>JARHVA010008439.1:380000-385000 GCA_037957365.1 Torreya grandis
AAAGGGACTCATTTGTATATATTAAAATATAGTATTAAGTTATTGAAAATGATAATGTTGACACACATTTACCTCACGTGACTTGATCAAACAAATATGGAACTATTTTACCATTTTTTCACACCTAAATAATAACTTATGATTTTGACCTTTCAATTCTTTAGTTACACACCTACATGAATATCAATGTCTATTTTAAACACACTTGATACTCTACACATACATATTTACACCATAAATTTAGTCCTCCTATGTGTAAGTCAAAATTGTTAGGTTTAATTACTATCACTAGTCGATACTGAAGTGATATGGTCATTACTAACCCACTCCCAATAATGATTACATTTTAAAATCAAATCTATTCTTAGGGTCAAACTATATACATATCTTACTGGTGGTGTGGGAAATTAGCCAATTAGGCATGCACGCACACGCACACACACGCACACACACGCGCGCACACACACACACACACACACACACACACACACACACACACACACACACACACACACACACACACACACACACACACACACCCACACCCACACCCACACCAATGCACACGTGCGCACACACACGCACACTCACAAGCACATGCACACGCACACACACACACACACCCACACACACACACACAATATGTATGTGTATATAATATTATATGCACGTTTTTTTTTTTTTTTTTTGTGTGTGTGTGTGTGTGTGTGTGTGTGTGTGTGTGTGTGTGTGTCTACACACACACACACACACACACACACACACATATATCTGTGTGTGTGTGTGTGTATCTACCTATCTACATACATATACATATATCAAATTATCATTACCCTATTAAGTGATAATTTTATATATGCATATGTATATATATATATATAAATATACATATATATTTATTTATATATATATGTATGTATGTAGATAGGTAGATACACACACACATACATATATACATATATACATGTGTGTTTGTACAAATACATGTATGTATATGTATATGTATCTATATGTGTGTGTGTGTGTGTGTGTGTGTGTGTGTGTGTGTGTGTGTGTGTGTGTGTGTGTGTGTGTGTGTGTGTGTGTGTGTGTGTGTGTGTGTGTGTGTACCTATCTACATACATACATATACGTATACATATGTCAAATTATCAGTTAATAGGGGACTTGGAATTTATATGGTACACATCTATTCATTATTGCACATTCAAAAATCTATTTTATTCTTGTGAGATTATTAATTTATCACTTTGAATAGTCATAATCTAAGGATGAAACATACCAAATATAAGTCAAAGAAAACATATTTAAGTATCAAATATAAATCATTCAATGTATACATATCACAAATGAGTATAATTTCAAAATCACACTAGGTGGGAGAACTATATGTGGCTTGATTTACCTCCTCAAAGTATCAAATATATACATAGAATTCAATCATCAAATGGGGCTGATTAGATTCATTACACTTTCTTAGTTTTTGTAGGTTCTATCTCTCACAAGCAAATTACATCACTAAAAACACAACTATAAAAATGGGAAAAAAATTGTCATGAATATTTGTGTGGTCATTATTGACATAATTTATGTCAGGACAAATTGTAAACATAAACGATCATAAAAAAAATAAAAAATTACACAAAAATATTACAAATTCATGAAACATAATAACATTTTCCATTTTAAATTCTCTGGTTATTTCTCTCAAATGGCTTGTTCTACTCTAAATGACATTCTCTCACCCAATAGAATTTCAAAATCCCCTACCCTCTATTGTTTTGGTAGATCTAAGACCTTAGCTTCTAATAGAACTCACATTGGATCCCTACCAAACAAGCCTTCTCCTATAAGATATGACTCATTCTTATTCGACCATTTTAATCCTAAAATACTTTCACTAGATCTATCATACTCTAGAAAACCTTTTATTTTATTACAAATCCCTAAATCTAGTCTCCCTCACATTTACATTCCACCCATTGGCTCTATAAGACATGAATTGGGAGAATGGCCGGTAAAAATTGTGAATGACAACCTAGCAGAAAGTAATAACCTGGGCCTAAATTATCTTATTTTGATTAGGATTTCAAAACTCCCATATTTGGATCTAGAACTTATGTATTTTTTAGCTCCATATTCATCTACTTTATGGGCAAACAAGGAGCCAGCAACAATGTCATTGATGGAAGATAAGGGTAAAAAAATAGTGGAAGGGAACCATTGAACCTTCACAAAAGTGGTTAGACTTTAATATACTTCCTCATAGAATCCATAGGGAATATTTAAGCTTCTCAACCTAACTAAATTAATACCCTTCATTTATTTGGATGAGGAATATCTACAATTAGTTCTATTTAATAGAAATTATTACTTAGGTAGAGTAGTTATTTTCTAGTTTGACAACCTCTGGATAAATATTCTATATTTAAATGCTTGGTTCCTTAAATAGTGGAATCATCTCCTTAAAAATAAGAGTGGTTTTTAATTATGTATAAAATGTTTCTCCATTGTTGTTTTTCATCTGATTTTAGATAAAGACTTGATTCTTTCCAAACAATGGAACTGGGGTAGGCATCAACTACTCATGAAACCTTGTTTTCTCAAACTTCAACCCTCTCACTAAATCCTTCTTAACCAGACCCATATAGGTATGCCTATCTCATATCCCCCTACATTTTTATTTTGAATCATACTTCAATGCCATAGTAAACTCTCTAGGTAAATTTTAGCATACTAATTCTACCATGTCTCTATTATCCCTCAATACCTTTGCTAGAATACTAATTTTGCATGATACTTTTATTGATATTATAGCCTCTAATGAATTGATTTTTGAGGATAATTATGGACTCAACTAATGGAATATGAAGGTTTGCCTTTTAGGTTTCATAGGTGTTTTAACTTAAGGTACTTAACTCAAGAGTGTAGTAACTCCAACAAAAGAAACTCTGTTTCACTTTGGTAGAAAAATTCCTCCTCTAGGCTTCTAACAATATTTGAACCTAAATATCATGATTCCTTAGAAACATTGGTGGAAACTATGGAGGAATTATATCCTTAGACTCCAATAACTCAACCCCTATTTGCTTTATAAGCAAGACTTGAGGAATCTAGAGATATAGAAGAAGCCAAAGATTCTTCTTTAAAAAGATTAACTTTTGAACAATGGATATTTATTGAAGTGTCACTAGAGATTGAAAATCCCATCTCAAGGGCATAGAAAATAGAGATTTAAAAAGGGAAATATGATCTCTTTAACATTTTTGACATCACAATACCACTATTTGCATAACATTAACTCAAAGTTGTAGATGACAAGAGAGAGTGGAGCAAGGTGAAGAAAAGGGAAAAAGGTAGAAGAGTATTGCTTCAACCTTCTATTATGGCCCTCTACTCAAGGTGACTCTGATTTGAATTTTCATATAAGATGGATAAAAGTATAGATAGGCCCTAGAGATAGGCTTGTATAAGTGTCATAGATGTTTACCTGATGGAAACTAAGTTATTAGAGGAAGGTAATATTTGTTGTGTGGATAAGTTTTATTTATCCTTCTTAGTTTTCATTGATTGTACATATATTTCATAGAAATAGAAGTCTTATGAAAGATTTATATTTTTTATTAGTGTTTTTTATCGGTAGGGGTGGCTACCTATTATTTATTTGGTTCCTCATGGGTTATTGGTTGAGGTTCCCCATTCAAGATTTAATGTTTTATCTTTGTAAAAGGATTTAGAATCCTCCAAAACTTGTATTTTACTTGATGAAATAAAAATTATAAATTCATGAAAATGTAGTAATAGAATATTCACCTAATAAAAAAATATTACTCCTATTTAAATTATAAGTGATTTAGAGTACTAATAAAAATAAACTAGTTGAATTGGATTACAAATAAATACCCAATGCTATAAATGTGTTTTACATAAATGTGTGAGATCATAAATGGGATTTTAAGGTGGTCAATGATTTATTCAAATGTATGAGTTTCTTGGGAAATTTTATAAATCCACATTTTAATTCTCTTCATGTTATATGTCAAAAAAATATTTTGAAAAAAATGGATGACTATATATTTTGTGTCAACTAAAACTCTAATGGTAATTGTGTTAACAAAATGTATTTAATATAATATTATTATATGTTATAAAAGGTGAAAAAGGGTAATTTTATAAGTTTTCACCAAAAAAATACACTAATTTAAGAGTGCTCAAAATAATGTGAAAAAATATAATTTCAACTTGCTGGTTAAAGAACTTTTAAAATAGTACAAAAAAATTGGAATGTTTGAGTTCATGTTGCATTTGTTAGAAATTATAATGGATCTGTATAAGGACCTATGGTCTATGGTGTCCATTGCTATCAATCTGCTTGAAAATTTTAGATCTACCACATAAGATAAAGAAACTGTGATGCCTCAAAATTGATAAGAGAATGTTGGAATCTTGCCTACCCAACCAATAGTGACATGCAACACATCTAGAGATAAATTTAATAGTAAACATGTGAGTAGATCCCAATGAATATTGGAGCTATAAAATTCCAACTGAATGATAGAGGAACACAACCCAACAGAGGGGAAATATGGGAAATTAAAGAGATAAATTAATCTGGCAAGGCCCTTGAAATATCTAAAACTAATGTAACAAGGGCATATGAGGCATGAGAGTTTTTGAATGGATCCTAAATTTATATACCAACTATGAGATGAGTTTTTTAACTTTATACTAATTCCATAGTATGTCATTTGATTTAATGCAGTATAAATGGTAGCCTTAACAAAAGAATGTTGTGATAAGCATAGATCTCGATAATAGATTAGCATTGAGGTTCACATTGGCTAAAACTAATATATGGAACATTCGATGCCTAATAATTATCACCTTATGCATATGTGGCATAAACCCAAGATAGAATTGTGGTCTGTGATAACCATTGTCCATGTGTGCATGAAGAGGAAATAAAATAGGAATAGGATCCAAAAGTTTTGTAGCTTCAC
>JARHVA010008439.1:390000-395000 GCA_037957365.1 Torreya grandis
AAATCTTATATTAATTATTTGAAAATGCTAATATTGAGAAACATTTAACTGACATGATTTGAATACACAAATATGCTTATATTCTACCATTAATTCACACCTACATGGTACCCTATGGTTTTGACCATTTCATTCTATAGTAACACACTTACATGAAAATTAATGTATATTTCAAACCTACTTAATAACATACACATGCATCTCTAAACCTTCAATTTAGTCCTCTTATATATATTTATAAGTCAATCCTCAAATGAGGATGATTTTATTGATTACACTTTCCTATTTTTTTTAGTTTAAAGATCTCGAAAGCATATTACATCACTGATAAAAACAACTATCAAATTAGAATAATATTTTGTCACCAAATGTTGTGTGTTCATTCTTGATGCAATTTGTGTTATGATAAATTTCTAACACAAATGATCATGAAAAAGTAAAAAAATTAAATGAAAATATTCTAAATTCATGAAAGTTTACTAATATAATATTTACCTACCAAGACAATGTTACTCCTTTGTATGTTCCAAGTGTAAAAAATTGAACTAGCAGAAACAGATCATGAATAAATGCCCAAAGCTAGAAATGTGTTTCATGAAAATGTTTGAGATCATAAATGGGATTTTTGGTGAGAAATTATTTAATCAAAGGCACTAGTTTCTTGGTAAATTAAAAAATTTCACGTTCTATACTCTTTGTAGTACACATCATTAAAAAAATGACAATATATTTTGTGTCAACTAGAACAATGATGGTAGTTGTGTCAGGTAAATGTATTGAATATAACATTAGTACATGTTTAAATAGGTAAAAAAAGGTATATTTATTAGTTTTTCCCAAAAAAATACACTAATGTAAGAGTGTTCAAAATCATGTGAAAAAATTGAATTTTGACTTGCTAGTTGAAGTGCTTTCCAGAAATTTACAATAAAATTAGAATGTTCATCAAATTTACCAAAACCAAGATAATTTTATGTCATATATTTTGGAAATGATAGTGGTTATGTATTAGGTCTTATGATTTATATTTTCCATTACTATCTATCTAATTGAAAATTTTAGATTAGTCACAGAAGATAAAGAAACTATGTAGCATCAAAACTAATAGGAGGACATCAGAGGCTTACCTACCCAAAAAATGGTGACACATAGTGCATCTAGAGGAAAACAAAATAAAATCATGGTGAATGTATCCTAATGGCATGTGGACTTAGACAAATCTAAGGGAATATTAGAGGAACCCAACAAAGGGGTAAGGTAGGATATTAAAGAGACAAATTGAGTTGGTGAGGGCCCCAAAATATCTGAAACCAATGTAGTGAGGATGGGGTTAACAAAAGTGGATAATAAAAGTAGACATTTGTACATTTTTATTAATGGAGTGAAATGGATAAGCATGAGTGACTTGACCTAGAGTAACTAGATAAAAGGTAAGCATAAATGCAACAACCACTACTGAGAATAGTTTAATGATGTGGGTAAGAGAAAGGTAGACTCAACTTATGAGGTGCCAAAATAAATATCCATTAACATAGATTAATCACTGAATGCTAAGGAGTGGGAGTGAGGAGAAGTATAAAATCCACACAATGGTAGGGTCAATCATGGAATATAGATGTTGGAAAATATAATGGACCTAAACCTTGGTATTATCCATATCAAATATGTGGTGTTCAGTATTAATAATATTATGTTTAATCATAATTAATAATATCTAGAGTAAAAAAGGAGATAGAGGATTTGATTAATATATTCTATGATATTTTTATAACTCATTTCAATTTGATAGAACCCATAAATGCCAACCTTATACATATAAAAAATTATTAAAAGTAATGGAAAAGAAGTGATAATTTACACAGAAATCTTGATAATGACCCACATTAACATCAATGAAATAGATGGAGTTCAACTCACCTTTATAATAATATCTAAAGAAATCATGAACATGAAATATCATTTTAATCATTGGCACTATGTACACAATAGTAATCATCAAGTGAATCATTCAACAAAGGAAAATGAGGAAGAAAAAGAAAACTAAGATCCATCTAGCTAACAAAAACATAAGAGTTTTTGGAGGTAGATATAGGATAGGTGTATGTTTACAATAAAATAGCCTTGATTTTGTTAAATATTAGTCTTCTCATTATCATGTTTCAGATGATTTTGGTCATGTATCATGGATTTGGACTCTTTGGAAATAAATAAAACATTTTTTTTAATAAAAAATTCATGCGAAAAGAAGAATCCAAATATAGTCTCCCTTGTTGCATGAGGCTATATGTTTGAATAAATCTAGTGATCAATTGAGTCATGAGATTATTTTGGGGAAGTTCATATTTAACTTGTTTGTATATTCCACTATGTATGAAATACCATACATATATATTATACACATATATCTAATTTTAATATATCTTTCATATATATTTAAAATAAATAACAATCTATTTATATTATAATATAATTATTATACATTATTATAATACTATTACTTATTATTACATTTATTTATTTATTTATTTTTATTATTATTTATTTGCATACCTTATTATCAAATTTTCATAATATTATTCCCTTATTTTATGCATGTTTGAGTTGGCCTTATTATACCATCCTTGAGTTAGAATAATGACAAAAAATTGTATTATCTATCTTTATGAAAATTAACTCATTGTTTTGATTATACTTGATTTGGTTGTATAATAGTATCCCCAAATTAGTATAATGGCAAATAACTTATTACATACCTTTTAAAAAATACAATTACTGTCTTGATCGAGTTTGCTTAAGTTAGCTTTATAGTACTATCCTTAAGTTAGTATAGTAGAAAATAACTTAATTTCCTCTCACAAAATTAATTGATTATTTTGAGTATGCTTGAGTTAGCCTTAAAACACTATCTAAGTAATTTTAATGGAAAATGAATCATATCTATCTCTCTTAGAATTAATTTATTACTTTGAGTATGCTTGTGTTGGCCTAATTATGATAGTATCTCTGAGTTACTCTTATAAAAAATAACTCAATACCTAAATTTCAAAGAGTTATTATTTTCTTTTTCTTTTTTTTTGAGTTGACCTTATGATACTCTATCAAGTTTGTCTAGTGGAATATAACTTAAATTTCAAAAATATTAATTTTTTCTTTTGAGTATGCTTGATTTAACCTTACAACACTAACGCTAATCATTCTAATAGAAAATAACTTATTAATTTTCTTTCATAAAATTATTATTATATTGAGTATGATTGAGTTGGCCTTACAATACTATCCTTGAGTTCCCCAAATATCTCTAGTAGAAATGAATGAACTTACCTTTCACAAAATTACTTTTTATTTTGAGTATACTTGAGTAAGCATTAAAATACTATCTCTGAATTATTCTAATAGAATAAATTTATTACTTCCTTGTCTTGAGTGTGATTTAGTTGGCCAAGAATAATACTCTCCACCAATTAGTCTAATTTAAAAAAATTCATAACTTACCTTTCACAAAATTAATTCACTTTATAAAGTATAATCAACTTAGCCTTATAATGTTATAGGTGAGTTAGTCTAATAAAAGATAACATATCTTCCAAATCAAAAAATTTAATAAAAATCATGATCTTATAGTATTATAGATGAGTATGCTTGAGTGGGCCTTATACTATCCCCCGATAAGTTTAATTTGGAAATAAATTATCACCCACCTTTCTCAAAATTAATCCATTGCCTTGAGTTGGCCTTACAATAAAATCTAGTTTATGGAAAAGAATTTATTTACACTTCATAAAATTAGTGGAAAGGAATGAACTTAACTTTTATAAAATTAATTCATTATATTTTATTGTCTTGAGCATGCTTGATTGGATTTACAATATTAATCATATATATTATTTTAAATGGAAAGGAATTTATTACCTACTTTTTATAAAATTACATTATTGATTTAAGTATATTGGATTTGGCCTCACTATAATATCCATCAATTAACCTAATAGAAAATAACTTATGTTTCAAAAAAATTAATAAAATCTTTTAATATATTCAAATTAACTATACATACCATCCCAAATTTGTCTAATTCCAAATAACTTATTATCTACCTAAGTTTTTCTATAAAAAAAAACCTAATAAATTATTATTTACCCAATTTTTCAAAAAAAAAAATTATAATTTAAACAATTAAAAAAAATTATTATTGAAAATATTTTATAAAAAGTAAAGAATAGTTAAAAATAAAAAAATTGTTCTTTTCTTGAAGTGCCTTTTGTAGTTTTGCATTTTAATCTTGATCTTTTTTTAACATGGATCACTCTATATTTTCCTTTTAAATATTTTATTACTTTAATTTTGACTTTTGAATATTTTTTCCTCAAAGTTTTACATTTAAAATTGTTTTTGCTTTGAAATGTTCTTTTCTACTAGTTCCTTTTTTACTTGTTATTTAGGATATGCATTCATAAACTGAGTGTGTTGTTTGATTTATGTATCTATTATAGGACCATCATTATCAATTGTATTTTATTATTTATTTTTTAAATCCAAACAACTATCTATACTATGCTCATGCATTTTGTGATATGCACAATAATATTTTGATCTCATTAAAGTCTATAGGGGAGGTAGTTAGATCAAATTATTTCTAAGCATTTCCATTATAATATCAATTGAAATCTTACTAGTCTTTTTTCACTTTTTGAATCATTATTTTTATATTTATTTTATTGGGGTTTTTTATCTTGAAATGGAGTATTGTTAGGCATAAAATTACTAGATGAAGATGTGAACACATGATTAACACTATCATAGTTTTCTTGATGAATGTGATATGGTTTTACCATGATGTGATATTTGAAACCAAATACTATTTTTTTTTCTATTTTAACTCTTCTATTGACCTTGTCATACTAATGATTTAATCTATGAGGGTTTTAAAAAGCACAAACCCTAGGTAATTCAAATTGACTATGCATGCACACACCATCTAAAGGAGATGTGGGAAGTGGAAG
>JARHVA010008439.1:400000-447500 GCA_037957365.1 Torreya grandis
TGATAGGAACTTAGGATACTAAAATTGATGTAATTTTGCATCTTTGGAAACCCTAAGTGTGACCACCATAGTATATATAAATATATTAAATACATGTAAGATCATAAGGAAAATTTTAAACCAAAATATTTATTTAATAACTGATCTATTTCATTCTTTTAAAGTATGCCATTTGTTAGTTTGTAATTTATAGGTGCTAGATCTAAGAATGTCTTTGAATAAATAAGGACCCCATGACTTTTTCACATACGTTTCTTAGTTTACATAGGTATAATATAATGTAAGGACAAAATCATGAACATTGAATGTAAGAAATTTGTCCTTTTTATTATGTTGTTTAATAATTATGGCTTTCTATTGGCAGTTATGTTACAAAGGACTAATATAATGCTCATAAAGAAGGTCTAAATTATGAAGTTAGGATTTACAAAATTCATCATAAGGAATGATCCCATGAATAAAAATTCATAAATATTGCAACTTAAATTCTAAGGGTAAGATAGATTCAGATCCATATACTAAGGAGAAATGGTTTCCCTAATAACAATACTAATGCCAGTGTGATAAGCTGAAAGTGAAGGGTAAATATTGAGATGATAGTTAGAAAAAGAATCCCAAATTATCTTTTGAATGATATTATTTATAAAAATTTTATTGTCCTATACTTATCCATTTCATTAATGATGATAAGGTGTGGATAATTTGTGCATGATTTTGAATTTTGCATATAATTGTTTCATATGTTTATTTTGAAATTCTCACTATTATAAAAAATAATGGTGTGGGGAATTCCAATGTGATAAATGATTTGATCAAGTATGAGTTTGGATATAGTGATACCCATGAAATTAACAAGGGGTATAACTTCAACCCACTTAATGATATATTTAATGGCTATAGTGATGAAAACATGACCATCTATAGAGCAAGGTAATTTCCAATGAAATATAATTTGTACATGGAAAAAGGCCAAGGAGATTATAATATTTTAATATCTATTGGTGGAGAGTAAATAAGATAACCACTTCAAAATTATCAAATATGTGTTCATGTTAGTTGTCTTACTAACCCAAGGGCTTGCATCGCTACACAAATTTTGGGTGCATTGACCCCAACTCTACATGTGCTTCAACATGGACTCAATTTTTTTTCCAATGTTTAAGTAAACAATTAATCTAAAATAAATTGTAATGAAAAATTGATTTTCAAAAAAACACATGTACTCCTTGCTCTTTAAACATTTAAAAAAATCAATTTTAGATTATTTTTTTTCAAACTATGGGTATTAAATACACATGTTAGTTGTAAGTTTTATTATTGAATGATGTACACAATTGGATATTCATACCACATATAGACTATTTTTTACACCTTAGGAACCCATTTTTCTTTTACTTTAGTAATTAAATTATTAAATTTAAAGGACTGCATTTGTATATACTAAAATCTAGTATTAAGTGCTTGAAAATGACAATATTGACATAGAATTAGCACACATGACTTGATTAAACAAATATGGTCCTATTCCACCATTATTTCACACCTACATGATAAATTATTATTTTAACCATATCATTCTATAGAAAAACCCTAAAGGAACATCAATTTCTATTTGAAGCCTACTTAATACCCTACACATACATCTACAAACCCTTAATTTAGTCCTCTTGTGTGCAAGTCAAAATTGTTAGGTTTATTCACTATCACTAGGTGATACTGACATGATATGGTCATTATTGACCTAATCCAAACAATGATTAAATTTTAAAATCAAATCTATTCTTAGGGTTAGACCATCTACATATCATGTTGGTATTACAATAAATTACCCAATTAGACTCATATATATATATATATATATATATATATATATATATATATATATATATATATATATATATATATATATATATATCACATAATAGGGGATTTGGCACTTATATGGTATGTATCTATACATTATTTCACATTCATAAAATCTATCTTATTCTTTCAAAATTGTAAATCTATCACTCAAAGTATTCACAATCCAAGTATGAATCGTACCAAATCTAAGTCAAAGAAAACATTTTTAATTCTCAAATATAAATAATTAGATGTATACATATATCAAATGGTTATAATTTGAAAATAATACTAGGTGGAAGAACTATATATGGTTACACTTCTCTAATTTTTTAGGTTCTAGCTCTCAAAGGCAACTTGCATCATTGAAAAAACAATTGTAAAATTGGAACAATTTTTTTCTCCAATTTTTGTGTGAACATAAATTATCACAAAAAACATTAAAAAATTACACAAAAATATTAAAAATTCATGAAAAAATAAGAATATTTTCCATTTTCGATTCTTTGCTTGTTTCTCTCCAATGGCTTGCTCTATTATAAATTGCATTCTCATTCCTAATAAAATTTTGAAAAGGCCTGATTTATATTCAAACCATTTCCTCGATATCCCTACTATATTTATGAATCTTCCTTTTAATGGCACTCCCATTGGATCCCTATCAAACAACCTTGCTTCTATAAAAGATGACTCATTCTACTTAAACTATTTTAATCCTACAATACTTTCATCATATATATTAGAATATAATAAAAAAAATTGCTTATGGGTTCCTAACTCTATTCTCTCTCCCATTTACCTTCCACTTGTTGACACCTTAAGACATGGGTTGGGTGAATGGCTACTCAAAATCATAAATGACAACCTAGTAGCAAGTGATATCCTGAGCCTAGATGATCTTGTTATGACTGAGATTTCATAACCCCTATCTTTAGATATAGAACCTAAATACATCTTATCTCCATCTTCAACTAATTTGTGAACAAACAAGTAGTTGGAGACAATGTCATTGGTGGAAGACAGGGGTCAAAAACCAATGAATAAGATAGGGGAAGGGAACTGTAGAACCATCATGGAAGTAGTTAGATTTCAATATCCTTCCCCAAAACATCCATACAGAAGGTTAAATCCTCTCAACCTATCTACATCAAAACCCTCCATTTCTTTGGACAAAGAATCTCTATAATCAGTTATGTTCAACATAAATTATTACTTAGGTAGAGGAGTCATTTGATAGTTTGAAAACCTTTGGATATATCTTATAGCTTTAAATTATTGGTTATCTAAATAGTGGAAGCCTCTCCTTAAAGGTAAGATTGAATTTTACCCTTATATAAAAACTTTTTGTATTTTTTTCATATCATTTAAGATAAGGACTTCATTCTTGCCAAATAATATAACTGGGGTAGGCATCAATTACTCATGAAACCCTAGTTTCTAAGCTTCAACCCTCTCACTGAGTCATTATTAACCAAACCCATATAGGTATGCATACCTCATCTCCATATACATTTTCGGGTTGAATCTTATTTCATGGCCATACGCAACTCTCTACGTAAATTCTAGCAAACTGACTCTACTATGTTTCTGTTTACCCACACCACCTTTACTAGAATACTGATTTTGGTTGATACTTGTGTTGATTTTCTAGCCTCTATTAACTTTATTATTGAATACATGATATAAACTCAACCAATGGACTATAAAGGTCTAACTTTTTGTTGCCTTAGATGATTTAACATAGGGTAATTAACTCAAGAGTGTAGTAACACCAACAAAAGAAACTATGTTTCAATTTAATGGAAGAATTCTTCCTCCAATCTTATAAAAATACTTGGACCTAAATATCATGATCACTTAGACTCAATGGAGGAAACTATGGAGGATGAATATCCTTAGACTCCAAGAAATTAACCACTATTTGTTTTAGAGGGAAGACTTGAGAAGGTTGGAGATTTAAAAGAAGATAAAGATGCTTCTTTGAACATATCAACTTTTGAAAAACGTATCTTTAGTGAAGTGGAAATATAAATTGAAAATCCCATCTCAATTGTGGAATCAATAAATATTTCAGAAGATAAATATGATCCCTTTAACATTTTTGATATCATAATATCTCTGTCCCTGGCACATCAACCAGAAGTTATAGATGATAAGAGATAGTGGATAAGGGTGCCAAAAAGTAAAAAAGTGTAGAATATCATTGGTTTACCCCTCTAATATAGCCCTCAACTCAAAGGGACTCTGATTTGAAGTTTCCTATAAAATGAATAAAAGTAGGGATAAGCACCATGGATAGGATGGTGGAAGTGTTGTAGATATTTAACTGATGCAAACTAGTTTTTTAGAGGAAGGTAATATCTACTATGTGGATGAGTTTTATTTAGCCTTATCCATTCTTATCGATTATGTAGGTGTTTCATAGAGATATAAGTCTTGCATAATATTTCCTATTTTTATTGGTGTTTTGTTGTAGGTAGGGGTGGATGCCTATTGTTTATTTGGTTTGTCATGGGTCTTTGGTTGGCATGCCCCATTCAAGCTTCTATGATTTATCTTTTGTAAAAAGTTTTAGGATCCTCCAAAACCTATATTTCACCCTAAAAAATAAATAATTATAAATTGATGGAAATATGCTAGTAGAATATTTACCTATAAAAGTAATGTTGCTTCTATAAAAATTATAAGTATTTTGTGGTACTAATAAAAATAAACTAGTTGAATTTGATTACAAATAAATACCCAAATATATAAATGTGTTTCATGTAGATGTGTGAGATCATAAATGGGATTTTGGGGTAGTCAATGCTTTAGTGAAAGGCATGGTTTTCTTGGAAAAATTTACAAATGCACTTCTTATCATGTTCATGATACATGTTAATAAAAAAAATTGATGACTATATACTTTATGTGTCAATAAAAAATATGAAGGTAATTATATTAACTAAATGTATTGAAGATAATAGATCTCACAGCTTTACATTCATTTTGAGGTAAGGGGATGTAACTATTTAAACACATATTTGGCAAGCATTCTACTTCATTCAAGACCTACCCATTTAGACTACATCCAAAACTCTCATCTCATATTCTCCTTCCCTACACTTACTACTACCATGTGAAATGATAGAGACTATTTAGATCCAAATTCTTATAAAAATGTTAAATAATAGAAAAAGTTTTGAAAAAATATTCAAGAAGGGGGGCTAGCTGAGTTTATGGAGTGTATTACCAAGCACAATGCCATGGTGGTTCATGATTTTTCCACTGTTTAGATTAAGAGGAAGGTCATGATGTGGGGTATCTCTATTAATGTCTTAGAGGTTTTTATTGGTGATACCACATGCATATCTTGCATCAATGACAAAGAATTAAAAGATCAATCCGAGAAACAAGAATCCTTGTAACACTTATTCTTGACCAACAACTTGATGTAAATTGAGAAGAATGATTTTCCCCATGCTAACCTTTTGAGATACTATCTTGACATCTGCCTTTAGGTCATGCGATACATGACTTTGGAAGGTAAGTAAACCCTAATTTTCTTTCATCATTTCCTATTTCTTAACCATTTCATCATTTTAAAAATAATTTTGCCTTATTTCCTTCTTAAGTATTTTTAAAACACTATCCTTCTCCATCAGGTGAATGAAATTAACCCCATTCTCCGTCAAGGCCATATCCTTTTACTCATTAAACATGACCAAACCATTCTTAGTCAGAAGGTTCCCTTAGGAGGATCTTGTTCTGAGGAGGACTCCGTAAAAGAGGACCTTATGGAGGGATCCCACCCTTCCCCTAAATAGTCTCCCCTAGAACAGTCTATCCAAATCCCCACCAAATGACCTTTCACTCAAGTTTTTTAATCCCCAAACCCAAACCCATCAAAGTTGGGTCTCCCACCACATCTGACTAGAATGGAAAGGCTATTGTAATGGAGGAATTTGAGAAAAATAAACACATTCTAGAAAACTTAAATTCAAAGGTACAACAAGTAGGATTTAGCTTCGAAAAGTTAATACAAGACTGGAATGAACTCCATCAAGTGGTGGAGGACACTATTTACACTGTTGTGCAATGTACCTATCCCCCACCCTAATCCCCTACTTTTAAATACCCCAAAGACTTAATATCTTCCTTGGGTACCCATAGGTGAAAAGCAAGAAGAGTCCAAGGATGATATTCCCTAGGGAACTGACTGAAGGCCCTAAGAATCACACTCATGCTAAGGCATTGAAAGACAAACCAAGCATCTTAGTAAAGGATATTTCAACTAATAAATACACTCTATAGGGCCCTTTTACTTAATATACTTTAGTTTCTATTTTCTGTCCTATTTTGCTTTATGTTTTAGTGTTTATTTTTTATCATCTTGGTTGTGGAGGGCCTGTTTAAACTTTTGTATCTCACTCTTGTGGTTCCAAGTCCTTTAAAAACATGGTTGTTTCTTATCAAATTAAAAAAATATTATTATATGTTGAAAAATGTGAAAAAATATAATATTATTAATTTTTACCTTAAAATACACGAATATAAGAGTGTTCAAAAACATGTGCAAAACTAGAATTTTGACCTATTGGTCGAGGTGATTTTCATAATTTTACAAAAAAAATTAGAATGTTTATCAAATTTCTTAAGACCTGGTTAAGTTCATGTAACATTTTTTAGCAATGATAATGGATCTATTACATGACCTATGTTTTATGGTATCTATTACTATAAATATAATTGAAAAATTTACATTAGCTACATAAGATAAAGAAACTATGATGCCTCAAAACTGACAAGAGAACTTTAGAGTCTTGCCTACCAAGCTAATGGTTACATACAATACTTCTAGAGAGAAATCAAATAGTAGCCACCTAAGTGGATCTTAATTACTAGTGAAGTTAGATAATTCCAAGTGATTAATAGAGGAACCTAACAAAGGGTAAATATGGGAGACTAAAGAGACAAATTGATCTAGTGAGGCCCTCAAAATATCTAAAACTAATTTAGTGAGGTGGGGGTTAAATTACACATATAATTTAGGGACATGTTTCCATGCTATGATTAAAGGCATGAAATAGATAACAAGAAGTTAATCAACTCAGTTAAAATAGGATAAAGGTAAGCAAAAATATGATAACAATTACTCAAAATAGTTCAATGATGTAGGTAAGATAATGGTAGGAGTGACTCAGGAGGGGCCAACAAAAAACTTTTATAAATTATGGGGAGTGAGAGTGAGGAGAAGGATCAAATCTACATAATGATAGGCCCAAGTAGGGGATTTTGATGTTGGACAAGCTAAACAACCTAAGCATTGGTATTTTCCATATCAAATAAGTGGTGTTTAGTATGAATAATACCATCTTGAAGTAAAATTAAGAATATCTAGTATGATAGAAGGAGATGGAGGATTTGATTAAGAGATACTGTGATATTTTTCTTATTCATTTCAATTTGACATAAGTCATAAATTATATATATATATACACACACACACACACACACACACACACACACACACACACACACACACACACACACACACACACACACACACACACACACACACAGTTAAATTTAAAATAATTAGAAGAAAGTGAGAATTCACATGCAAATATTAATAATAATTCACATTAACACAAACAAAATAAAGGGAGTTCAAAACACCTAGATAGTAGTATCTAAGGACACCATGAACATGAAATATACTTTTCATCATTAGTACTATGTTTATAATAGGAATCCTTAGGAGAATCATTCAATGAACTAAAATTAAGAATAATAAAAAAAGTAGGATCCATCTCGCTAATAATAAGCTATTAAAAGAAGCCTATAATCTTGTTTTCACTGATTAGAGAGAATTGTACATCCATATTCCAAACACAATCTTCACTTTTCATCATCTAACATTGCCTTCTAAATCATCATGACTTAGCTCTAAAGCATCCATACACTTCCAAGTGTATTTAAAATTAACCTTGCTTTGATTTTTTCCATTGTGGTCATGTTACGTTTGTAGATTGAGTGTGTATTGAACATACATGCATTGACATTTTATATTTTCTATGAACTTGATATATAAGATTTGATAACTATCATACATTGCATTTATTTGTCAATATAAAAAAATAATTATTTAAAGGATATCTACACCTACATTGGAGGCCATATAGTTAAATAATACTCAAGAAATAATGATGAATAATGATAAAAGAGTATTTATTTATTGTGTTTATTGTTAAGTGATTTTAATGTTCAACAACCAATTAATGTATTCATTTTTTTATCAATTAATGTTTTAGATTTTTTTTTAAATAATTTTTTATAGAATGTGTTGAATTAAAAATTATTCACCATAAAAAATAATTAATTATATAAATAGTTCTAATAAAAAAATGAATATTCTAATTAATAATGGTATGAGTTGTCGTAGTTATTGATTGTTCATGATGTTAGCATAAGAATATTCTAAAATAACCCTTTAAGGAATATTCTATAATTAATCTACCAAACATTAACCAAAAATTTATGATTATTAATATAATATTATTTCTTATTATTTTATTGGCTAGGAAAAAAGTAATTGGTAAGTGATTCTTATAATCTCTTACCATGGCAGGGACTAACAAGAAATATTACAAACACACATTGAAAACAAAAATGATATAAATGTTTATAGACATATATAATAATTATTAAATTATGAATAATAATTTATACATTTTAATCTTATAAATTTTAATGTGGATATAAACATTTAACATGTAGTAATACATATTCATGTACACATACAATTAGAAATAAATCTTGTATTTAATTAGAAAATGGGTTTTATAGATACCTTTTATTTTGAGTGTACATACACTTTCAATATGAACTAATGCTTATTAATATACACATATAATTAATGATTAATAATATTTATTTTATACTAAACATTATTAATTTTATATTTAATTTAAAAATTGGTAAATTTTATAATTATTGTACACTTACATTAAAAAAATATCTATTTTTTATTTTTTTTAAATCCAATTCTCAGAGTTTACATTATGAACCCATATGAAATAATAATATTAAAATAAAATTTAAACAAAAAAAATTCTCTTAAAAATTAATTATTACACTCATCATGCCCTTGAGTTTTTTCAATGCCTTAACTAGCCTCACCTTTACTTAGACACATGGTTAAGTATCAATTTGGGTTGGACATATTGCCACTTCATTAATTAATGATTGCTATCATGATTTGTCTTAAATTTCATTTTATGATATTATAATGGATCACAAAAGAGGAGATGTTTATTATTATTATAATAAATAAGTAATTGATTAATTTGATTTTATTTTTATGTGTTCATACCATAGATGTATTATGATTATTTTGGTGCATGTTCAAGATACAATAGTTTCCAAATGGGTCCTAGGTTAATGTACTAAATATGAGATGAGTTGGTTGGATTTGTATTAATTCCATGGCATCCCATATGATTTGATGTGATAGAAATGGAAACCTTAACAAAATATAGTTAAAATAAGCATATATCTCTATAATATATTGTAAATGAGGTCCACCTTGGATACAACCAATATATAGCACATTGGATTCCTAATAATTATCAACTTAGGTATATGTGGCATTAACACAAGATGTATTTTTGGTTTTTGATAACCATCATCCATGTGTACATGGAGAGGAAATAAAATAGGAATAGGAGCCAAAATATTTGTGGGTTCACCAAAATAAGATTCTGAAAATCATATTGTGGCTACTTATAAGAAAACCCAATGGATAATAATTATACAACCAAGAAATATGAAATGAATACCATGATCAAAGCCATGATGGCTGGAAATGTTTAATGTGCAAGTGGGATACAAGTAGCCTAAAAAATATGACAAATAGAGAGTTAATGTTATCAAAATAGCCACTAGAATGTAGATTCTCAACAAAAAAATAACTATAGATAATGTGGAAAAAAGCTACAATAGAATAAAATTAAAACAATTTGTACAAGAGGAATGGAGACCTCAACAAGGAATGACATCTGAACCTATAACCTAAAATAAAGTAAATGTTATAGAGGAAAATATATCCACAAGTAATCTTAAGGTTAATGTATAGTAGGGAACACAATATCATATTTAATGGGATTAAATCAAACTATTTATATTATTAAATAATCACAAGGACATATGATAGTGCAGAGAAATTTTTGGAGTGAGTGATGGAATGGAGGATGAATTCTTCATTGTGAAGGATTCACATCAACCTATGGTATCACAGTATATAGATACTTACCCTAATTGAGGCACTTTAGAGGAATGCATTTAAAGTTTTGTTGTAAAGAAAGGATTAGTCAAATATACTACTCTAAGAGAATAATAGGAGCAACATTAGCTTGGCATCAAAAAGGGATCATCTTGGTTATCTTTATACTTAGCCAATTCTATGATTTTTTACCTTTACCTTAGTTAGCTTTGAATAGATTTTATTTTTTCTATGGGATGTCATTTAGTTATAAATAAATAAGTACATAGCCACTCACCTTCATGCTTATTCATTATTTATCATATGTATATTTGTCCAATTACATGGTGATAAAATTGGGCTTGTGTTCTTTGGCAAAACTTCTTACTTAGCTATTTTTAGTTTCTGATTTCCAAATTATGTATAGACTACCACATCCCAAGTTTTTACATTTTTATACTTAGTCATTTTATTTGAGCTTAATCAAAAAATCCTACTACATGTTGTTTTTACATTTTAGTGTAGTTTGTTACCTATTTTCGAAGGAATTCACTTGAATTGAATTCTTCATTTTATTTTAGTTGTGAGACATCCTTCTAGTAGTTTCTTGTAGTGGTCTACCTAATAATTTCCTAGTGAAATCAATGGGTTCCTACAATAGATAACGTGACAGTAAATGATAAAGTTTAAAAATATTGTGTGTATAGATATACCCCACTCAAAACTCATCATGTGTCACATGAGTGTAACATAGGATGGTGTTTAGAGAAAGAACATATAAATACAATAAATGAGCTAAAAGAGTGTAGAAAACTACATAAACTAAATGATAGTAAGTAATATAAAGTATTATATACATAACTTGACTTACCTTTATCACTAAATTACTGATTCTTGATCATGGAGGGTACATAAAATGATTTACACAAACCATAGGGATACAAGGATAAATGTCAAAAACTAACAATCACAAGAAAATTAAATTAAATGAGAAAATTCATAACTAAATGAGTCCCTTGGTAAATTGGCAAGCTAGGGTGACAAAGGCTAAGTTAGATCCAAAATATGAAAAACACATAAAATAGAGTAAATTGGGCAACCAATAAATCAAAGCTACTAAATGTCTGAAACACCCAACAAATGCCTCATAAGTAAGAAAAGTAATTATCCATATCAAATTAAGGAAACATGAAACTAAAATAATGGAACCAACATCAATGTGAGAAAAATGAAGGAAATATAAAGATGAAAATATATTATTTATTGGAAACAAGACAATCATATCAAGTTGGAAATACAAAGAGATTTTTGACATTAAGGACCCTAGATAACTCACCCTATCCATGCAAATTCAGGTTAATGATTGAAGTATAAGTATCATCCCATGAAGGATATATATGAAAGAATATTAAAATGGATATACCTTCCCACAACATGTTCCCTATTCTTCCAGATGCCTTACAGAGATATCTCTTTACTATGAAGATTGAAGAACTATTTTAGATAATATGGACTTATTAATAGTCCAAAATTTTGATAATTATCAAAAATAAATTTTACTATATCAATACTTAGACTTATTAAAAATAAGTTACATCTATCTAATGTATTTTTAATAAGTCTAAATTATTTAAAATGATCATAAATAATTAGTAGTGCATCGTTGAAAACTATTAGAAATAAATTAGACTTTATCAATAATTAATTAGACTTTTCAAGAATTAGTTGGACTTATTACAAATAAATCACATCTATCTAATGTATTTGTAATCAATCTAAATTATTTAAATAATTAGTAATCAAGATTTTGAAAATATCATAAATAAATTAAACTATATCAAGATTTAGCTAGACATATTACAAATAAATCACATCTATCTAATGTATTTTTAATAATTTTGAATTATTTAAAAATATCAAAAGTAATTAGTAGTCCAAGTTTTGAAAAATATTAGAAATAAATTGGTATTTATCAATAATTTCTTCGACATATCAATAATTATTTAGACGTATTAGAACTAATTAACATCTAAGTGTGCAAAACAATCAGACCACACCATTATAAGGCACATAGTGTTTCTATCTTCAATCCAGTTTATATGATCATTCAAACTAGTTTATAGACTACACTTATATATAATAAGCCTGGGTGGTTTATTTTATAAGGAAAAATAAATAATTCATTAGTTACATGATTAATGTGATTAGGTAACTTGGGATGATTGGGATGCCATGTGTTAGTAGTTGATTAGATCGTGAACTATGTGTTTAATCTTTAGGTGACATCCTTGCTGTTACATCTAATTTCTCACCAAGTAAACAATATCATTCTCTATAAATATTTATAATTTATAAATATGATATGGATACTTTTTACTAAGATTTGAGGTATATACTACTATGGTATAGTAGGCTATTACTTAGGATATATATTTGCATTGCTATGACTTAGCTGTAGTGTATGAGTTTACATTATGAACATGTTGTTATGTTATTTTAGTTATATTTTATGTTTTATATATATCAGGTTGATATGATAAAACTAATTAGTTGTTGTGAGGTTGATGCAAGAGAACTCATCCCTCAGAGCGTGTCAGAGGGCTAACACCATCAAAAAGGGTGACATAGATGGAGACGTCAGAGGATGACAGAGAAACCTAGCTAGAACCCTGCACACACCAAATAAGTAATTCATGTTAGATGCATCATGGAATGGTTAGTTTACTATGTTTTAAATTCTATTTATATTTAGATATTTATTGTAGACATGTCTACTAGCTCAGTTAATAGTTCTATGGAAATTATCTTGCATGACTTGCAAGTATGTCCATTAAATGTTATTAGTGTGTGATTGGCATTTGAAGATGCTCATTTAATTAGTAAATATATTTATTTTTATTATTAATTAATGTCATCTAGGAGTAAAAAATAAATACATAGAAATGATAAAAAATAAAAAATAAAAAAGAGAGAGAAACTCAAGATTTAATGAAAAGTGTAATCCACATTTGGGGGTAAAAACACAAAAACAAAAAAGAGAGAGAAAATCATAATAAATTGGGAATAAAGCTACGAAAACAAGATCAAAACAAAAAAAATTAGTTTCATATACAAGGGGTGGGGGGGGGGGAGGGGGGGGAGGGGAGCGGGGGCGGGGGCAGGGAGGATAAAATATAAAAGGATTATGAGGAGGCACAAAATGGAGGAGCAGAAAGAGGAGAGAATGGAATAAAAAGTGCACAAATTTGAGAATTATAGGTATGTCTTTATCCAATATCTTTTTACATATTTTATATTTTTTTAGACTCGAAAATCTTATTTATCATATCTTAAATCAGATCTTAAAATGATATTCAAAATTTTTAGTGTGATAAATACATCACATTTTTGTAATTTTTAGATTAAACAAAACATAGTTGTGGCATTATGCTTATATGTTTGGGAAATTTATATGACACTATATAAACATATATATGTAGATTAATTTACTTAACTATATTATGAATCAAACATTTTTTTAGGATTAGAGTTAAAGTATAATTAATTTAATGCATACATGATTGATTCAAGTGATACAAAAGAAGGATGAACTAACTTTAACCACCATGAAAAGTAATAAATTTCCCATCTTATTCATCAGGTAAAATGAGATCACTAATTGATTGACTAGATGTCCTTTTATTTCCTTAGATATGGTTATATATCTCTCCATGGTTAATGAAATAGTAGCTATAAATTATAATGAGTCGGTTAAACAAAGTATAGCTTACATGATATATATACTCAAATCATTTGGCTAATTTGAAAAGAAATAGATTATGCTGGGTTATATATAAAATGAATTTCAAGTATATTCCAAGAATGCCATAAACTCTTATTTTTTAAATTTATATAGCTCACTAATAAATAGTATTTTAGGTAGATAATTATGACCATGTTGGGGATGCAAACAACCAATTTGATGGAACATGTGTAATTATTTTTACAATGATATAAATAAATTATATAGAATAATATAATATAATTATATGCTGAAAATCAGGGGAATTGAGTATAAAATAAAATGACACGGTATTAATTTTTAGGTACTTTATCTAAAAATGCAACAGACTCAAGAGACTATATAATCTTCAATATTTAAATTGTTGTTGCTACATATTTTAGGTGCAATATATTTAAAGAAAACAAAAGGGGATTCAAAATATCACTAATCTAAAGTGTGGGTGTGAAAGCAACAATTCATATTATTATTATAGTGATTCCTTCAAAAGAGAAGTGACTTCCTATAAGGAGTAGTGACTTCTTGAAATAGGCAATGACTTATTTATATAGAGCTGATACCCATTATATTCATGCAAGGAAACTAATAAGACGTTGGTGTTTAAGGAAATACATGGGGTGATTTGATATTTGTATGCTGTGAATCATTTAGTAGTATCGACATAAATAAAATTCATGGAAACTTGCTAATTGGTTATACTTCTTGTAATTGGTCTACTTGGATAGATATAATAAGAATATTGTGGTTATTTAAAAAGTATAAAATAAAGTAGTAATATTATTACATTATAGTGAACTATATAAAAAACTAGGTTTATATATGGTGACTCTTAATAATTCATAACATCCATGGAAATAAGAGATGGAATCACATTTTAGGAATAAAATATGTGAATATTTAAACCAATTTAAACCAATGATATTATATGTTAACAATGCATTATACTATGTTATTCTATAAATTTAAAGTATAACATCATTCTTTGTTATGGCAGAGGATTTACCATGTTAAGGTGTAACATAAAGGTGGATAGGAGGTTATACCATGTATTACTATTATCTTTAAGTCATAATCAAACAAACCAAGTGATGTACACTATACTATACTCATGATATGTTTTTATTAATGGATTATTTACTTAAATGTATACATATTTTAATATAACTTATGAAATAGAAATTAATAAAATGACCTTGCCTATCCTACTTGTTTGAATAATAATGATTATTCATATTAAAACCATTATTTTCTGAGAATGTGATTACTTGTTCCTTAACATTATGGAATTATTGTTATGTTTAGTTTTGTCCTATCAATAAAGTTATATTGATTGAGTGTTTAACCGAGAATCATAAAGGCTAATGATATTATTTATATTGTTGAGCATATTTATGTATAAAGGAAATAAATGTATCCAAGGGTTAGGAGTGATTAAGAGTATAACGAATATTGGGTATGGTAGGTGATATACCTATAATTTGTTGAAAAATATAAACACAATTGTTCATAAGACCTCAAGAATTGAGAGATCATGTCAACATAAATATAAACTTCTAACCAAGTGTAAGGTTATGTTCATATAAAATGTAGTTAATTATATGGTAGATTATTGATATGATGTATGTTATGATGTATAGGTATTCATATATAGGAACAATACTGATAGGTAACTAAATGGTTAAAGAGGTAATAAGGTGTCCATAGGACTAGAACTATATCCATGTGAAAACCATCACCTAGGAAAGGAATTAAGTTATATAAATGAAATATTATGGAATAACTTAGATATGATTTATCTAACTCTTTGAGAACAACATGATGGAATTATTGAAATATATTTGCATACAATAATGAATAATTATGAATAGTACATATTGTATAGGTGTTTAGACCTATATATAATATAATAATGCATCATGATATGTACCTATGGTCTATATTTCCTTTGAGTGCTAGTACACAATTTAAGCATATGGTATACCTAAGTGGTATAATCCATACATGTTGGATTATTTTTTATGTTCATGCATCAATTACTTTTTAGAATTTTAACACTTAATTTTGCAATTAAATTGTTATGTTCATGAATAAGAACTATGATATTATGGGATGTCATGGAGAAATATAGTATAAATGTATATTATACCCAGTGGTATATATTGTTATTGTTATAGTAGACTCACACCTTCGTATGAATGATTATATGTATGCATGTTGGTTATTTATGTGAATAGCATGTTTTGAGATAGTTAATAGGCCTTTATGTATACATGTATACAACTTTTGCAAGTTTAACATATGCTAGAATATAATATCATTTGTTTTATGGAAACTATGATTTACTTTGTTATATCTAGTTGCTTAAATAGAAGCTTATGTTTCCATTTATTTAAGACCACTTTCTATAAATAATTATGGAAAATTAACTATAGTGATGTATTAGAATAGTAAATCATAGTAGTATTGGTTATCATAGGATGTAGTATGGCTAGAAACTAAATGTGGTAGTTGAAATCTATAGATAAAATGTGTGTTTTACCTAGGTGGTATAAACTATAGTCATTATTACTTGTATGGGATAGATAATAATGTAAGATTCATTCATACATTTTATAAAATAAATTTATTCTTTGATTAATCCTATGTTTAGCATGTTATGTTATATAATTTCTAGTAAGATGTAAATTATATGAATCTTGTGGTTAAATTATATTTGACCAATCTTGCATTGTTGATACTGAATAAGGAGTGAGACAAACTTCACTAGCTTGCTAGCATTACAATGCCAAATAAAGGCAATTTGATCAAGTGTTGTGTATGAATTTGATTGATCTATAAATCATTATTATTTATTATTATTAAAACTTTAGCTCAAGTATATTTAGTGACACATTATCATTTCATGAGTATGATTTACATGTTTGTGTGATATCTTGTAATAGAACAAATTTTTTATGATACATTGCATGTTTATTTTTAGAAATCATGAAACACATGGGAACTTACTTGTCTCTCTGGATTCCTATGCCATCACTATCTACTCATCCACAAATGGAGGGCCATTTACTAATGAGATTAATGTGTGGGATCATTAGTCCATGAATGACGTGTAAAATCACTCAAATGGTGTTCTCCCTCCCCACAGTACTACTACTTATCAAGATGACACTTGAGATTATCATAGATACTTGAGTTCAAGAAATATGTTCCAAGGAAGCCATGTATCTTATATGTACATCGTATTGTATTTTACTTATTATTGAATATTGTCATGAAGAGTTGTAATTAATTATTATTGTATATTGACAATAGTGGCTATAGAATTGTATTAGATATGATTGAGTTAATATAAATAATTTATATATCCATATTATAATGTGCTCTCATGATATTAAAGATTAATGATATATGATGTAAAAATGTTTGTTTTCTATTATCATTCTTTGAGTGTTTAATATGACTTATGTTATATTCTTGTGGTGTAATCTATTTTTGGTGTATGCGTTTGATAAAAAAAATCATGTATTTCTAGTTAAGACCCTAATTGAGTCATTACATGTGGTATCAGAGTTATGGATCGAACCCTAGGACCTAATGAGTCCGTTAGCATTTTTTTATCTTTTTCTATATCATAAAGGAGAATAGTGAAATGTGTATGGTACATTGATTATGTATCTTAGAATAAATTGTACCCCCTTAGAGTCATTAAAGGGTTGGTTTGTTGAGTGTCTCAATGGTATTATTTATAATCCATGTTTGGTAATTGAGTACTAAACATAGTTCTTAAGTAATGAATAAGAGATTCCTACCATACTCTGATCACTTAGATCAAACACCTCAAGAATGATTACATTCTAATTTGTTAATCAAGTCACCTTTGTTATTGGTTTTTTATGTTAGCAGTGCTTAACAAGCATGGAATGATTCTAAATTAAGTATATATGCATTAGTTTTGTGTCTTTTATACACTAATCCTAGGAGTGGGAAATCTTATGAGATCATTTTTAAAATGACACCACCGAGTATGGTGGGAATCCTCTTTGTATTAGAGTGTAGTTATCCTGTTAATAAATCCTTTGTGTTGGGATTTTGTTTATGGTTTGTCACCCTTATATTATGTGGATTACGATGAAGTGTCATATCCATTAATGGGTATAAAGGTCAATTTTCACTTTCTCAATTTATTTTGACATCATTTATAGGCTACCAGGAGGATTCATATTTTCATGATGTTGATTTAGTGATTTCCTTATATATAAACTTGTTTTTGAAATGTTGTTATGGACCATATTCCTTGGATTTCTTGGAATAATGTTTCCTACTTCTTTTTGGGATATAAGTTTTAATATTGGATGGATAGATACATATTTGTTGTTAGTATTCGCCTTCTGATTGTGGAAGCAAATTACTATACTACTCATACAAGATTGGAAAGTGAGTAGTGATTTATCCACTTAGGTTCAGGTGTTTTTATTTATACCATGTGAGGGTATGTAAGAGTTTGTTTTAGAGATGTTAGTTATTTTCACTTGTGACCTTTTAGGATCACTACTTTATCTGACTTGTGAAGATTGACCATGAGGAGTGTCAAACCTTGAATTCATATTAATTCTGGATTAAGAATTATAAATTGATTATAATTGTTATATTATTATTTACCTTTGATTAGAATAATATTATTCTCTTTTATTTAGATAATGTTACTTTGAAAATATTTTTATGTACCTTCATCAAGAGAGAGTAGGGTATAGTATGTGTGTGACATCTTGGTAGTCTATAAGGGTTGTGATAAAATTTTAAATTGTTGTATACTAGCTAAACAAGTAGAGAGTTATTATCTCACGTGTTCCTTTTAAGGTTGTAAGGATGGTGTGATGCTTGGCCTTTGTATGTTATGTTAATTTCACATTATTTCCACTTAACTATGAATATAATAATATATGTTAAGCTGTGAAATGTGTTACTATTTATGTTATGCTAGTGGAAACTTAATTCAATTTCATAATGATTGTATGACTTTTATTGTATGTATGTTGGTACATCAAGAATTATTTAGCTTTATACGATCTATTAGTATAGAATTGTGATTCTTTAAATCTTGTGCACATTTTGAAGATTACTAGGTCATAGATAAATAAGGGAAGAGTGGTGAATTAGTAACATGAGTACTAAGGGATAGGATTAGATCCTACTTACCCTCACATTAACTCAGTAGTTACTGAGTTTTGATCTAATAAAAGGACTTGTGGAATCAAGGATTTGATAGATAAACTTATTAAATTTAGTCATATGGCCATACACATATATATGATGGTACAATTATTTCTTATATTTATATAGATTGGAAATATAATATTTGTAGTTCTTATTTATCATCATACTTGTTGGGAGCTCTATGGAGTAATGGAAGAATTGACATGTTATACTTATCAAGAGTTGTATAAATTAGCAATATTAATAACTTATACATATCATTTTTACTAGACTCACTAAAATAGTTTTCTTTAGAATGAGAAAAATACTCTCTAGGTTAGAGAAATGTGCAGGTGGGATTGACGGTTTTGTGGAACTCTCCTTGACCATTTTTTTGGGCTTTTATGATGATCTCATGTGTTTTTGGAAGTTAGTGAAATTTTCATTGAGATATGTGGGACCCTTTAAGATAACATAAGTGGTCAGTATTATTATATATAGGCTTGTCTTGATGGTTTTGGACCTTGTGATGGTCATGTAGAACCAATTAGAGTAAGGAATACTCACAAACCATGTTTTCATAATAGCGAGATCCTATAGAGCAAGGTCTTGTGGGCTCAATACTCCAAGAATAGTGAAACTTGAAAAAATATGATGAGTTCTATAGGTAAATTCACATTTATTTACGTTATTTGATACTTTATTTTATGTTATTTTCTTTTGAATCATATTTTCAATTAAGAACTTATTTTTAATAAGAGTCATCTGTGATGATGACTAGCTTTAGGAGGAAGGATATTACATCCTAATTTTTTTTCTAAGCAAACTATTTGATTATCTATGGATATTTATAGTTGATAAATTGGATTTGTCTATTTTTTACTAAGCTTTGACATATATACTATTATGGGGTAGTAAGATATTGATTATAATACATGTTTACATTGTTGTGAGTTAGCTTTAGTGTATAAATTTACATTATGAACATGTTGATGTGTTATTTTAGTTATATTTTATGGTGGATGTTTATCATGTTGATATTATCTTACTACTTACATGTTATGAGTTTTATGTAGGATAACACATCCCTTAGAATATACCAAAGGGAGATCATCATAGGAGAGGGTGACATAGATGGAGATATTGGAAGATAATAGAGTAACCTGACTAGAACCTTGCACACAATACATAAGTAATTCTTGTTATATGCATCATGGAATTGTTAGCTTAGTATGTTTGGATTATACTTGTATTTAGATAGTTTTTTTAGACATGTTTGTTACCTTAGTTAATAGTTCTATGGAAATTATCTTGTGTGACTTGCCAGTATGTCTGTTAAATGTTGTTAGTGTGTGACTGGAATTTGGAGACGTAAACATAATTAGTAAATAGATTTATTTTTAATATTAGTGTTAAAATTAATTAATGTCATCTAGAAATTAAAAAAATAAGAAGTGAGATAAAAATGAAAAGAGAGAAATTCAAGCTTTAAAGAAAAGTGTAATCCACGTGGGAATAAATATAAAAAAATCAAAAAAGAAGAGAAAATAATGAGAATTCAAGAATAAAGCTATGGAAAACAAGCTTATAATAAAAAATAAGTATTTTCATATCCAATGGGGGAGAAAAGATAAAAGGATGAAGAGGAGGCACAAAATGGAGGAGTGCAAAAAGTAGAGAATGGAATAAAAAGTCCACAAATTTGAGAATTGTGGGTATGTATTTATCCACTTTCTTTGAAAATATTTTATATTTATTCAAATTGGATAATATCATTAGTTATATCTTAAATCAGATCTTACAATGTTATTCAAATTGTTTGGTGTGTTAAATACATAAGATTTTAGTAGTTTTTATATTAAACAAAACATAGGTGTGGCATTTTGTTATATGTTTGGGAACAATATATTACATTGTATGCATATATATTTAGATCAATCTACTTAACTCTATTATGAATCAACTATTTTTGGAAGATTAGAGTTAAATCAAAATTAATATGATGCACATATAGTTGATTTGAGTGATACAAAAGAAGGATGAACTAACTCCAATAATTGTGAAAAGTATTGAACTGCCCATTTTATCCATCAAGCACAATGAGATCACTAATTGATCAAATATGTTTCCTTTTATTTCCTTATATATGGTTGTATATCTCTTCATGGTTAGTGAAATAGTAGTTATGAATTATAATGAGTTGATTGGACAACAATATAGCTTACGTGACATATATACTCAAATCATTTGGCTAATCTAAAAAGGACTAGATAATGTTTGGTTAGCTATCAAATGGATTTAAAATATATTCAAGGAATGCCATAAAAGCTTAACCATTAATTGTGACCATGTTGGGGATGAAAACAACCAATTTGATGTAACATGTCTAATTAATTTTACAATGATCTAAATAAAATATATGTAATACCTATAATATAATTATATACCACAAATTAGGGAAATTTAGTACAAAATAAAATGATAGGTTACTAATTTTTAGGTGCTCTATTTAAAAATGTAGTAGACTTAAGATGTTACATAACCATCAATATTTACATCATTATTGTTACATATTCTAGGTGAAATATATTAATAAAGAATAAAAGGGTATTCAAAATATCATTGAGCTAAAGTGTGGGTGTGAAAATAGTGAGTCATACTATTATAATGATTATTGGAAAAGAACAGTGACTTCTTATAAGGAGTAGTGACTTCCTGAAATAGGCAACAATTTACTCCATAAGTGCAACAACTTTTTTGCTAGAGCTTACACATTATATTCATGCAGGGAAATTAAAAACACATTGGTGTTTAAGGAAATACATGGGGTGATATGATATTTTTATAGAGTGACTCATTTAGTAGTATAGACATAAATAAAATTCATGGCAATTTGCTAATTAGTTATACTTCTACTCATAATTGATATACTTGGATAAATATAATAAGAATATTATGGTTATTTAAAAAGTGTAATGTAAAGTTGTAATATTATTACATTATCATGAAATATATAAAAAAATAGGTATATATATCGTGACTCCTAATAATGCATACCTTCTATGGTAATAAGATATGGAATCACATTTTTAGAATAAATTATGTGAATATTTAAACCAAATATAATATTTGTGAACATTGAATTATACCATGTTATTCTATAAATTTAAACTATAATAATATTCTTTATTCTCTGTAGAGGAATATACAATGTTATGGTGTAACATAGAGATGGATAGGATGCTATAGAATGCATTACTACTAGCTTTAAGTCATAATCAAGAAAATCAAGTGATCTAAAATATACTATACTTATGGTATGTTTTTATTAATAGATTATTTGCTTAAATGTATACTTGTATGAATAGAACTTATGAAATAGAAATTAACATAACAACCTTGCTTATCATACCTAATTGAATAATAATGACTATTCATATTAAAACCATTATTTTCCAAGAATGTGATTACTTGTTCCTTAACCTTGAAAAAATATTTTTATGTTTAATTTTAGACTGTCAATAAAGTTATATTGACTGGGTATTTAACTGAGAATTGTAAAGGCTAATGATATCATTTATATTATTGAGAATACTTATGTATAAAGGAAATAAATGTATCCAATGGTTATGCTTGATTAAAGGGTTTAATGCATATTGGGTATGTGGGGTGGTATACCTTTAAGTTTTTTTATAAATATAAACACGTTTAGTCATAAGACTCCAAGAATTGAGAAACCATGTCAACATAAATATAAAATTCTAACCAAGTGTAAGGTTATGTTCATTCAAAATGTAGTTAAGTATATGAGAGATTCTTGAAATGATGTATGTTATGATGTATAAATATTCATATATAGGAACATTACCTATAGTTAGATGAATGGTTAAATAGGATATAAGATATCTATTGGACCAAAACTATATCCATGTGAAAACCATCACCTAGGAAACAAATTAAGTTATTTAAATGAAAGATTATGGAATAGCTTAGCAATGAGTTATTTCACTCTTTTAAAACAATATGATGAAACCATTGAAATATATTTTCACATCGTAATGAATACTTGTGAGTAGTACATATTGTATAGGTGTTTAGACCTATATATCATATAATAGTGCATCGTGATATGTACCAATGGGTTGTGTTTCCTTTGAATTCTAGTATGCAATTTAAACATAGGGTATACTTGAGTATTATAATCTATACTTTTTGGATTATTATTTATGATTATGGGTCAATTATTTCTTGGAATTTTAAGGATAGTTTTTTGTAATTTTGTTGTTATGTTCATAAATAAGAACAATGATATTATGGGATGTTATAGAGAAATATAGTATAAATGTTTATTATACTCTAGTCATACATACTATTATTTTTATGCTAGATTCATGCCTACATTTGACTAATTATATGTATGTGTGTTGGTTATTTATATGAACATCATGTTTTGAAATAGTTAGTAGGGCTTTATTTACTTGTGCATATAGCCTTTGAGAGTGTAACATATGCTAGCATAAAATATCATGTGTTTAATGGAAACTATGACTTGTTTTGTTATATCTATTAGTTTGAATATAATCTTATGTTTTTATGTATTTAAAACTACTTTATATGAATGATTATGGAAAACTAATAGTGATGTCTTAGAATACTAGACCATGGTAATATAAGTTATAATAGGGTGTATTATTATTAAAAAATAAATGTGGTAATTTAAATATATAGTTAAAATATGTATTTATTTTGGGTGGTATAAATTGTAGTAATTATTTCTAATATGGGATAGATAATAATGTAAGATTCATTCATACGTTTGATAGAATAAATGTATGCTTTAGTTACTCCTATGTTTATCATGATATGTGATATGATTTCTAGTAGGATGTAAATTATATAAATCTTGTGGTTAAATTATATTTGACCAATATTGCTTTACTAATATTGAGTAAGGAGTGATATGGACTTATCTGGCTTACTAGCATCACAATGCCAGATAAAGGCAATATAATTAAGTGGTGTCTATGAATTTTATTGATCTATAGATTGATTATTTATTATTATTATTAAAACATTTGATAAAGTATTTTTAGTGAGACATTATATTTCATGAGTATTATTTAAATTTTTGTGTGATATCTTACAATAGAATGGATTTTCTATGATACACTGCATTCTTAGTTTTAGAAATCATACAACACACATATACTTGCTTGTCTCTCTAGATTATCATGTCATCACTATCTACTCATCCATGAAGGGAGGAATATTATCTGATGGGATTAGTATGAGATATCTTTGGTATGTGGTTGGTGTGGAAAAATGCTCGGATGATGCTCTCCCTTTTCACAACAGTACTACTTATCTAGATGACACTTGAGATTGCCATAAATACATTATATTATATTTTACTTTTTATTGAATATTGTCATCAAGAGATGTAATTACTTATTATTTTATATTGACAACATTGGTTGTAAAATTGTATTAGCTATGGCTGAGTTAATATATTTACTTTCTATATTTGTATTTTAATGTTCTCTCATGATATTAGAGATTAGTGATATATGATGTAAAAATTATTGTTTGATATTATCATGCTTTGAGTCTTTCAAATGATCTATATTATATTCTCATGGTGAAATCTATTTTTGTTTTATATGTTTACTAAAAAATAAATAAAATCACATATTTCTAGTTAAGACCCTAATGGGGTTGTTACACCTATGATCATCAAAATTTATCTTGTATTGCACACAAGCCACATGTCGATCACTTGGAAACTTTGGCCAAGTTATCCCATGTTGAATTTGGTTTTCTCTAGAGAGTCCCTAATATTGTGTTAAGTAGCATGATCATGGATGCTTGGGTTATTGGGCACCTCCTGAATGTTTATATAGTCTCATGCATAACTAAGTTAGCAATATTGTGACATATGTCAAAATATCAAATTATTATGCTATTTGGGATTTTTTTTTGAATATTCATCCTTATGCATATCCAAATCATCAAGATTATGCCACATGGAATGATATCAGGATTTTGGTCATTCACACTTTAAGTTGATGGTAGTCAGGCTTTGTGAGTGCCAATTTTTTGAATACCATTTTTTGAGACTTGAACTATGAAGTATAATGTGAAAAAATTAAAATCAAATTTGTTGATACGTAAATTCCAAATAATAAATCTTGATGTATAAATGCCTAATTCCTAATTCTACTTGCTAACACATAAAATGCCAATGTAATAAAACCTAGAAGGTCTTTATACAAAACCTTAATAACAACAAAGTGGAAAAAACCATGGGACATAAATGCTGAAGTGGGACATTCTAAGGCATAAACCCCAAAGACCATTTTTCAAACACAAGAATGCTGAAGTGTATTTTATAATGCACAAATGCTAAATAATTAATTCTAATGTGCAAATTTTGAAGACAATTTGCCAATGTCCATGTTGAAGGATGAAAAGTGTGAAGTGTGATTTGAAAAAATAAAATATGAATACCTTTTCACGATTAATAAAATGAAAATTTTCTATTTGGAATAGACAAAAACTGAAGGCCATTTTGAATTATTCAAAATGCAAAGAGCATATTCCAATAGTAAAATGCCAAAGACCTTTTGGAGATGCATAGTTTCCAAATATCGAATTTGTTGTATTAGAAAATAAAATAAAAAAAGTCATAACATGGAATACTAATACATAGTTGTCATAATAGGGATGTTTTCAACAATATCCACAAAAGAAGACTATAAAAAAAATCTCAAAAAGTAAAAAAATAATAAGGCATCTCCTAAGTGAGTCAAATAAAACATTTTACATTTTAAAAAAATGCACTAAATTTTGAAAAAAAAAACCATTCATATTTATCATTCAAAAAATAAGGAAACACAATTTCAAATTTTCTAATATTATGAAATAAAAAAATAACTCCCAATCCTTTATAAATATTTTTGATAGTGCCTAATGTGATAATGAATTCAAATAGTCTATTACAATGCCTTTCAAAAAATCATTGATAGTAAGTAGTTTACCTCTCCAATTTTTATTTGGTTTCCAAGAATAGAAGATATTATCTATAAGAATGGATGGTAAAGAGGTGTCAGTTAGGTTTGGTTTCTAGTTCTTGTCCAAACAACTTGAATCAATTTCTACTTATTTTGGATATTTTCCTTATATGAACTAGGATAAACCAAGCTACATTAACCCTTCATTATATATCTCCATTTGTTTGTATTATCTCAATATTGATTTCAGCTCTATAAACCCATACTGTGTATTTCAATATTATATAATCATTAGGTCTAAAAAATAAAGTATCTCTGATTTGCACATCCTGAGCTAGATCAAATGCAATTTTTGTTCTTTTGCTTCTTGGATCAACATATGTATGCCACTCTGAAATAAAGGGTCTATAATGAACCATTTTATGTATATCTCTATGTATGGGAATGTCATGGTTAGTTATAGGCCAAATATCTCCTACACATTCAACTTTAGAATGGAATAATTCTTCTTTCATTGTGTCATGGATATTTTTGAGGTAATATGCTCGATCTTTCCACTTACTATTTTCAATCAAACCAAGTTCATTTAATTGATGTACATAATTATTCAAGTTATATTTAATTTCTTTTTCACTCTTTTTTATACTTCTATCTAAGACTTTTCCAACAATGGGATCTTTAGATGTTTCTCCTTTTTTCAAGTCTTTGAAAAATATTTTTGTTAGATTACCTTATAGAACATTTGGCTCACCATTTTATTTTATTCCACATAATGTAATTTTGGGAGGGGGGGGGGATTGAGAGGGGAGGGGAGGGATGGAGAGGGAATTGAGGTGACCAATTTTGATCTCTTATAGAGTTTTTGCAATGCAGAATGGGCTATCCTTGCTTCATGCATCAAATAAACTATTGACTTTTTATTAATCCTGATATTTTGTTTCTTCCCTTCAATTGGTAACTATTAACATTATATTTGAAATATAATACTTATTATATCAAATATGGCATGAATTTTCTTGTATTTACATGTCTTATAGCTATCCATCATCTCTACCACACTCCATACATCTTTCTTCTTTATACATTTAGACAAGTTTCCAAATGTACAATTGATTTCCTCATGGGTATGTCCTACTGGAAGAAATCCAACATCAATATTGATGAAAATACCTTTGTAGATAAGGGGAGATAAATATTTCAACACAAAAATATATAAAAAACATGATTTTTTTAATTTGAAAATGTAATATAATTATGTTAAATTCCATATAAGGTTAGAGATTTATTTAGATATAATTATGGATAAAAGGAAGTACCTATTCTTATTGTCCCCAAAATAGTTATCTAGTGGAAGGTATAATCGTTAAGGAATTTTATTGAAGGCACCAATTGATTTTGCTTCTTCTATGTATTTATTCAATTTAGGGTAGTATTTATTAGATAAAAGTTCATCATACAATGGATATTTTGAAGATTCAGGTTTATATAGTAAAGATCCATAAGTATCTTGCATTTTTATTTTCATATCCTTTAATCACTTACTAAATGAGGTGATAGTAAAGTTAGACCCTCTAGGAACATATCATAAAAAATAATGACCATATCAACTTTTACCATGATCATGTGTTATAATCCTTCCCATTGACAACTCTATTATTATATCGGTAATTGCTTTGATTTTTGTCAATATCCTTGGAAAAAATGTTTTTTTATGTTTCAGCTTGTCATCAATGACACTGAGACATTATTCAAGGTATTTATCTGACATTAATTTATGTGTGTAATACATTTTTCTTATAGAAGATATTTGATTTGAGTGTAGCACAAATTCTTGATCCATACAATCTTGTTTATCTCTAGAGAGGGACCCAAGGAATTTTTGTTGATTCAACAAGATGCACATTTTTCACTTCGTGAAGTCATCAGACTTAACAATGGTCACATCATGAAAATTAGTTCTCCACATGTTATTGAATTTTTGCTGGGATATCAGATTATAATTATTGTGGCACCTTATAAGTTCTTAAGTGAAAGACGTTGGAAGATGTCAAATTTTTTCTTGTGATCCATCTATATCTACATGGCATGTAAGGCTTGGAGAAACATCTAAAAAATCATTCACCATTTGGTCCAATAAATCTTTAGCTAGCATTGTCTTCTTTTATGGATTTTATTGAAACCTCTTTGCATAGAATGCATTTCATTCCCCAATTTTGCGACAATTTTGAATGTCAAATAAGCTACTTCTCTTCAATCCATATATTTTAAGCCAAGTTTCCAAACATATCTTAGTAGCCTAAAAATCAATGGTAGTTTTATTTTTATTTCTCTTAAACAAACTGATAGAAAGGGCATCTATTACATGTTACCTCCTATCTATTGTGGTGTAATCAATCAACATTATTATTATTATTATTATATATTTTAGCATCTCAAATGATAATCCTAATAGAAATTTTTTTTTGGTACAACATTTTTTTACATACACTTTTGTAATCTCACTATCTATGCTTTCATCAAACTCCACTTGGATATGTGAAGTGTTTGGCTCATTTGTTTTTCATCCTGAGTAGTCGTAGGCATGAGTTATTTTTTTAATGCCTTTGCTCTAGGAATGTCATACAAGGAATTCCTTCAATATCAGTAATATCCCAAACATTTCCAATTTATTTCTCATTTGGTGTCATGTATGGTAAATTGATTTCTCTACATTCCATGTCCACTATCTTGTTTGAAGGCTAGCTAATTATAGATGTTTCAGTTATCTCTATATTATAAGTCTCACACTGTTGTATAATGTGCCTTATGTAATTCTTAATTCATTTTATAAAATTTGGATGGGAATGCAACCAAAAATCTCTCTTGATTGTGTAAATTCAACATAACCAAAAATAAATTATCATCATTTTCAAGAGTTGTACATTTTTGCAACAAACATAGACTTTTTCTAATGTTTTTTTCTTAAGCTATGCATTTTTTTAGGGTCATCTATATATCAAACCAATGAATATAAGATAGGGTTTTCTTGTTGAAATACTTGTATATGCATAAATGAACTGTAATTGGGTTGTCCTTATTCCATGTCATCCTCTATAAAAAAACTTACATATGATGTTTTGCATCATTCTTTTATTCCATATAGTAAAATTTTCAATTACATCCCCCATATTATCCTCAAAACTCTAGGAAATGGAATTGGTAGAGTTAGATCAAAATATTTTATCACATTAAAACTTACACAATCAACATGTATTTCCTCATTATGTCTTATGGAAGTGAGATTTATGGATTCCAATATTCAACATATATACTTGGTACTTTGTGTATTTTTCCTTCACTAATGACCTTACCATTATTTATGAGTGAAACATAGTTTCCATATAGGAAAGCCATTGATGTATTATTTTTTAGCTTACACATTTACAAGATAAATGAGAATATTTATTAATAAGGTTATTTATAAAATTATTCCAATTTATACCTATATGTCAAAGATAAAGCTCTCTTTATACTATAACATAAGAATGGATATATGTTAAAAACTAAAATTGTTAAAATGTAATGTCTAACAATTTTTTTAAATGATAATATTTATGTCAATTCAAAAACATAATAGATTTTAACATCATATAATGAATACTTCAATCCTCATTTCATTATACTTTGAAGGTTTCTCTTAGGATATAGCTTTCAAACATGCATAAGAACATACTAGCCTAGAAGAGAAAAATAGCTAATTAAATCAACATTCAACCATGTATATTTTAATAATATAAAAAATGATATTTAAGAATGGGGGTTTTGATAAAAATCATGGAAAATGATTACGTACTTATATTTTGGTATCATGTATGTGATTTGAACCTCTATGGTGAACCCAAGAGTTTCTAGGTATCTTTCATATTATTCTATGAGTTTGTGTTGTATGTTGGTCTCTTCCATTTATTATAATTGATCTGGTATCTTAGTTGTTTGATATATTTAGTAGAATTTTTAAATTTTCTATTATGATTTATTTAAGTTTTGTTAATGAATAATGTCACATAGCAATTCTAGTTGATAGATCTCACTAACTTTTCTGATAAATCTTATTGATTGTTTATACAATAGGATCTTGTTAAGATAATTTAGAATTAAGCATGAAGTACTGACTTGAAATAAATTATTATAAGATACCTTTTAAACATTATTCAAGTACCAACCTAGGTATTACAAGGTCCTTCAAGGTAAGGATATACCTTAAAGGTTCTTTTAGTACTTTTAAGGGGTCTCCTAGTAGATACCTTGAACATGCACATGACTAGAATTTTATTTCACGGTATCTCCTACAAGATACTTTGAATGGTCTTCTAATACCTTAAAAGGTACCTTTATGCATGTTTGAAAGGTATCTCTTAGGAGATACCTTTAAAGGTCTTGTAGTACCTTCAAGGGTTCTATTTCACTCAACATAGCCCATTCCATTTTTTTATAATACAGACCCACTATGCCTTATAGAAGTCCAAGACTCTTTTTTGAGGTCTTTTCATTATAATAAATATTACATGTTACATCTAAATTTTGTGATATGGAAAATACAAGTGCATGTATTTTGCATTTTGGAATAACTACTTAATCTCTTTTCAAATTTTTGCATCTTCACATGTTTTAATTGGTACATATGCATTTTAGTCTTCATAATTTGGTATTTGGACAAAGCAATCATGAATTTTGTTCATAAATATTTATTTTTAAAAATCTTATATTTATGCCCTCACTATTTGGTCTTTAACTCAAGTCTTTAGATGTTTTTGTTAGGTATTTTCATTTAGTTAAACTTGGTCCTCCATAGAAGTGTTATGAAATTAGTTTTTTGGCATGTTTTCAGTTATGTAATTTCCCTTTAGAGTTTTTTCATATAGGTTATATTTTTAGTTTCTTATTCTTCTAAAATTTGGTCTTTAGATTTTATGTTTTGCATTTACGTGGTAGATTTTTGCAAAGCCACTATTTGGTCTTGGATTTTATGTTCAAGATTTACATTTAGGTGTTTACCCTTTATGAAATTATGTCATAATTTATGATTTATAATTAGTGGTAAAAAATAGACCTTTGATATTTTTGTCTTCGATATAAATGTTTACTATTTCTTGTCAGTGCTAAAGATTAGAACTTTGATACAAATAAGTTTGGTTATTAGGATTTTTGTTTAGATAAAGTACATGAAAGCTTATCAATGGGTATTTCTCATGGGATGAATTTGGTCATCAAGTTTTTTGTTCAGACATTGTGTTTATAATCCCTAATTCATGATATTTGGTCAGTTTGGTACAAAAATAAAAACTCGTGCCTGAATATTGAAAGCCTATTTAGCACAAAAAAAAGAAAAATAGAAGAATTAAAGTAGCATACATGACAAAAAGATAAATGTGGCATAACCATCAAATAAAGTGTCAAAATTATAATTTCACAAGTAAATAAAATTCATAGAAATTGGACATTATTGGTGATTACATTTTGTGGTGGCTAAGCCCAAATTGGTGCCATGCATAGACCTAATGTAGGATCTCTTCTTCTCTGTCAAGATAATGAGGGACAAGTACTTGCACCATTTGGAGCAAAAGACTATCATGGCTTGCATCTCAAGCAAAGCATCCCAAAGGTATTGATATTTTCTAGTTTCAAATGCCACTTATAATTTTCCCTAGGTGGTAGGGTGGAAATAAAATAGTCTAGTTAATAAAACATTGAGCATGTGGCTTCTCCTTAGGGAGATTACCATCCCAAAGGATAAGGATCTCATACCTATCATAAATTTCAAGATGGGGGTTTGTATTGAGATGGACATCTTAAATATATTTTATGGTTTCCCTAACATCTATTTTGTTCACCTCTAATGGGTTCCATTATTGGATATGATGATGAATTCAATCTTGACGTTCACCTTGGGGGAGATAATCAATGTGGGGTTGAGAGAATAGGTTTTACACAAAGATAAGTGGCTTGATGGTGACCACTTCTATATTATGTCATAATTGTTGGACATTATGATGGGAATTGTATAGGTTCATTATGGGTCACTCTAAGATCCATGTCCAGACTGCATCAAAAATCACATTTATGATTATTATTCTTTCATGCACATCTACACATTCGTCAAGAACATCACTCACATTACAGAGGATGTGTACCCATAAACATGGTAGGTAATTCATGAATCACCATTACCCAGGGTATCCATGTCAATTATAGACTCATTGAGACCATGGAGTGACTATTGGTTATACCCAAATTACATAGTGATTATGGTTGCTAGGAAAAAAGTTAACCCCTTATGTATTCACAGGTATGTGCCAGATAAGATGGTAAAATAAGAGATAAAAATTTAACTGTGGTGGATCATAGATGAGGATTTGACAAGGAATAAGAAGATTACATTCTATGGCTCTCATGTGATTATAGGTTACATGTGATACATAATTAATTGGCACTATGGTAAGGTGGGAAAAATGAAAAAGTACAATTTTTGCCCACCTTGCCTTACATGGATTGGGATCCCCATGGAAGGATTCAAAAGCATATCAAAGATCTTAGTATTTGATACCAACATGATACTTATGATCATGAATTCCTATTATTGAATGATGAGGATAATGCCTACGCATTTGAAAGGGTACAAAATGAAGGATTGAGGGAAGAATATTTAAATATCATACAAGGAGAACCCTCTATCTATATATAGATACATGATTTAGGATCCCACCCCTAGGCATATGGGTTACCTCAAATTTATAAATAAAAAAGCCTCCATATCCATTAGTAGAATAAGGAGATACTTCTATAAAATCTCCATAGACATTCAAAGATGCCAAGAATAAGCCCATAAAAATTGAAGTTAGAATTGGAAGAGCTCAAAGAGATCTAATTTTCCTTGACTCATTATATTTAGAGGGCCAAAACCATCCAAATATTCCACCTATGCAATAACTTACAAGTTTGGATGTTTCATCTAAACCAATTCAAGAGGAATCTCCCATAATTGAGAAGACTATAATTTGTTATAAGAGTAAACCAAGGTCTCATCCTCTTCAAAAGGACCCAACTATTGAGGAACAACTAGAAATAGCTCCCTCAACTCAGTAGCAAGTTGTAAAAGCAAATCCTATTAGTAAATAAAGAGAGCTAGTAAAAAGGGAAAAATTTCTTAGCCTCCATGACATTAAAGGAAAGGTACCTCTAGATGGAAATCAATCAGGTAACGTAAAAACACCTCATCTCTGCTACTCTAATTTGCTCTTTTTCTTTCCTTCCTAAAATTGATTCTCTTTCTCTTGATCCCATTTCCCAACCAACCCTAGTCACTCCCAAGGTATAGGATGTTTCCTCTACCACTACTTCAATGACCTCCACTACTTTTGTAGTTACATCTGGCACGACCCATAACCCCCTAAACCCAAAAGGAAGGCCTCCAAGAAAGTCAGAGGAACATTGCAAAGTTTCCAACTTCATGTGTCATTCACTCAAATAGACTTTACAATGCCTTCCTCCATCTCTTCTCAATTCACCATCATTACATCTTTGTATAAAGTTGGAAACAATAAATTGGTATACATCATCAACCCACTACCTTGACATGGGGGAGTGGACTGGCCTAAGGTCATTTGTCCTTCCCTTCTCGACTGAGTAACTTCAAAAATATTTGAATAAACCATCTAAAGTAACACTGGTTGAGACTATATATGAGGACGCTCAACCAGTCAACCAATCCCAATTGGTCATCCCTCAATTGGTAACTAATTTAGGGTCAAAGGCTTCCTAGAACCGAAACCTCACAATCACATAGTTGCCTACAATGAGTTCCATATTTGATAAATCTATAGGGAGTGTCTATAAGGTAAGAAAGATAAAAATAGAAGATAATACTAGGAGAGGGATTATTCTAAAATATATACAAGAGGTATTTACCTTTCTAAAATAAATAATAATAAATTGGGTAGTCCCCATACATGGAGGACTACAAGTCCTATCTCAAGACATATAAGAACACCTTGTTGGAATTACATGAGGGAATAAAAATGGCTTGGCAAGAGCTCAAGCATGAATTAGATAAAGTAAAGAAACAAAATTTTAAATATTTGGAGAAAATAAAGGAGCATTGATAGATGGTTCACATTCCTCCTAAAATTAAAACTAAAGTTCATTACCCTACTTCTAGATTATACAATATTCTTGAAGCCATTACTATAATGAGGGAAAAGTTGACCCCTCATTTAGTTAAGACTCAAAAATTATTTAATTCTTTGAATAATAATGATTATAATTAAAACTCATTATTTATTCGATTAATAAGGCATACAACCACCTTAACCTAATGGCACCACTTGAGGCTTCATATTCTCTCAACTTAGTAGTCATCAGGACTTACAAAGCTTGGGATTAGATCATGAAAACTAAGATAGTAATGCCTAAGTTTGTTGAACATGAAGCTATAACTTTGAAAATCTTAAGAGATAAAGCTCTCACAATAAATAGACTCAATAGGTAGGCTTACAAATAGAATCATTTTCGATCAACTTCTTCAGCAGACTTCTACCAACTTCAAGAAAAGTATTTAGGGACTTTCATCAGAGAATATTGAGTTAGAGATAATATTTTAAAGGAAGAATGTGATAGAGGTGAATTTTTTGGATTAAACTTGAAAAATGAAAATACTGAGCATGCAAGGCTCTTTAAATAAGTAAAAAGGGTAAACAAACCTTAATTATTGAACATGGATATTATTTAGTACCAACATGAACTCAGGGACAAAAAATTTCATGTTTTTTAAATGAAGAATAAATTTGAAGCTTAAACTTCAAGTTTAATCTCATCATCCACATCAATTCCTCCAAAATTTAGTAGTATCATGCCCACATCCATCCAACATTGATTTGAAGGCTAATTTAATAGACACATATGTAAAAAGAACTAAATATTGTAATCATGGTTTAATTGTATTTAGAATTACAATTCAAAATTTACATGGAGTGTCTATGATCATGCACACATTCAATTTATTTGTACATGTTGACTTATGTTTAGACATATTGAGAGTGAACTATATGCTTACATACATACAGTTTTGAGTCTAAAATTAGAAATAAGGTTATAATTACAATGTAGCTATGATTTTGCATGAACTTGGAGAATGAGTCAACCCATATCCAATTATATTTTTAAATGTATAACCCTCATTAAAAAGGTTTGGAATAATTTTTATAAATATAGGAAGAAATCAGTTTGATGGTCTTGCAACTGTGTCAATGTTCTTTCCTCCCATATATGTGCTACTAAGGTTTTATTTTCTTGGATGTGTTAACAAAATAATTTGAAGTGTGTGTAAGCTATATATAAGTCTAATTATTTTAATTTATATATGATAATTATAGATCTGCAAAATATATTAAAAGTTAATAGTTTTTATTGATAAAAACAATTAGTTAAAATTGTGTTAACATTATGAGGTGTGTAGGAGTGTTTCATTTTTAATATAGTCATCTACGCGTAAGCTGTAAATGTCATAACCACTTTCTTGATGTGATATATAATATCTTAAATTATGTTTTGCAATAGAAATTCTAAGAGGATAACTCATGTCCTAGAGTGGATCTTATCTCCATTGAGATCCAAAAATGTTATAGCTCACCTTGTTAAATTCTAGAGTGTGCACAAAACCCACATCAACAAGTTATAAGAATAGATACCTTAAACAAGAAAATGATTGAAATTTTATGTCAATATATCTCTTAGGAAATACCTTGAAGGTAATTTTAGTACCTTTAGAGGGGTCTCTTCATAAATACCTTGAACATGCACATGATTGGAATTTTCATTCAAGGTATCTCCTAGGAGATACCTTAAAGGCCCTTGTAATAACAGTTTGAGGTTACCCTTATGCATGTTTGAAAGGTATCTCCTAATAATTACATTTAATTTAATCTTTAAATTAATATAATTCCCTTCAAGGTATCTTATAGGATATACCTTGAAGGGTCTTGTAGTACCTTCAAAGGTTCCCTAGTATACACCTTGAACATGCACACAATTGGAATTTTATTTCAAGGTATCTCCTAAGATATACATTAAAGGGCCTTGTCATACCTTCAATGTTAATTAAAAATGTTATTTTAAGGTATCTGATATAACCATGGTGTATGGGGGTCATCCAAGTTATGGCTATATGAATGAATGTGCAAAGATATTCAGGAAGACTAAACAAAACACCTTATGTAGAAATGTAATTTATAATAATTAATGGTGAATTGATTATTTTAAAACTTGTAAAACATTTATTATCTCTTAATATAGAAAAATTAAGGAAGATAAAAAAAAATATAATGATCACAAAGGGTAGTTAATAACAAATTTTGGGTTTGAAGGATAAAATATCTTCCAAATGGGTAATCAAACACTATCACAAGCTAGCTACTCAAGTATGACCAAAAATAGATATAATGGTGTATCTCATTCCATGTTCCAACAACCATTGATTTGTAGTTCTATATTTAAAAATTCATCCCATCTGCTTGCCTTATGCTCAAATCAAATGCACGTTGGCTACAAAGAAAGATTAGCAAGGCATTCAAAAGGAAATCAAACTAGATGAAAAGTATAAAGGCAACTTGTTGAGAATTGATTTTTTATTTCACATTTACAAAAATTAAAATAGTCAAGATTAATGTCATGTGATGAATTTTCCAAATTACACATAGTTGATGATCTGCACTTCATATACTGATTGATGAATCATCTATTGTATGTGATCAAATTACGTGATCTCAACTTATCATGCCTCTGTTTGATGCATAAAAATAATAAATGGGCATTAGTATTTCACTTTGGAAAAAAAAATATCATGATCTTGAACCGTTTGAGTTTGTTAGAGCTACTAAGAATAATATTTTCCTTTTAGACCCTATACAAGAAGCATAAACACTATCTCTCATATTACCACATTGGTTTCATAATTCAGATGGAAAATGATTGATATGCCTGTCACCTTTCAATGATATGGGTGAGGATGTTTATCCATTCATCACCCAATATAATTATAACAGCATCTATCTTTCCCTATATATGACTATTATAATTAATATTCCAATAATGGCCAAATCAATTAGGATACCCACATGTAGAGGCTCTCTAATTTTAAAAATTAAAGGCCTCTTCGATACTTCAAGAAGTATGAGACATATACACCAATGGTTCCCACTACATACCCATCAATGACATTCGAAATGAACATGTACATTTTGTTTTATTACATAACCCATTTGTTTTGGTAGACCACTCAGTCTATGAGCTAAGCCACTAAGGGTGTCATTGGCATTGCACACAAGATGATTTATCATAATGAGTAGTTCATTTGGATTGAGTTATTTATGTAAGAGCTCATAACAAACATTGAAAATGTTTTTAAAACTTCCAATCAAACTTTTTATTACCAGTTTATCATTTTTCTACTTTTATTCACATAATAAAAGTCCCCAAAAGGATAAGTACATCTAGACACTGATTATTGGCTTGCATAGTAGTTCTAGAATCTGATATAGACATAAGAAAGGAGAACCCTTACTCATCAAGACAAGTTATATTAATGGTGGGAGGAAACCTTGGATCTCAATGAATCACATCCCTAAGTCCCATCTAACATCATGAAATACTTGAGATAATATGCAATTATTACTAAGATAGAAAAGGGGATCATAATTAAGAGTCATGAGATACAAAAGTCACTGCTTGGCTCTCTTCCATATTTCATTGGCATGTCTATGGAAAAAGAAAAGATAGAGAAATAAAAAAACATATGCAAACAGGAGAGCCACACCACAACAAATAATACCACCTAGCATAATAGTTCCATTAGAGCAACAAGCTGAGGCCTCTATGCCACATTTACATAAGGGAAACTAGAAGGCCCCAAATGATCATAATCACTTTCCTCCACAAATATGAAATACATGCAATAATGTAACTTGGATCAATGATTTGAATGTGCCTCAGATAGTGAGTAGTTGTGACTTACCCCAAATGAGAAATTATGAACAAGAATTTAACCAGGTCATGATGGAAGACATGGATGGTGACTTATATGAGAAATAAGATGAAAAATAAATATTTTTATGGAAATCTATGTGTACAATTCAAGTACAAAATAAGGTTCCAATAAATCTCTAGGATAAAATCCAACCTTACCCTTACTTGATCATAGTATATACTATGGGACTAGAGGCTAAGTGCATGAAGATTACTATCAAGATATTTGAAGTGTGGACATCTAAAAATTCTACTATTTTTGACCCTTTTGTACTATTAGTTGAGATCCCATCGAAAGCACTTATTCAATGAAGGAAAAAAGATAAATAAAGAATCATGTATCCCCTACTCTATAGGACAAGTCATAAATTTCATGTTCTAGGTTGATCCCTCTTTAAAGTAGGCACAAAAATATCCTACTACAACTTCACCACCATACACCCAAAGATCGGTCACCCTAGGCAATAAAAAGCCCTATGTTTCCAATGACACTATGTGATAAAGGGACACACTATCAGTTGAGGAAGACCCACTCATAGATATTGTGGATTTGGTGCTAGAAGAACCCACCATGGAGGAATAATAGGCCATATGAGAATAATTAGTGAAGGCTACAAAATGACACATATGCTAGGAACATAAGAAATGTTATAAAGAGGTGGCACATCAATAAGAAGCAACTCAATGACAACATCATTTGGAAGCACAAACATAGGATGAATAAGCTAAGGACAATAAAAAAGATGAATATGTACAAATTATTTACAAGAAAGTTATTGAGGATACACATAAATCATAAGAAGATGTGGTTGTAGCTAAACAAACTAAAGCATATGAGGCACAAAAACAATAATAAGCTAAAGATATCATAGCTTAGTGCATGTAAGCCTAAACTAATGCGAATGTTGCCCAACAATGTGTTGATGAAGTTGTTTAAAGGAAAAAACAAAAAGAAGCTAAAAAACTCAATTAGAAACAAGCTCAAGCCCAAAATGACATAAAGGAATAAGAATGTGTATTTGAGATGCCAAGAAAGATCCTGAATAGAATAGGAAAAGGTTATTGTGTTTGATGTGTAAGTAGATCATAAGGAAGTAAAACATTAGAAATAAGAAGAGGATAAATATAAAAGGGAGAGGATGAGACACAAAAACACCATCAATAAAAACCACAAGAATATGTTCAAGAGAATGTGGTGGAGTGGGCACCACAAGAAGAAAATGCACCATATGATGACTCTAATACCGAATGGGTACATGCTAAACATTCTGCATTTTATTGTATAAGAGTGTGGTTGTGGGACATTCCCATAGTATTTATGAGGTGCACTACATTTTATATTCCTATTACAAACATGTTGCGTATCGATCTAGTAGTCATAATGACTACTTTTTACATAATCCCACTAAGGATGGAAGCATCATTAGATGTTTCTCACTTACCCCTGTGAAAGTAGTTAGAGGGTGTTGCCACTTTTTAATAATTAATTGTACAAAAGGTTACATAATTAGATTAGGATGATAAACATTTGAGAACATAGACCATTGATCTCTAAGGCCAATTAAAATAAGTTAAGAAGATCATTCAAGACACCTACTAGTATTAGTCACATGAGTCATCAATGATCAAGTTATGTCTGACTAACATAGGCTTAAAATAGTCCTTTCTCAATTAAAAATAGATTGGTGTGTTCCTTATAAGTTATGAGAATTTAGTTCTTTAGGGAAAGGTATTAAATCAGAAGTGGAAACACTCATCCGTATATTGGAAGAGTATCAAACTATTCTTAAGGCTACTGTAATACAAGCACAACAAGTTATATGAAACATTTTTGACCAAAAGCAGTAACTAGACATAGCATGGATCATTTGACCTTAGGTTTTACTAAGTCCACTACTACTAAGGAAATAATGTTGAGCCACATGAAAAAATAGAGGAGATGGACACTTTTTTGCAATAATCTTCAAAAGCTAGAGATAATATGAGGGATAATATTTGGGATTGGCAGAGGCAAATTGTGTTGAATTTTTTGGTAGGACTTCAAACATAGAGACATATAGATAAAATAGAGTAGCTTAGTAATTATATTTAAACATAGATCATAAATACCGAGGAAACCATTATAATCAATAATTATGTTATTTTTGTGCAACTCATAGGCTATCAAGACCCTTTATGCTCATTATTGAGGATAAAATAGGAAGCCATGCTAGATTAGAATGACTAAAAGAAAGATTTATCACCATTCACCATCTCCATTGCATATATCATCAACACTTTTACCTATATGTCACTATTTAAATTTTAGCACATCATTTCCCAATGAAAGGCTACACAACTATAGCCAAAGGATACATCTACAATGGCTCCGTATTAGTCAATGCCACCTCCATCCAATTAAGTACTTCTTAGGGTAGAGTTTTGAAAATTTTGGATGAATTTTCTCTCTACAAGGTAGGTTATACATGTTGAAACTATATCCATATATGAAGTACTCAATGAATATGTATAGGTCCTATATTATACTATGCATCAAGATAAGTAGATATTCCAAATAATATTTGATTAGATGCAACACTTTGACAAATCCTTGGCTACTATGAAATAAAAATTTTCAACAATGGATAAATTTAAAGATGGAATGAGTGATCAAATGGATACTAGATAGATAATGACCTATGTACTTCAATACTTTTTATATTCCAATGATACTGGAATGTATAATTCCTAGTTGTCGCAGAATGATGGATGGTATTCAGCTATTCAAGCCCATCAAACTATAGATAAGATGGATGGTATTATGTCATGTATCTAAATTATGTATTCAAACACTAGAGACTTCCTTATCATCACATAAGAATAATATGTGCAAAATATGATGGTCATTCAATCTATAACACACATTTTGATTACCATGGTATGAGAAGTACTTAATAATAAAAAAATGCTCAAGCATGATCTCTCATAAGTTAAACCATCTATTATAAAAATGATAGAATAACCTAAGTTCATTACATCATTGGAGCTCCAAAAAAATTTATGGAAGAGAAAGATGGATACAAAGGTGTAGTCTGAGTAGCCACAACCAATGCATCTACCTGGCCAAACTTCAACACCACTTCCATAGTCTATATAATCTTTTTGATATATTCAACATTATAATCTAAGTGATAAATATATTAATTCTAAGATTATTAATTTTTGTATGTTGAAATGCTGGAATGTGAAAAGATCGAATCATGTAAAGAGTTATATATAGTGATCTAATGTAATGGAATATGGCTCCAATGTGAGGTAGAGATTAACATACTATTTATATTATGGTATTCTTAAGATTATTTTACATATAACTAGTGTGAAGTGTTTTCTCTATTTTATTTTATCTTTTTATATCTTATATTATGTTGTTTTGTTATGGAATTGCTAATGACACGTTAGTTTATAGAATCCTTGAACATGCACATTATTGCAATTTTCTTCCAAAGTATTTCCTAAGAGATACCTTGAAGTGGCTTGTAATACCTTCAAGGGAACTCTTATTCATGTTTGAAAGGTATTTCCTAAGAGATGTCTTCAAGGTAACCTTGATTTTGCTACAATTTAATTCAATGTATCTTCTAGGAGATAATGTTATTTTCTTCCCACTTAGGCATGAACATTTTTTTGTTGTGAAAAATTGAGACTACTGAGCTGGTCTAGACCAAAAAACACAAGCCTTAAAAATTATAGGTACTGACTAAGTTGTAGCTATATACAAGTGTTGTAAATTTACTAAAATGATCATGCAAGAACCATAAAATAAGGGAGAAGAAGTGTATGGGGATAGAACATATAAATGCATTTATCATATTGATTCCTAAAATGATTAAATCAACTAAATAAACTTACATCAATAGTTGTAACAATTTTATTGCAAAATTTAGTTTGTACTCTTCTAATATTTGTTGTCAACAAACTACTTGCCCTATTTTTTTTAGACTGTTGTTGCATTTGAAGAAGCTCTCCAAGCTCTATTCACTACTGGATTCTTTTTATCTGAATATTGATGCATTGAAATATCCTCTACCATTTCTCTCATGTGTTATTTCCCATGAATATCTTCTTCCTAGTTCTCTTTTAACAGATGCAAATTATGTTAAAATAATATTAAAATGTTAGATACAATGTGATGGATAACATTTCATATTGGTAGAGTGAGATCGTGTGAAATTATAATGCAATATTTCAAGCACTAGTACAATTTGGCAAATAAATGACTATGTGACTAAAAATTTTAGTCATGACAACTAAAAATGACTAAATTATACTAAGTTTTTTTAACATATCTATAAATGAATAAATAAATTATTAATGTGATCATTACATAAAAAGCACAACTAAATAATTAGTCACACAATTAAAAATGACTAAATAATTAGTCACACAAATAAAAATTAGACAATATGATATTAAAGTGGGTAATTATAAAAAAATATTTTGAATTGAGAAATTATTTGTGGGAGTGGGTTGTATTGCTTGTAGGGTTCATAATTAATTGTGAAATTATTGACAGAAGTGGGGAGCACAAAAGAATTCAGAATTTGTTAGGGGTAATTCGACGAGGGAGTGTGGAGTACAATTGGAATCATTTGTGTAGTTCAACTCTACAAATAAAAGGAGGGTTTGTTAATTATTAATGGATCCAAATCCAACCAAATAGGATTTGTGTACCAATTTTATGGCATGAGGCACTTTGATTTTTAGCATATAAGTATAGTTGCTACTTGCATGGGTGATAAAGCTTGTTTGGAGAGGACCTCGAGACTTTTGAAAAGGTGGGCAAGGAATTTAGAGTTTCCTGCAATGAATTTGAAGTCAGACAGACCCTCTATAGTGAAGTTTAATTTGGGGATGCTCTCTATAGAAAATTTAGAGGTAATTCAAAACCCTCATTACATTAAACATAAAACCTATAGCTTTCTAATTAGCAACTGTATCTAGCTAGGAGAACAAAATTGATGTATTATAAGAGATGAGTTACATAAATAGGAGGGTATCTTATCATAAGACATTGACTACAATGTAACAATTTGGAGTTCTTGAGATTATGAAAAAATTGGATGCTTTTATTCATTTTATAATCATTACAATGTAGTGACCATATCTTCAAGTTGTCTAGTTGTGTTATTTGTTATCATGCATGGGTATGGTATTAATTTTTAATTTTTTAACCAATTCACTAAACTAATCCTTGATGCTTCTTTTCACTAAGGAGGGTTTGTTAATTACTAATGGAGTCAGAGCTAACTAGAGAGGGTTTGTATGCTAATTTGATGGCATGAGGCATTTTGGTTTTTAGCATATAAGTATAGTAACTACTTATATGGGTGATAAAGCTTATTTGAAGAGGACCTGGAGACTTCTAAAAAGGTGAGCAAGGAATCTAGAATTTTTTGCAATGAATTTGTAGCTAGCAATGCCCTTTCTAGTGAAGTTGAATTTGTGGATACCATGTAAAAGGAATTTAGTGGTAAATCAAAACCCTCATTACATTAAACACAAAATCTATAGCTTTTTGATTGGTTACTGTATATATATAAGAGAAAGAAATTGGTGTATTATAAGAGACAAGTTACATAAATAGCAGGGTATCTTGTCATAAGACACTGGCTACAATATAACAATTTGGAGTTCTTGAGATTGTGAAAGAATTAGATCATTTTATTCATTGTATAATTAATACAATTTAGTAGCCATATCTTGAAGTTGTTTATTTGTATTCTATGTTATCATGCATTGGTATGGTATTAATTTATAATTTTTTAACCAATTCACCAACCTAGTCCCTCAGGTTCCTTTTTAGTAAAGAGGCTTTGTTAGTTATTAATGGATCTAGATCCAACCAAAGAGGGTTTGTGTGCCAATTTGATGGCATGAGGCATTTTGGGTTTTAACATATAAGTATAGTAGCTACTTACATGAGTGATAAATCTTGTTTGGAGAGGACCTGGAGACTTCTGAAAAGGTGGAAAAGGAATTCAATTTTTGTTGCAATGAATTTGATGTTGGTGAGGACCTCTAAAGTGAAGTCAAATTTGGGGACACACTCTATAGTGAATTTAGAGGTAACTCAAAACCTTCATTTTATTAAACACAAAATCTATAGCTTTTTGATTAGAAACTGTATCTATCTAGGAGAACAAAATTGGTGTATTATAACAGATAATTCACTTAAATAGGAGGCTATCTTGTCATAATACATTGAATACCATGTAACAATTTAAAGTTCTTGAGATTATGAAAGAATTAGATACTTTAATTCATTGTATAATCAATACAATGTAGTGACCATATATTGAAGTTGTCTATTTGTGTTCCTTGTTATCATGCATGGGTATGCTATTAATATCTAATATTGTAACCAATTCACCAAACTAATCCCTGAGGCTCCTTTTCATTAAGGAGGGTTTATTAATTATTAATGGAGCTAGATCTAACCACAGATGATTTGTTTGCGAATTTGATGGCATGAGGTATTTTGAGTTTTAGCATATAAGTATAAAAGCTACCTGCATGGGTGATAAGGCTTGTTTAAAAAGAACCTAGATACTTCTGAAAAGGTGGGCAGGGAATTAAGAGTTTACTATAATGAATTTGAAGTTGGTGAGGCCCTTTGTAGTGAAGTTGAATTTTAGGACGCTCTCTATAGAAAATTTAGAGGTAATTCAAAATGCTCATTAAATTAAACACAAAATCTATAGCTTTCCAATTGGCAACTGTATCTAGCTAGAAGAATAAAATTGGCATATTATAAGAGATGAGTTACATTAATTGAAAGGTATCTCGTCATAAGACATTGACTGTCATGTAAAAATTTGGAGTTCTTGAGACTGTGAAAGAATTGGATGCTTTTATTCATTATATAATCAATACAATATAGTGAACATATCTTGAATTTGTCTATTTATGTTCCATGTTATCATGCATGGGTATGTTATTAAATTTTAATTTTATAACCAATTCACCAACCTAATCCTTGAGACTTCTTTTCACTAAGGAGGGTTTGTTAATTATTAATAGAGATAGAGATGAACATAGAGGGTTTCTATGTGAATTTAATGGTATGAGGCATTTTTGTTTTTAGCATATAAGTATAGCATATACTAATATGGGTGATAAAGCTTGTTTGGAGAGGACTTGGAGACTTCTAAAAAGTCAAGCAAGGAATTTAGAGTTTGATGTAATTAATTTTAAGTTAGTGATGCCCTCTTTAGTGAAGTCAAATTTGGGGATGCCCTTTGTAATGAATTCAAAGGTAATTCAAAACCCTAAATACATTATGTACATAATCTATAGCTTTCTAATTGGTAACTGTATGTACTTAGTAGAACAAAATTAGTGTATTAAAAGAGATGAGTCACATAAATAAGAAGGTATCTTATCATAAGACATTGACTACCATGTAACAGTTTGGAGTTCTTGAGATTGTGAAACATTTAGATGCTTTTACTTATTAAATAATCAATATAATGTAGTGACCATATCTTGAAGTTGTCTATTTTTGTTGCATGTTATCATGCATGGTTATGGTATTAATTTATGACTTTTTAACCAATTCACCAACCTAATTCTTGAGGCTCCTTTTCACTAAGGAGGGTGTGTTTGTTATTAATGGAGCCATATCCAACTAGAGAGGGTTTATGTGCCAATTTGATGGAATGATACATTTTTTGTTTTAGCATATAAGTATATCAGCTACTTGCATGGCTGATAAAGCTTGTTCGGAGAGGACTTGGATACTTTTAGAAAGGTGGGTAAGAAATTTAGAGTTTGCTGTAATGAATTTGAAGTTGGTGAGGCCCTATACACTTAAGTTAAATTTGGGGCCACCCTTTATAGTGAATTTAGAGGTAATTCAAAACCTTTATTACATTAAACACAAAATATATAACTTTCTAATTGGTAACTATATCTATCTAGGGGAACAAAATTGGTGTATTATTAGAGATGAGTTGCATAAATAGGAGGGTATCTTATCATAAGACATTGAATACCATGTAGTAATTTGGGCTTCTTGAGATTAGATGCTTTTATTTATTATATAATCAATATAATGCAATGACCATATATTGAAGTTATTTATTTGTGTCCCATGTTATCATGCATGGGTATGGCATTAATTTCTAAAATTGTAACCAATTCACCAACATAATCCTCGAGGATATTTTTCACTAAGGAGGGTTTGTTAATTATTAAAGGAGATGAAGCCAACTAGAGATGGTTTGTGTACCAATTTGATGGCATGAGAAATTTTGGGTTTTGGCATATAAGTATATTAGCTACTTGGATATGTGATAAATCTTATTTAGAGAGTACCTAAAGACTTATGAAAAGATGGGAAAGGAATTAGGAGTTTACTATAATGAATTTGATGTCAATGAGGCCCTCTATAGTGAAATCAAATTTGGGGATACCCTCTGCAACAAATTCAGAGGTAATTCAAAACTCTACTACATTAAACATAAAATCTATAGCTTTCTGATTGGTAATTGTATCTGGCTAGGAAAATAAAATCAGTGTATTATAAGAGATGAGTTAAATAAATACGAGGGTATCTTGTCATAAGACATTGACTATGATGTAGTAGTTTGGATTTCTTGAGATTGTGAAAGAATTGGATGCTTTTATTCATTGTGTAATCAATACAATGTAGTAACCATATCTTGAAGTTGTCTATTTGTGTTCCATGTTATCATGCATGGGTATGTTATTAATTTATAATATTGTAACCAATTCACCAACCTAATCCCTAAGGATCCTTTTCACTAAGGAAGGTTTGTTAATTATTAATGGAGTTAAAGCTAACTAGAGAGGGTTTATGAGCCAATTTGATGGCATGAGGGATTTTGGGTTTTACCATATAAGTATAGTAGCTACTTAAATGGGAAATAAAGCTTGTTTGGAGAGGACCTAGAGACTTTTAAAAAGGTGGGAAAGGAATCAAGAGTTTAATGCAACATATTTGAAATTGGTGATTCCCTCTATAGTTAAGTCAAATTTGGGGACACCCTCTATAGTGAATTCAAATGTAATTCAAAAATCTCATTACATTAAACACAAAATCTATAGCTTTTTGATTGGGAAATGTATCTAGATAGGAGAACAAAATCAATATATTATAAGAGATGAGTTACATAAATGGGAGGATATCTTGTCATAAGACATTGACTACCATGTAAAAATTTGGAATTCTTGAGATTGTGAAAAAATTAGAATATTTTATTCATTGTATAATCAATACAATGTAGTGACCATATCTTGAAGTTGCCAATTTTTGTTCCATGTTATCATGCATGGGTATGGTATTAATTTATAATTTTATAACCAATTCACCAA
>JARHVA010008439.1:452500-482500 GCA_037957365.1 Torreya grandis
GACTTTTGTCAAATTTTTCAAAAATGCTATTGCTATCAAGCCTACTAGTTTTACCATTTCACTTCACCAAGGTATTAATTTTAGACTTTATCACTTTCACTTGGCATTGTGTTCTTCTAAACCTTTAAAGGCCCTTGTGATTGATGATTATCATGAAATTGATGTGGATGACCATATTGCCCTGAGTGTTAGATTTGGCTCTTTAGGCCCCCATGAGTCCCTTTCTAAGTCCAAGGACTTTGTCACTTTGATTTATCCCCTCAATAAAGGTGGCCCTTCCCCTCTTTTACTAGGGTCTAGTTGTACATCCCTAGATTGTGCTAAAAATAGACCCCCTGATTCGTTTCAATCCATGGCTATAAAATGGCTATGTGAGCTAAAGACTAGTCCCTCTATTTTAGGAAAAAATGAGGAAATGTATCCCTCAGGAGGATGTCACAAAGAAAAATATGGGAAATAAAAATACTAAAAAAGTGGTGGTTAAAGAGATCCTAGAACTGGCTATAGACAAAGAACACCCATGGGAAGAAGTGGGTATTTCTAAAGCTAAGCCCATCCCAAATTAGTTGATTGACATGGAGGGATACATCCATTTCAAGGAGTTGAATGAATCCACTTATGACTTGGATAAGGGGGAATTTGAGGACACTTATGATGACAATAGTTAGATTAAAATTGAGTTGAAGGAAGTTAAAAATGGATTGCACTCATTCCAAAAAAAATGTACATGTTGAGTACTATTTACTTGAAGGTTATTCATCAAGCCACTTCTTATTTGATGATTTTGTAGGAGGCCCCAAACAAATATAAGGACATTGAATAAACAATCATTAACAAGGAGGATCTTCTTAATTTTGTTAAGGATGACTGGAAAGACTTTTTTTAATGAATAGAGGTTCTATCATGGTAGTCTTCTAGTCTATCTCTAGTTTCTAGTTGACTTTTGTCTATTTGTTACTAGTCTACTATTTGTGGTCTTTGGCCTATATTGTTGCCCTTTAGGAATTTTTTATGGTCTCTACACCCTTTTTATAGACTATCTTATCAAAAACATCTTATAGTTCATCAAAATTACATTATATTTTTTATTGCAGATTCCCTTTTTTTATCATGATGTTGAATAAATTTTTTAACTTCTAGCATGATGTAGGTTGTTCATATGTGTAATACTTTTATTTTTCATGTTTTAATTCAAGTTTAATAATATATTTATTTTTTTACTATACAATTTATGGTATTTAATAAATTATTCATATCATATAAATGATAATTTACTACTAAACTAGTAGTAAATATCATGACTATGCAATTAGTAAACAATGTATCAATATACTACCAGTTGGCAAAAATTAGTAAACAAAAATAATTAAATAAACTACTAAATGATTGTAATAAAAAATTAAAGTGAATAAATTTAATAACTACCAATTAATGGAAATACATTAATTAAAATGACTAAATATAATAATAACTGATGTCAATTAATAATTAAATTGACTAAATATATTATCAATTGATAAACATTAATGAATACATATCACTAAATATATGACCAGTTGATGGCAAAATAATGATTAAAATGACTAAATATACTGCCAATGAACGGAAATTAGTTAATATAGATGACTTAATACACTACCAATGGATGGAAATTAGTGAAAAAAATGATTAAATATACTACTAATTAATGGCAATTAATGATTACAATGACTAAATAAATGACTACCATGAATAAATAAATGACCAGTTAACAACAATCAATGAATAAATTAATGACTAAATATACTACCAAATTGATCGATAAAAAAAATAATAAATGACTAAAAATGGTTCAGTCATAAATTTGGTCACATTATAAATGACTGGCAATAAACTATTAATGGTCACATGACCAAGCTTAGTCATTTATATGCAATTTTTAGTACTTTTTAGTCGTTTATTATTATTTATCTACTAGTGAAGTACATGGACATGTATATAAAATGGATTAGCTTAGTAGTGAGTTTTAATTATGGATCAAAAACATTAATAAAGCCGTGATGATCACTAAGAATGTTGTTCTTACATAACTCATAGATATCAAGCCCCATTTATACACATTGTTGAGGCTACTTTAGGAAGCCATGTTGGATTGGAATGCTTATAAGAAATATTTGTCACCATTCACTACTTATATTTTACATATATTTGATAATCCTACCTATATATCATCATTGTAACTTTAGTAGATCATCTCATAATGCAAGGATGTCAAACTACAACCAAAGGATACATCTATAAAGGATCCACTACCAAGTTCTCTTTCATCTATTTCTATGCTAACTTTTATTATACTCTTTCCACTTTTTTTTTCTTGTCTTATATCTTATTGTGTCTTTTACCTTCTAACTTTTACAACTACTTCCTTGTTTCTCCCCAAATGATAAATGGATCCCAAAAATTCAAATTTAAACTATAGTGCATTTAATTTTTTTGTGGCTTAAACATCCCTATTATAGAATTCCAAAGGAGATGGATGTATTTTAGTAATCTTCAAATGCTAGAGATAATGTGGGGGATAATCTTTTGGATTTTATGAGTTATATCATGCATAATTCTTTTGTAGGAATTTAGGCACATGGACATGTAGATAAAATGGAGAAGCTTAACAGTGAGATTAAATCATAGATCATAAACACTAAGGCATCCATGATTGTCACTAACAATGTTAATCTTGCATAAATCATATGCTATAAATATCCTATATGTACATTATCGAGGTTAACATAAGAATCTATATTGTATTGGAATGCCTACAAGAAAGCTTTGTAATCATTCACCAATTCTATTTCATAATATCATTAACACTCTTGCCTACATACCACCATCAGAACTTCTACAAATTATATACCAATGTAAGGATGCACATCTATAAATAAAGGATACATCTTTAAAGACTCTATCTTTGTCATTGGCACCTCCATCTAGTTAAGTACTATACAGTTAAATTTTTTGAAATTTTAGGATGTTGTTTATCCATGGAAGGAAGTATTTAGGCATTAAAATGAAAGTAATATATGAATTAATGGAATAATATATGCATTTATTATATACTTATGTTCACTAGACTAAACAGATAGCCCAAAGAATTCTTGATTGGAGGTAATGCCTTGATAAATCCTTGAATACAATAAAACCATAGTTTGCAACAAAAAATAAAGATAAAAATGTAATGATTGATCAAATGGATACTATATAACCTATGACCTACACACTTCAATAGTTGTTATACTCTATGCATACCACAATTAAGAATATATAAGTTTGGTAGAAGGAGACAATGCGTAGATAGGTTTGATGGTATTATTTTAGATATTCATCTTAATTTTTTAGATGTCAAAGACTTCCTTACCATTTCAAAATAATAATATGTACAAATTATGATGTCCATTCATATTCCACTACCTATTTTTATTATGATGGTGTAGTAAGTACTTGATAATTAGAAAATGTTCAATAAATATATCTCATAGGCTGAACCGACTATTATGCAAATCATAGAAGAACCAAAGTTATTTACATCATAGGAACTACAAGAAATTTTGCAAAATATAAAGATGGATACAAAGGTGCAATCTAAGCATCCACAACCTACGCATCTGCGTGGCCAAACTTTGGCACCATCTCTACATTTTATATGATCTTTTGGATGTATTTGGTCTTAGAATCCAAGTTATAGATATAACAATTCCAAGTGTATTTCATTTTCTATGCCAAAAGGATGGAATGTGAAGAGACAAAACCATGTAAAAAGATATATATAGTGATATTATGTAATGGATTATGATTTTGATGTGTGATAGATATTAATAGGCTAGTTCTATTATGGCTTTCCTAATATTATTTTACTTATACCTAGTGTGCAATGTTTACTCAATTTTTTTATCTTGTCCTATCCTATATTATATTGTGTATGTTTCAAAATTGTTAATGCCATGTTAGTTTATGTAATCATTGAACATGCACATAATTAGAATTTTCTTTCAATTTATCTCATAGGAGATACCTTGAAATTTCTTGTAATAACTTCAAGGTTACCCTTATGCATGATTAAAATGTACCTCATATGAGATACCTTCAAGGTAACCTTGATTATACTTAAATTTCCTTCAAGGTATCTTGTAGGAGATGTTGATGATTACTATCCACCTAAGCTTGCACATTCTATTTTCTAAAAAAATGTGTCTACTAACCTCATCTAGACCAAACAACATAGGCCTTAAAAACTACAACTACTATCATCAAATAATTACGTAAAAATGAATTTACCATATTGATTCTTTAAATGATAACATCAATTGAATAAATTTATAGCTATAGCTGTAACAAATATCAGGTAAAAATTAGTTTGTTCTCTTCTACTCTCTTTTATCAAAAAACTATTTTTTATGTTGTCTACAAACTATTGATACATTAGAATAAGCTCTCTAGGATCTATTCACTCATGAATTCTCTCTCTAAATATTAATGTTTTGAAATATCATGTGTCATACTACCATGAATATCCTCTACCTTGTTCATTTTTAGCTGCTAGTATGTTAAATTTTATTCGAATCCTTCCACTTTTTATTTTATTATCTTATCTCTTTTCATATTTACTATATTTTAAATTTTCTATCAAATTCATTTTTTATCGCCAAATTCTAAATGGCTCCTAAAATTTTTAATTTAAATTGTTGTGCATTTAATTTATTTGGTGGCTTAAATGCCATTGTTGTAGAACTTTGGAGTTAGCTAGGTAGCTAAGTAGGATAGGGAAAGAATAATATTTTAACACTCCCCCCCCCCCCCCCCTTATTATTGACCTTCCTACCATGTTTTGAAGGACTTTTATCAGCCTTAAAAACATCTTTGTAACTTTTATTTACCTACCTATATCCATTCAAAATCATTTTTGTATGTCTATAACTTCACTGATGAAGTCTATAACTTCATTATTGATGTCCATAGTTGGAATATTTAAATATATAACTACCTTGATTAAGTACATAGATACCTTGTTGAATCCCGTAGATGTATTATTGAAGTCTGTAGCTAGACTGTTGAAGTCCGTATCTACCCTGTTAAAGGTCATAGCTAGATTGGTAGATGGACTACTTAAGTATATAGCTGGAATGTTGAAGTGCTTAGTATTTACTCTATTTTTTTTATATTTTTATATATTATATTGCATTGTTTATGTTTCAAAAAATTGAACTCCATGTTAGTTCATGGAATTCTTGAACATGCACATGATTACAATTTTCTTTCAAGGTATCTCCTAGGAGATATATTAAAGGGTTTTGTAATACCTTGAAGGGTACACTTGTGCATGTTTTAAAAGTATATCGTAGGAGATATCATTAATTTACCTTAGATTCTACTAGAATTTCCTTAAAGGTATCCTCTAGGAGATATCTTGAAGGGTTTTGTAGGACCTTTAAGGGCTCTCCTTATAGATACCTTTAACACGCACATGATTGGAATGTTCTTTCAAAGTATCTCATAGGAGATACCTTAAAGGGACTTGTAATACCTTCAATATTGAATGTAATGGTCATTGTAAAGGTTTTGATATAATCATGGCATGCAGGAGATAATTGATTTATGGCTATACAAAATTAACACATAGATATATTCATGAATAAACTACATAAATTTCTAAGCAAACTTCAGCACCACTTACATTGTTTATGTTTTGAAATTTTTAATTCCATGTTATTTTTTGGAATCCTTTATCATGGACATGATTCAAATTTTATTTCAATGTATCTCTCAGGAGATAGCTTAAAGTGCCTTGTAATACCTTAAAGATTACCCTTATCTATGTTTGAAAGGTATCTCCTAGGAAATACCTTCATGGTACGCTTCATTGTAATATAATGTCCTTAAAATATCTTCTAGGAGATACCTTGAAGGATCTTATAGTGCCTTTAAGGGTTATCTTAATTGATACTTTGAACATACACATGATTGGAATTTTCTTTCAAGGTATCTCTTAGGAGATACCTTGAAGGGCCTTGTAATACATTCAATGTTGTTTGCAATGGTCATTGCTAGGGTGTTGATATAACTATGGCATATGATGGGTAGTTGAATTATGGCTATATAGAGTTAATAATAAAAGATATTCATAAATAATAATTAATTTAGTGACATTTGTTTTCTAAACATCTCTTTGCATCCTAAATTTGATGTGTATCAGATCATGGTTCTTATGACATTTAAATGCCTATAAAATTTGACCCCATATGCAAGAAAAAAATGTGGCACACCACCATTTATCACTTAAATACACCATGACTCAAAATTTATATGCAAATGCACTAAAAAAATACACCTAGTTATGATTGAGGGTGCCCTAGGGATAACCATATTATGCATCCAATAGGGTTTGTTATTGGCCAGGGTAACCCTAAGATGCCTCTACTTAATATAATTTCCCATGAAATTTTATAGATTTCTATGAATTAAACCCATACATAATTAATTTTGTTCTAATCATGAAAAATATATGGGTTTTTATCTTGGGAGGTGAAAACCTGGAAATATTTATTGCATATTAAAAAAACTAATTTTATATAATTTTTATTCCATTAATAGTTTGAAGAGCCTGACAATAAATAATTTTACACCATATTATTTATTATAGTCCCTTTAGCATTGAATTACTGATTCTATAGAATTATTTTCAAACCAAGATAATGCAAGCAGGGAAGACATTAATCCTTAGTTAATAGTGACTTTGTCTTCTTAAACAATAATTTTAGAGTAATGACTAGTTGAATATTATGCACAATGACTAGTAAAAATTTCAGCAGGATTTTAGGGCTTCTATGAAATTAAAACATAAATTTTTAAATATAACTTAAATGTGCAATAGGTAAATGATTTAAAAAATAATAATTGAATTCAATACAATGTGGATCCAGGGTCATTTATAATCGAAAATTTATTATATTCATTACAAATGGATCTTACATAGTAAAAAAAAAATATTCAAGTATAATACAAAATAATCCTTAGCCAAAATTTACACAATATCAACTATTATTTAATGCCTTCAAACCATATCATCCCAGGCTTCAAGTTTCACATGTCAGGCTTAATGTTTTCCATGATGGGCTTCAAAATTTTTATTTTCATCATAAAATTTTTATCGATAGTGTCATATCTAGATCCATAATACAATCAAGAATTTTATCACAATTTGATCAAAATTAAGACTCTTTCATATGTGAAAAATTATACTTCTTAAAAGTGTAATTAATGAATATATGACACAATCATTTAGAAGAAAAAATTCACCATTAATCTTGTGGACTGGAGATTCATTGCAGCCAAAAAATCCTAACAATATGGTATGTTTATCTACATGCATACTTTTATATCGATCCCCCAATGCATTATATTGATCTCAAAATCGATTGTCATTTTAGTTTATGTTTCAACCTTTACAATTGGATAATAAAACTAATGTCAAAACACAAACAGTTAGTAGTATATTTATAAGAAAAAAATAGGTAATATTGTCACTCCTCATGATGACATGTCCATTCATGAATGAACCATTTTATTAAATCATTTAAAATCATACCATCATTGAAACCTTAACACAAGATGAATCTCTAGAATGTAAACATTTTAATCTCTATCACATTATTTCAACTTGATCTTGTTATTCAACATTAACACCTTAACACAAGATTAATCACGCAAATAACACTATATTAATCTCACATTTATTTAACACAGTAAGAGAGTACTTAAACACTGATTTACTTCTTATGATGTGACTACTAGGTATTTTTCCACCAATGAGGCTATTCAAACAGGATTATAACATCTGACAAAAAAATTAACTATATGAATTATCCTAAAGTACTAACTAATATGAACATGTAAATAATGTCAAGCAATATCACCATATCGAATTTAATCTCACACATTAGACATACATATTTAATTACTTATCAACACTATAATTACTTTGTTTAAATTATTTCGTCCTTAATATCACCATATTCTAAGTGAAAAGAATTTTTTTTTGGAATTTGTAATTTATTTCACCTGCATTAAATGCTTATAAGGTGTGATGTTTTTTGATATACTAAATATTTAATTTTGATACTAAGTCGTAATTAGTAGTTTTTATAAATATATAAATAAGCCCTATTTAAATAGAGGAACATGTAAATCATTTGTATATCAAAAAGAAATCAATCAATCAATCGAAGTGTAATTTAGAAGTATCTCTATATTTTTTTAATGAGTCCATAACATCTCAATGTGTTATTTTTTATATGAAATTTTTTTGAAGCAATAACAATTTCTTTACAGTTCAAATGACAAGGAACCACATGTTCCCTCAAAAGGTGAAAATCGATCCACTCAAGAGTAAATCAATACTTCATTAGGAATCCTTAAAAAAAGTCATCAAAGACACATCTAGAATCTAATAATTGAGGTATGGGAATTTATGTTTTTAAATAAAAGTGTGGCATGTTTCCCAAATCAAAGAGATAAAATTTCAAGAAGGGGATTGGGCACTCTTGTTTGACTCCAAGTTTCAACAATTCAAATAAAACTTAAAAACAAGATGGTTAGGCCCATACCAAATATAAAATTCCTTTTATAATGGATTAGTACAACTATTTCTAATAGATGGGAATAAAAAGACTTTGTTGGTAAATGGCCATTTACTCAAACTATACAAAAAGACTATCAACAAGAAGAAATTTGTTCAAAAACTTAAAAATGAAGTTATTTTCATGGAAAAACCTAGTTATTGCATGATAACAACTCCTTGACATTTTGAATATGAAAAAATAATAAGGGGACCACTCTTTGGTTTCCTTATTCCATATATATATATATATATATATATATATATATATAAAATAATAATAATAATAATAATAATAATAATAATAATAATAATAATAATAATAAAATCTAAAAAATCAATAGTGAAAATTCTTTTTAGGGCACTACTGATAATGTTGATAAAAAAGCTAGGTTGATGGCTAATAATGCATTGAAGAAAGAGCCTTGACCTAAAAAATCAATAATGTCTGATTAAGGGGAAAAATAGATAAAACCAAAAAACAAAATAATTTGATTAATTTTTAATCAATTCATTCTAAGCAATAATTTCATTTTTGTGTTCATTTATATTCATTTTCTAAGACCAACTCATGAATTTTTTTAATTGTTTAGATTTGATAGTAGGAAAATAAAAAAAAATATGAGTATGATTAGCTAAGTTAAGTATTTTATTTATCTACATTAGATTAGTATATGTTACTTTGATTCATGCATATTCAACACATTAAGTAGGTGGTTTGAGTAAATTTAGACAATAGACATCCTATAGAATGTTAAAATAAAGGTCATGTCAAAAGTGATTAGTGACGTGGAAAAATGATGAATAAATTAAAAGGTGTCATGTCATCTTTAATCCATACACACCAATTGCCTACCTACCCAGTCTATAGCACCCCAAATAATAATGACATGGAATTCAACACACATGATAATGACATGTTAGGGTATCACTAACTATTTTAGAGGGGATTCTTCTGAAAAATTGTAGGAGTGTTTTTCCTAATTTATGGTCTCATTTTCTTTAAAATTTTGTGCAATATATGTTGCTTACAAAAATTAACAATATTTTACCCAATAAAAGATTTTTCAAAAATAAATAAATAAATATGATTGGATACAAAACTATTGTTTTAAACCAAAAAAATATGTGCAACAATGTAAATCTTTAGTCCCCTATTGCTTCCTACCCCTCAAAAGCTTTTTCCTAAATAGTAGTTTCTCCTTATTTTAAGGTAAAAATATTTTATACACAATTTTTTAAAATTTTGATGATGCATTGGCCTATTTTGCCCAAAATTATAGAGGGATTATCCCCTAGCATGGGACATCTCTATTATACATTATGATCTATGTGTGAGAAAATAAAATCTTTTCCCAAGTCAGTTTCACTAAATTCTCACATGTCGTAATATCATTGCTATGAATTATATTAGTAGCTAGTAAGATAGTGTTGATAAGCAAACCATTTTGAAATTTTCCATTTTTTATAGTGATTTATTTTTCCTCTGCCACTTTTGTTCTCATCTTCAAGACTAAATATTACCTCTAGAGCATCGATACATCTACCGTGGGACATAAATAGAGGTCTAAACTCGACTCCATAGAAAGGTTAATTAAGGATGATATATCCATAGTTATCATTAAAGAAGTTGAATGGCATCTTTTTTTGAATAAATTTAAAGGATATGATGAATATTTTGTTAAGGAATTTAGAGGACATCTGGAACAATTCTCCACCATGATTCATGGCATAAAAATCCCAATTTCTTGAAGAGTAATTAGAAAAATATCAAGAATCACGGAAGAAGGTAAGAGGTTATTCGGAAGAACCCATTTTAATGAGTTGAAGACAGAATTTAATGGTGATATAAAATTATTTTTAATATGTATAAAACATTATCAAGGAAAGATAAAAAGTAGTAGTAGGAAAACCCTACCAAAACCCTAGAGGTCCATTACCTTTCGGGTCATAAAATGCTTTACGTGTGAAGGAAAATGTAGTGTTCTAGGTTGTGAAGCCATGAGGATCACCATTAATATCAAATATGAAATAAAAAAAACCTAACACATAATAAATCTAGCATTATACCTGTATGGTGCCATTCAATTTTTGGCTACCAACATGTCATCTCCGATTTGCCACCATGGACTCATTCATTTGATCATACAACATCATTTTCTATAGTAAATCCAAGCAGTATGGGGAACCTTTTAGGGAGATAGAACCAAATAACCTTTAGCACCTCCTCCTAAATCCTCTAAAGAAACACCATGTCCAAAAACAAAATTAGATTCTTCCTCTTCTATGATCAATTTTTCATCCACTAAAAGGAGACAGACTAGGTCACAAGCCACACTTGAGGCTGAGAAGAGCTCTTAGATGACACCTTAAGTCTAAAAGTAGAATATATCTAATATAAAATTGATATCCATATATTCATAGTATCACTTGACTCCCGAGGCTAAAAATATCCTTCCAACAAGTGAAATTTAGGCACCTAAAGCATTTGGTGATCCAAAATCATAGGATGTCATTCAAGGAAATAAGGGTACTCATTTTGAGGAACCCAATCTCATGTGAAGACCAAAATGAGGAAAATAAAGTTTAAAATAACATGATATTATGATAAAAAAGAGTGTGGTGCAGCCCTTGATAGCCTACATCAAAACCCTCCTTCTCCTCTACTAACAATAGTGGACACATCAACATTAAAGGAAAGAATAGTCACAATAACAATCCCTGAACTAGTAAAATAAGTCACTACTGAAAAATAAATTGAGGAAGAAAAAATTATAATATAAGAGACTCTAATGTAGGAAGTAATAGCCTCTCCCTCCTCTACAACAAGTGACACCAGACTTGTACCAAATAAAAGAAAGGCCCCTAAAGTCTCTAAGGAAGAACATCCTTACAATTATAAAAAAGAACTAGAACTAGAACTCACTCTTACATTGTCCATATCTAAGGCCAACATAAGAAAACAATCTAAAAATTTTGATGACCTCTTGGCCTGATTGCAATGTAAGGATCTTCTTAATTCTTTATTAACTCAAGCTTTACATAGTTTTAAGGACATGGTTATAGAACATATATTTGAAATCAGTATGCTTGAATAAAAATTCACTTAGTTTGATGATGAAAAAATAGAAATTTTTATATAGACCATTGAATTAGAAGAAGGGAATTTATTGATTAAACATTAACTTCTAGAATCTCAGCAATAAACCTTGATCATCCATCAATAATTTTTTGATCAAGCCTAATCTTCCTCTAAGCCTTCAGCTGACCAGTGTGCCAAACCATTATCTCCCATTTTGATTATTTAGATAAAAAGAATCAAGTTTATTTGGAGTTCAAGGATATCAATCAACAAAATAAGACTTTATAAAAATAAAATCAGACACTAACGGAGGACTTAGAGAAGGAAAAGTAACAAACCCAAAAAGTTGAATTCCATGTCTAGGCTGCTTATCAAATAGGAGAACATATTTTCGCCTATAGAGATCCTTCCCCTTCCTATAGTTTGTAACTATATGAATAATTATATAAGTGTAAATTTCATAGAATATCATGTCATCTACCTTATAATATTGTGGAACCCCCTATGTTTTTACACATCTTTCATTATTCTACCCTAGAAAAATAAGATCTATTATGTGAATTTTATTTGTGCAACATGATATTAGGGGACTATAATAATTTCATGATTAATTTATATGTGGGATAAGTCCAGATAAGAGCCCTTATCTCCATCTATAATAATCAACTAGCATGGAAAGTTAGGCATGATGAATATGTAGAGAAATTGAAGACCACATGATTGTGCATCGGACTTGCTTCTACTAGTGTCAAAATACTACTAATTAAATTTAGAGCTACCTACATGTTTCAATATAATATTAATTATCATTATCTATAAGCTTTGTATAATTTCATTATTATTTTTATTTATTTACCAGACAATATTTTGATGAAAATTTATAGCCAATATAAGATGTTGGGATATAATGACAATCCCATTAAAAAGAAGGGAGGCCATGTCTCCAACTAATCTAAGATGGAGCCTCTAGAGAGAACAAGAAATAATGGACATAATTTCTTATGTCCTCAAATAAAGAGGAGAAGATATGTGGATAGGTATGACATTCAGACAACCCCTCCTCCTTATTCCTATTCCATCTTGGAAAAAATGTTCTCTTTAAATAGATGATCAATTTCAGATTTGGAGATGGATAGACAAAACTTATAATGGTTTCACCAGCGCACATGATAACTATTAGCCTGATGATTTCAATGTGTATGACAACATTCATCACTTAAGAACTACAAATCATAGTTATAGGGTATAAGAAGATGAGTTTGCAAATGGAATTACAAAAGGTAAAGTGTGGGTGAAATGATGAGTTCAAAATAGGACTCATTTTTACCATCAGGTTCTTTAATCTTTCCTTAATTAACTCTTCTCTAGACTAAAAATAATAAGTATTTTAGAATTGTATTTAATATTAGTGTAGTAAATAGATGCTTTATCTTATTTCAACTGAAGTCTAAGTTACTAATTATGTCACTTTATTCTAACACTTTACATGTTTAGTTTCCCAATTTTGTGTACATATAGGAAATACAATAGTACATATAGAATTAAAAAAATTAGATGATATTACACTTGTCATGAGGCAACCACATGGAGGATTTTGATATATCTATTTAACTACGAACTCATTTGGTAAGCTACAGACTCATCCAATCCATTCTAGACCTAGATATGGACTCGACCAGTAGCCACAAACTCACCCAATCTTGACCAGGATTTGATTGATGAAGAATACAATGGTTTATGGATGAAACAAGAATACAAATATACTATCACTTTATACATGAGTTAGTTGAATATGGTGAAATAAATTTATCATTTGAAGATTAGCTAATAGATATATTTATGAGGCACTAGCAAAGGATAGCTTTGAGCATTTGAGGTAAAATATAGAATTAATAAATATTGTGATAGATAATGGAATAAATTAAGGGAAAATATTATAATTTTTAATTTATTCCACTCACATGAAATTTTTGTAAGGCATGATGTTTTTTTTTTAGTATAATCAAACAATCAAAATGTAATACATATTGTATATCAAAAAGTAATCAAGCACTCTAAGTGTAATTGAGGAGAAGTATCTCTAATTTTTTTTTTGAGTGTTGTAGCATATTAGTGTGTTGTTGTGTTGTGTGTAGGTTTTCTCTCACATTTAGACATAAATGGGTCCTTTTGAGGTTATAAGCTAGTTCTTTTGGTTGGCCTAGGTGATTATCTATAATTTTTTAGATCTAAAACTATTAATTATATTGGTTACTAAGATTATTTGATTAAAATTATTGAAAAATGTCAACTTTACTCTGACATTCACCATTTAAATTCCTATTAGTTTAACACAAATAAGGAAATAAATAATGATCAATAATAGTAAGCACTAAACAAACCTAATATCTGTTGTTTCTTTATCTAAGCCATTTCATAACAATAATCCAAGTAGAATATCTAAATTTTAGTGATTTAATAACATAAAGAGCCAAACAATGAATAAAAGGGCCAAGTCAGCACAAATAAATCACACATTTCAAATAGAGTAAAAAATAATATTAAATACTATTAAGATTAAATACCTAAAAATAAAGATATATAGAAATGATAGTAACAAATATGGTCCATGATTTAACCACTCTACAACCTATACTATTCTGATCTATCCATGCTCTACAATGTATGTTAGAAAAAAACTCAAAATATGTATTTGCTCAAACATGTTCAATAATTTTTGTTCATATTAAAAATGTGTTGAGAATATATGTATCCCATTTTTCAAAGTAAATTTGATTTTCAAGTTTGTTGGGGACTCCCACCTATTTTAATTGAATGCAAATGTACTTGAGAGTAGTCAAGTTGAATTAAAAGGCAAGTTATATATTTAATATTGATTGATATTTATATATTATATTAAAATATATACTAAAAATATATATTAAATAATGTAATATAATATTATATATTATATAACATTTTTAAATTTAAATATATTATATTGAAATATATAATATATAATATTGACTCATCACCTATATTAACATATAATATAGTTCATATAAAGTAATTGTGGGCACAAAACTATCAAAATATGAATCATCATGCAATTCTTGAGTCTATGATGGATTGAATTCTTCATGTAAATATATTATATCCTAACACATTATCTCTATGTCAAAATTGTAACTCCCTTGGTTTAAATCAAGGGGTCCATGTCTTCACTAGATAAGGAGCTCAACTATGGTGGATCAAGGTTTGTCTTCATGATTAACATACATATTATATAGTTAATGTTTACTATATAAACATATTATGATATATATAATACAATATTTATATAATAACTAAATTATATTATATGTACATATATACACATACATACATGATACATGATACACATGGACACATACATATGTATGTATCATGTATGTATGTATATAGTGGTAAGTTGGGCTATGTAAATAAAATGTATCATATCCCCATTAAATGTATTATATTAAGATACTATTAATGCTACATATCCCAAAAGTTCATATGAAACTCTACTTATTATGCAAGAGTCTATTAGTTTATAAATCATTACAGTCGGTTCCAAAAAAAATATATTTATATATTTGAAGTTCTATAATTTTGAATCTATTAATGGAATACGTATGGACATATTTAAAATCACAATATGCAATCTCATCATATTCCCATAAAAGCGGTTTACTCATATCAACCCTTATAATAGGTGTGGGGAATATATATTAAATAATGTATTATAATATTAATATATTTATTATATATTATAAATTTAAAGTAATTATGCTAAAATATTTAATAAATAATATTTATTAATAAAATATATTAACATATAATATAATTCATATAAAGTAATTATGGGATCAAACCTATTGGGATCTGAATCAACATGCAATGCTTTAATGTATGATGGCTTGCATTCTCTATGTATAGATATTATAGCCTCTTAGCACATTATCTCTATGTCAAAACTATAACTCCATTAGTTTTGATTAGGGGTTTTCCATATTCACTAGATAAGGAAATCATCTATACTAATTAGGGTTTGTCTTGATGATTGCAATAGAGAAATTGATTTTTTTACAATGGCATTAAATAAATTAGAAGCAACAAAGAGGAATGTTGTATTTAGAATTTGGATATAAATTTGAAGTGGAAATATATGTCAAAAAAACATAATCTATTCCATGTATGCCTATTATGCATAGTGATGATGTATTCTCAAGTATACGACCTCCAACTCTTGTTTCTTATAAAGATACTATTTAATAATGTTACATGTCCAAAACATGTGGATAAAACTCCACTTATTATGAAAGAGCCTATTATTTTTAAATCACTACCGTTGGTTCTAAATTTCCAACTTTTATTTCTATATTAAATGAGATTCTATAATTATGCATCTTCTAGTGGAATGCCTATGGCCATGTTGTAAATCATAATATGCATTCTCATCATATTCTTGTGGAATAGGTTTACTCTTATAAACCTTTATAATAGGTGTGGGGAATATTAATATTTAATATTTTAATATAATATTATAATATTATACATTATAAATTTAAAGTACTTATACTAAGATATATAATATATAATATTGATTTATAAACTATATTAATATATAATATGGTTCATATAAAGTAATTATGGGTGCAAACCTATTGAGATCTGAGTCACTATGCAATGCTTTAGTCTATGATGGTTTGCATTCTTTGTGTAAAGATATAATATCATCTTAACACATTATCTCTATGTCAAAATTTCAAATCCATTTTTATGGTCAAGGGGATTATGTATTTTACAGATAAGGAGCTCAACTATGGCTGATTAGAATTTATCTTGGTGATTGTAATAGAGAAATTGAATTTGTTACAATGTCATTAAAAAAATTAGAAGTAAAAATAATAATTTTGGGTTTTTGATTTAGATATAAATTTGAAGTGGAAATAATTGTTGAAAAGATAAAAACTATTCCATGCATGCCTATTATGCCTAGTGATGATGCATTATCAAATATAACACCACCAACTCTTATTTATCCTAGAGGTACTATTTAATAATGATACATCTCCAAAAAATGTGGATAAAACTCCAATGCAAGGACCTGTTATATATAAATCATTACCATTAATTCCAAAGTTTTAACTTCTATTTTTATATTTAAACTTTTGTAATTTTGCATATGTTAGTGTAATGCCTATAGCCATGTTACAAATCACAATATGCATTCTCATCATATCCTCGTGGAAGAGGTTTACTCATATAAACATCTGTAATAGGTGTGGGGAATATATATTAAATAATTTAATTTAATATTACAACATTATATATTATAAATTTAAAGAAACTATATTTAAATAGATAATATATAATATTGATTTATAAAATATATTTACATGTAAATACATAGTTCATATAAGGTAATTATTGGCACAAACCTATTGGGATATGAATCACCATGCAATTTTTTTTGTCTACAATGGATTGCAATATTTGTGGAAATATATTAAATCTTCTTAGCACATTATTTTTATGTCAAAATTGCAATTCCCTTTGTTTCAATCAGGGAGCTTCTATATGCATTGGATACGGAGCTCAATTATGGATGCTCAAGGTTTTTCTTGGTGATTGTAATGGAAAAACTGATTTAATGTTACAATGGCGCTAAAAAAATTAGAAGCGACAAAGAGGAATTTTGGTTTTATAATTTAGATATTAATTTGAAGTGGACATATATGTTGTAAAGACCCCATTTATTCCATGCATGTACTATGTCTAGTGATGATGCATTCTTAAGTACACCACCACGAACTCTTTTTTCTCTTAAAGATACTATTTAATAATGTTACATCTCAAAATTATATGATAATGGATGAAACTCCACTTATTATGCAATATCCTATTATCTATAAATCATTACCATCAGTTCCAAAGTTCCAACCTCTATTTCTTTATTTGAATTTGTAATTTTACATATGTTAGTGGAATGCTTATGGTCATCTTGGAAATCAAAATACGCATTCTCATCATATCCCTATGGACGATGTTTATTCATATCAAACTCTATAATAGGTGCGGGGAATATATATGAAATAATGTAATATAATATTATATATTATATGTTATAAATTTATAATAATTATATTGAAATATATAATATTGATTTATAAACTATATTAACATATAAATTATATAATTAATGTTTAACATATAACAATATTATGATAATATATATTATACAATATTTATATGATAACTAATATTATATATACACATACATACCTACATGATACATATATTGGTAAGGGAGGTTATGTAACATGAATGTATCATATCCCAGTGGAAGAGGTTTACTCATATCAACCTATACAAGTGTAGGGAATATATATTAAATAATGTAATATAATATTATCTGTCATATAATATAAATTAAAAAAATAATTGATAGTATATGTTATATAATATTAAATTAAATATTTTATACTTAATATTATATATTATATAATATAAATATAAATTTAAGTATATTATATTAAAAAATTCCTACCCATCTAAATTAACATTAAGTTTAAATATTTTATTTTGCTATAATTTTTTCCTACCATTATTTTCTATTGCTTTTATTTTCTCTCCCATTAGAAAGTCAAAAAAAGTTCTTGTATGAGTTGTCAAGTGTACTTTGGTAGTAGTGGTGGAAGCATCGACCCTATTTATAATTTTATTTTTGTATATCCTTCTTATTAGGGATTTAATCTATTTAATGTATTTTTTACTATTGTTATTTGTTTGTCTTGACATGGCCCTTTTATTCATTATTTACAACTTTATGTTATTAAATTACTTAGATTCAGATAGACATGGATTATTATTATAAAATCGCTGAGATAATGAAATGGTTGAGATTAAGATTGTTTAGTGGTCACTTCTATTGATTATTATTTACTTCTTTATGTGTGAAAAACCAATAGGGGCGAAAATGATGAATGTCAATGTAAAAATAACATTTTTTAATAACTATAATCAAATAATATTAGTAACCAATTTATTGAATAGTTTCAAATCTAAAAAATTATAGATAATCACCCAGACTAACCAAAAGGCCCAACTTATAACCTCATAAGGACCCATTAATGTCTAAATGCTTATTTTGATAATAATATGGTGAGATTAAGTACCACATAATTTAAATAGATTAATTATAGCATTGAGTCATAATTAAATATATATGTTTAATGCATGAGATTAAATTGGATGTGGTGAGATTCACTTGATGTTGTTTACATGTTCATGGATATTAATACTTTAGGATAAATAATATACTTTATGTTCCCATTATAAGTTAAAAACCTATTTGATTAGCCTCACCTAAAAATTCTTGTAAGTGAATTCTTACTTTTTTTTAGATAATTACCAGGGTTCAATGTGTCTCCTACCTCGAGAATATATTTAGAAAATATACAAAAATTCACTGTCAACTCTAAGATTTACAAAATAATTATCCAAAATCTTGATTAGAACTAAGTCAAAGTCAACAATATGGAAAGCAATAGAATAAATTAGTATTGAAAACTGAGATACAAAAATGGCCAACAAGGCCACAAGCTATATTATCGAAGAAAATAGATAAACCAAAAAGGCAATCACCAGATACTAAAACCCATAAACCTACAAGATTAAAATATTTTCTTCCTTATCATCATCTTCCAATTTTGTAACAAGGGAGTCACTACCATTTGAAGAGTCCTCACCATGTTGTCTAAAAATAGAGATAATGTGCAAGCCTAGGTGGGCAACAACCAACAACAAAAAAATTGCACTTATAACAAGCTAAAATAGAGGAGGGTAGAAATAGTCTAGAACACAAAATGCATATATATTAAATGATTATAAAATATAATTGCATTAACTAGTTATGTCAACAAAAAAATCTAGCTATAGCTATTAATAGAATTATTATAAAAAAAATGTGGTTATCTATTTTATCCTTCTTTCTTATATTTTGATGAATGGTCTAATTATTGTCAACATATATTCTTCTTGATCTTTCTATTCTACCCCTTTTTCTCATTGCTTTAATTTCATATTTCTACTATTGTGTTTATGTTCTCCCCACTTCTCTGTTCTCTAGGTTGCTCTACTTTACCTTTCACTTCTATTTCTACATTAAAAACTACAAGTTTCTACCATATTTTTTACCACTTTTACCTTCTACTTAAACTATGCTAAGTTATATATGTTGTTTCTCTATGTTTATTATATTATCTTACATTTTATTTGTCTCTTTATGTCTTTATCTTTTTGTTGAAAATTTTACCTACATCTAGATTTCCCCCTAAATAGAAATAGTTCTCAAAATTTCAAGCTTGAAACATTACATATAATTTGTTTGGTGGATGATGTTTTGAAAGTTGTAGCATAAGGCAAGTGAAAATAGGGACAAGGATATAATATTTTAACACTCACCCTTATCATTGACATTTTTATAATGGTATGATGAATCTATTTTAACCACTAAAACATTCAATTACTTATCATATTAACTACTAAAATCTACCTATTACATCCACTCATATTAAAGATGATGCAATCTTCATTCTCAAATTTAACCTTATACACCTTTTGGATAATCTTGATAATTCTAATAAGGTTTTGATTCAACTTAAACACATAGTAAACATATTGAATTTGTATTTTATCACCTTGCTTGGTGTGGATAGATATGCTACCTTTACCTATGATAGGAACCTTATCATGATTTCCCATATTTATCTCTGATTTGATTCACTCATCAATGTGGTTGAACATCTCTTTATTCCCACTCATGTTGTTTCTACAACCATTATACAAGTACCATGTCTCTTTACCACTTTGCTAAAAAATGTTGCATGTTATAAGTAAGTTTCCACCTTTGACATTCCTATTAGGTTTAACTTATTTTGCATGGGATAAATTTTAATTATGCCTATTTATGTCATACACATTTCTACACTCACTATCATAGAGTCTATACTTCCTGTAATAATAACATTGAGCATTAGATTTGTCATTCCTTTGTGTAGATCATCCTCTATAAGTGTTGTGTTTTATTTCACTTTAGCTTACATGTGATTATTGATGGATATGGCTTACACCTTATTAAATGTTGTAATTTCTTCCTCATCTATTGTTTCATCATCTCCCCCTTCCTCTCAAATTCACATTGGTCTTGAATTCTTTCTCATGGGAGAAGGTGGCTGACATATTCATCCTTTGTTCATGGGTTTGTAAGTAACCCATTAGCTCATCTATTGTCATTTACCTCAAATTATTTGAATATTCAATTACAACCACTCTAGGGTCAAATTTGATTAGAAGGATCCTCAACCCATTCTCTATGATCCTATTATCTTCAAGGGTATCACCACATGTCTTTATTTGATTGAAAATATTCATTTTCCTTATGAAGAAGTCATTAATAGAATCATTTTCCTTCATTTTTAGGGTCTCAACGTCCCTTATTAAGATATGAAACTAGACAAGATTCACCTTCTCACTCTCTTCATAGGCATTTTGAAAAATGTCCTATGCTTGATTGGAGTGGATAGCTTATACTATCTTAGGAAATATTGTATCATCTAATGTTATTTATATATGGCTGAGTGCCTTGGCATCTTTTATCTTATTGTCTTTCAACACATTCCTTTGTTATTACATTAATATATTGAAGGTTTCTAGGTTTTCAATCTCATTATATCCACATTAAACCAAATCCCATATCTCTTGAGAGTTAAATATGGTATTCATGTTGATGCTCCACACATCATAGTTCTTTTCATTAAATGTAGGGGCTACTTCCATGAACTAGAATTGCCTGATGACATGTATAAATGTCCTTATAATCTAGGGGATCTAATACCATTTGTTGGTATAAAATAGAGAGAATGTGTAGGCCCAAGTGGGTAGTAGCCAACAACATAGAAATTTGATCTTACAATAAGATAAAATAAAGAATAATAGAGGAGTGTAGAGATGGTCTAAAAAAATGCATATATATTAAATGATTTTAAAATATGATTACATAAGTTGGTTACATCAATAAAAAATTAAAATTATAGCTATTCATAGAATTCTTACAAAAAAATATTGTTATATATTTTATCCTTCTTCCTTATAATTTGTTGAATGGTTTAACTATTGTCAACTTCTATTCAACCTAATCTCTCTATTCTATCTCATTTACTTATTATTTTAATTACATAGTTTGATGTTGTTTATATTCTCCCTCATACTTTGTTCTCGAGGATTCTCTACTCTACCTCTGATTGTTGATGCTGTGTCAAAAACTACTAGCTATTGCCATGTTTTTTTCCACTTATACCTTCTACGGCTACTAATTTTTTTGTATATATTACAACTCTACATTTCTTATATTCTCTTAAATTCTATTTTTATCTTTATTTTTTTGGGTTTTTTGTGATAGTTTCACTTACCACCATATTTTTTCGTCAAATAGAAATGGTTCTCAAAATTCCTAATTTGAACTGCTACATTTAATTTATTTTGTGGTCACTACTATGGAATTTTGTAGCATAGGGTAGGTGAAAATAGGGTAGGGATATAATATTTAAACACACATATATACCCCTATCCAACTCCCACCAGAGCTTGATTTTAATGCCACCAATAGATACTATAACTTGATTTCTATCCTTCCTCCCCTACATCACTGAGTTCACCACCTTCTAGGGAGTCCTAACTAACCAATTTGGTGTTTCACCCATGCCTCAAACCACCATATTAGATAATAACATAACATCCTCAACCTAATCCCTAAATCCCCAAAGCAATTTTTACAATCCCAAAACCAAAGGATATCCAGGGTTTCTCAAGATTTAACCAAAATTTTCACTAATTTCCATGTTTTTACTGACTTCTTTTATAGAGTGAAAATTAGGATTTGAGAATCTACTTCAATCAAAATATTCTCAATTTTGTAGAGCATCACGAACTCAAGCCTTGTTATGAGAGATTTTACTTCACCTTCATTATTTGTGCAATCTGAGTCTTCCTAGAGATAAATATGATGAGAGAGACACTACAATACCTTATTATATAACTTGGTCTATAAATACCAAGATTACCTCTCGAGGCTCCATCAAAATAAATTTTAAACCATCCTAGATGAGGGGAAGCCATGAAGCTTTATCCTTTCTTGTAATTTTACCTGAATTTACTATTAACCTATTAAATAGAGGTTGAATAATAGTCCTCCATTTGGCACACATTCTCATATCCCGTGTTAAAAGATAGAAATTTCTAAATTTAACTTGAAAAGAAATGACCTCTGAGATAACAACCTCTAAATCTTATAAAATTGAAGCAATAGATATTTCCTTTCATTATAAAATATAACGAGTTCTATCATTCTAAATTATCTACATAAAAATAGTTGGACTAACTCTTCAAAGTTTGAAAAGTGAATTTTTACATTCCCCAATTGGCCAAGAGGAAAATTCATTGAATAATGAAGAGGGATAAGCCCAAGGCCTTTCAATCTTACAACACAACATCACCCAACACTAAGTAGTAAAGAGGAAATAATAAAGTAGGTGATTGGTAGTTTATTCATTAGATTTTCAAAAACTACAATGGGAAAGGCCCATAAAACCAATTGTAGCCAACAAATCCTGAGTGATGATGTGATTCTTGACTAATAACCAAGAAAAGTACCTTAATTTATAAAAAACTATATTATCCCAACAAAAGAGTCTCACTCAGCTCAATTCATCATCTATTACCTCAGCCATTCAATAACCAAGGCTTACATTAATAAATATAATTTAGAAATTTATATATCCATTTGATTTATGATTTCAATGAAAAAAATGATATGTTTCCAAAAAGATTTTGTAAGATGGAAAATTAGTATATACTAAACTAGAGCCATAATGTTTTCAAATTTAATGCTGTTAAGGTTGGAGTTGTCTAAAGTCTTTTATTTGGAATGTTCATAATCTAACTAACTAACTGATTTGAAGGTATGCTCACCATTTTTTCTAGGTTGTATAAATTGATCATCACATTTGCTTAATAAAATCAACATTTCCCTTCAGATCTTAATGGGTTCAAGTGCACAAAGTCCCTTGATTAGGGCTATTGATTGAAATAATGATTAGATTAGTTGATATGGCTCAACCTATCACATTCATCCATTTAATATAGGTAATACCTTTTGATGCAAGAACTTACACTTTTTTATATTTTTTGATTGATATCAAGGTTGGAGGGACCCCTACCCAATAAAACATAACAAATGAAAAACATAAGCCTGGATTAAGGATAAAAATCCATAAGGCATATGATCATAAAACCCATAACAACCATATTACTAGGTATATTATATTAATATAAAAAACATTTATAGATATATCATAATAACAACACTGATTACTATTACAAAAACCATCTGAAAAATTAGACTACCTAGCATAAAAAAAATCACCTTCCAATTATTATTCCAAAACTATAAGGGATTTTCCACCCCAGCTTGCACAAAAAATTCATTGTCTAGAAATTTATTTACCAGTGACAACAGAAGCACCTGAATTTGATATGGTATTATAGTTAAACTCTTATGTAATTTTTGAAGGATGTCAATAATTAATATGGTGATACTCTACAAAATATATAAACTTCTTAGGGTTGATCTTGAAATAATAAGAAAACATGTAATCCTACCTGATTTATATCAACACAATAATAAGATGGTAATGAAAGGTTGTAGAATTATCATAACCATAATTCCATGGATTTATGTAAGGTTGATTCGTTGACCTCACTCAAAATTTTATTGTATCTTATTTATACCATTCAACTACATGCTCAAGTCACAAACACTTAAATTCATTATCAATACAGTTGGTTCAATCAATGAAGCACATAGTCCAAATGTATAAATCCACTCAAGGTATCTTTGAGGAAATACCATGAAGATACCCTTGAAGGTATTACAAGGTCTTCCAAGATATCACCCAATAGTGCCTTGAAGATGAAGTAAAATTATACTTATGTGTATGCTAAAGATATCTCCTAGGAAATACCTTTAACATCCCATTGAATGCATGACAATACCCTTAGAAGTATCTCTTATTAGATGCCTCCAAGGGCCTTGTAATACTTTATTGGGTAACTTGAAGGTATCTCCTTTGAGATAACTTGAACATTTCACCTTGGAGATAAAATGAAGGAGAAATCCACTATGGTTCACATTTAAAAGGTATCTCCTAGGAGATACCTTGAAGAATAAATCTAATCTAGTGCATATTTGGAAGGTATCTCCTAGGAGATACCTTAAAGATAATAAAAGGCATTTTTAATTATAACCCATCAATAATTTCAAGGTGAAGGAAAATTAAACTCATATGATATGATTTAAATGGCCTTGTAATACCTTATTGGGTAAGCTTAAGGTATATCCTAGGAGATACCTTGAAAATATTACAAGGACTTCCAAGTTATCACCCAGTGTTGGTAGAAAAATAGAATGTATAGGCCCAAGTGGATAAGAGTAGAAAAAATAAACTAAACATTGGATTAATCCCAAAGCTTGACACAAGTGATGAAAATGAAAAAAATTATCATGCAATAAGGATAGAATAAGGGATGACATAACATCAACATGAAAACTACTAAAAATACATATTTAATTTGATCTTAAAACTTTAATATAAAATGATTTGATGCATAAACTTACATAACTACTAACTTTTGTCTCATTTTTTTGTCTTTTAATAACTATCCTTCAACCTACTTTTTTTCCTTCAAAACACCAAATGAATCCAAAAAGTTCAAATTCAAATTATTTTAATAAATATGGTTATTGAGGGGGAGATCGAGAGATGATATAGGGATAAGTGAGTGAAAGAATAATTTATTTTAAAAATCTATTATTTACCTTCATACCATGGTTTTTAAGACTTTTATAAGCATTAAAATAATCCTTATAACTTATCTTTTTATATCCATATCGTTATGGACTCATTATGTGCTCTTTTCGAGCTGGAATGTGAAATTTTGTAGTTGGACTTTTAATAGATACCTTGCTAAAGTCTATAGATTGACTATTTAAGTTCATAAATACCATGTTAAAATTTGTATCTAGACTATTTAAGTTCATAGTTACCCTAGTAAATTTTTTAGTTGAACTGTTGAAGTCTTTAGTTGGCCTATCAAAGTTTGTAGCTACCTTGTTGTATTTAGTAGCTAGATTATTGAAAATTCATGATCTTTGTAAAAATTCATGAACTCATTAGAGATATACACTCTCACTCTATCCATCCTCAAAATATTGATGTAGTGGCCACTTTTTTTCTCCACCATGGTCTTGAATTTCTTAAAGGTATCAAATGCAACCAATTTATTCTTCAAAAAATACACCCACATCTTCTGGCTGAAATAATATATGAATGTTATGAAGTAGACATTTTTGGATAGGGAGGGGGTATTAATTGGACCACACAAGTCTGAATGGATTAGATCTAAATGAGCTTTGGCTCTCCGTGCTTTACCGATGGGAAATTGACTCCTATATTGCTTCCCTAATATGCATCATTTTCACATTTTTTTTGGTTGTTCTATTAGTGGAAGCGCTCTCACCATCTGCTTCTTGTCAATAAGGTTCAACCCTCTAAATCTGAAATTCACATATTTTACGTTCCAAAGAGTAGACTCATTGATAACACTATTTTTTTTCCTTTAGTCTTATTTCACTATTCATTTTATTGGCAATGGCCCATTCTTTCTCTATATACCTATGTGTTCTTGAAATCAATAGACTAAATACCTTATATAATCTCTTTATAATATTTTATTTCTAACTTATCACACTACACTCTTTACCTTAAATCATGTACTCAGACTTCTTTCTCTTATTAGACTTAGCCCTCATGTACATGAAATACACATAAACTATAAACACTCTTTGTACATTCTCCTACACATCAAAATTTGTATTCTCATCTAGTTATTTTATGTGGTAGTTAACTCTACCTTTTTCAAAGATGAAAAATTGATACCAAATAAAAATAATAGATGTTATACTAATAAGGGATACTCAACAACTTCATTTTAAAGGTAAGAGAAACCATCTACAACTTCCAAATCAACTATGATTATACCGAGCTTTACTATTAAAGGGTATTTAATATCATTATAATGCTGAACCACATGATTGTTTCCTTTAGTTCCATCCCAATTCCATATCCCATAAAGAATCATGACATCTTGCACATTTCCATCCCAATGGGGTATCATAATGCCATTATTAATTTGTTGCAAATTCCTAGCTTACACATTGACTTGATTTTTATCAACCACCCAAGATGTGTAATACAAACAATACTTGAATTCATGAGTTTGTATCAATATTTAATCATAAATAGCAAGACACATTCTAATTTAATTTGAAGTTATTAATACATCTTTAATATGGTGCATATACCTGTTATCAATGTTTTGACTAACTATCTAGGAATATATATAGTTTCAATAGAAATATACCATCTTGTTTGATAAATGAAGTGAATCAACTTCCTAAAAAAAACCAAAACCATCATAGACTTATTTTTCTCATCGATTCACATATCCTCATTATCATCACATTCAAGGTTTGAACCTCTTGAAGTGGCCTTTTCATCTAACAACATTAACATTATTACCATATCAAGTTTTGTTCTTTTCTTTAACTCAGCCCAAGAGCTACACTGACACCATTTTTTTTTATCTCAACTATTTCAACTCAATCGAAACTATATTCCATTTCAATCAAGGATTTCAAATGGACTCAAAAAATCCATCTACATTGTTAGCAGACTACAAATAACTCAAAATATGGACTCAAAGGATGATAGAACATTAATATCAAATAGTGCACTAAATCATGGTCAAATACATGTAATCCCTAATTGCCCGTATGATAAATTATCTCCTTTAAATTGGTTGCTATATATTTTAACTACTAAACTTTTATTTTAAAACTTATCTGATTTAAAATTAATTCCAGTTTCCACACCTAAATCTGTATTCTATTCATTACTCATTTTAATGCTTAGAAAGTCAATGATTCTATTATTTTCTTAAACAATTAAATTGATATTAACCTTTGGCATTATAAAATAATGGTGATCAATTAAATTGAATAGGAATTGATTTAAAATGCCACATCAATAGAAGTATTTAAATGGTAAATACATCCATTTATAGATCAATTTTTGAGAGAAAATAATAACATATGTACTTGGTGTATAAATATTGAAGTTCAATAAGCCAGAATTTTCAAGTCACTACAAATTTGCTCAGCTTAATAACCCTGGATTTGATTCCCATTTATTTTCCAGCACATAATCTTTAAACCTACTCATTTGAACTTATTTATATATAAAATCAACCCTTACTTATAATAATACTATAAATTTTTATAATATACACATTTATTTAAGAAAAGCTTCTTGAGATTGAGCTTACTTAACTTTACAATTTATAACATAAATTCTTATTGACTACATATTCTAATATTATCATGAATAAATATCATTATTCTAATCTTGGTAGGTCTAGAAACATCTTCCAAGATTCCCTCACTTACCTTTTAAGTTAGAAAAATAACTTACTTATTTATCTAATAGTTTATCTTTTATATTTAACCAAAAAGACATTTTACAAGCATTTAAATATTCAAATTATCCTAATCACAATTATTAAACTACTCAAATAAAAAATTATAGGACTTAAAAATCTATAAAATGTGTCATTAAATATTTATATTACTGACATGGAATGTATCATGATGCTCCTACATTAGAATCCTCTGGTAAAAAAAATATATGAGCTCCCGCTCAAATGGATTTTATCCTCTTCTTTCTTCTCTTCCAATTTCTTTGTTTTTTCTTTTGTTTAATCTTTCATCCTTCAGGTTCATCAACATCTTCATTTGTCTCTTCCTATATTATTTTCTTGGTTTCATATCCTTTATCTTTGCTTTGTCTTCTCTTCAGTATACCTACAAAAATAAAAATAAAAACAATTTTCAAGTTAGAAAAATAAAATTTCTCCACTATCTTCTCCTTTTTTTTTTCCTTTTCACCATTTTTTACAAATTTCCTTTGTTCTCCTCTCTTATTATTTTTCCTCTTCCTTTTTTTGTATATTAATTTCCTTAAGAACCCCTGAATAGGTTCTATCATCCCACTAATATTTTGATCCACTATATATTTCTATTTTGCAACATAGAACATAAATTTGCTTCTTTGTTCCAACATTGCACTTAAGACCTTGGAATTATTTTCAAATGTCCCTACAAATAAATTATTTAATTCATAATACCAAATAAATAAAATCCATTTCATAAGTACCTCTATTTCTGACACTTTTCCATGTCCTTGTCTTTTACACTCCATCTCTTCTTCCTGATTTGTCACACATTGTACATGTATTTCATCTATATCCATAAACTAAAAAACAACATTAACATCAAAAATTTGGAATTATGCTTCTTTTAAAAATTTATCTACCTCTTTATCCAATGCTTCAAAATACTCTTCTTCCTCATATTGATCTATACATTTGGTTCTATGAATAGAAGCTAGAAATGCTTCTATTACTTCTTCCTATTGGTCCATATCCTCTACAAGTAGGACATATTTCACAACTTCTTTATTTGTACCTATAAAAATGTTACAAAAAATATCATAATGAAAATTTTGAGGCCTAATTAATTGCCTCTTCTCTATGTTCCTTCCTGGATTGATCTTTCAACATTTTTATTTGTTTCCTCAAATTTCAAATTCTTTATTGCCTATGCTTTATTTTTACAAGTCATTTCACTGGCCACTTTACCTTTTTATTCAATTCAATTGACAATTTAATTTTTAATTTTCTTTAAGGAGATCTATCATGAGATTTAACTTCTCTATCCTTTCTCTTATCTCCTAGATTTCACTTTCACTGATTAACCTTTCCTTTATTGGGTTACTCTTATTCTGATTCTTTTTTGGTAGTTTATCCATCATACTCTATTTCTCACACCTTATATTTTGTCTCAAACAACTCTTTGGACTCTTGACAAAATCCTCCAAGTCTCACCTAGATCTGTTTCACTCTGGTCTTTTGACTTTCTCTATCCATGTCTTCTCTCTTGGATCTACACTTTGAGAAACTACTATGCTCTTCACTTGAGATTCCTATGAACTCTTCTTTTCTAAGATTCCTTTGAGCTATTTTTCCACTTAAGCCT
>JARHVA010008440.1:0-72500 GCA_037957365.1 Torreya grandis
TGATCAAGATTATAAAATCATAGTCGAATGAGAATAATAAATAAATATTAACACAATCATGCCTAGCATATAATGCAATGATAATCAACATAGCACATTATATATTTAACATATATGTGTAGATCATATCTCATAATGAAATAAAAATAAATAAAATCAATCGTTACCAAATGAAAAATGAATATAATATTTATTTCAATCAATAACAAAATATGGTGTGGAATGGATTTAAAAGAGATCTCTCAACCCATGTTGTTATTATCTATACCCCAATATTTGATAATAATATCCCTCTAAACTGATTGTGAGGGAGGGATAGTCCTACATTCACCTCATAAAAAAAAATAGTAGTTAGTCCAAACTCAAAATAATCATTGACATATAACCATAATAAACTATTGAATTTAATTAATATGAAAAAAATAATGATCATCAGCATAATAAAACATATTTAAAATCCATCCATCAAGATACTTTTCATGAAACAAGTAACATAATCATCAATAAATAGCATAAACAAATCTAGCTCACAAAATAAATATTAGATCTATTAATCATTGACCTCATAGTCCATTAGTTAATGATTAAATAGTTTGTAGAGGAAACATTATGTGACATCCTTCCACCCTAAAATAGGTCATCACCTCAATAACATTTATTTCAAACAAAAATTCTTGGAAATAAAATTTATGTTCAATAGAAAATAAATAATGTTTAGTAAAAAATATTAATTAAATAAATAAGGAAAAAACCTCAAGAATTCCTCATAGTCCTCCCAAGTAGCATTATATATTTTATCCTTTAAGGAATAAAATTGATTAAATCTAAAGGTGATAAATGGATGGAGTAAATGAAAAAAAATATTAAATATTACAAATGATTAATTTTATTGATTTACCCTAATTAGGAATGTAAAGGGGAGAGTCAACTTATCTAGAATGAAATATGAGTTACTAGGTGATGGTACTACTGGAATATATTAGATGAATATTCAGGATCAACTTAGTTATGAAACTAGAGTTTTACTTATCTTAGGTCAATAATGATCTTAAGTGGAATATTACATGGTGCGCTATTAACAAAGGTCATTATATTATTTTAATTTATGGAAAGGTGCCCTAAAACTTCTAGGGAGGCTGAATGAGATCTTATGGATCCTATATGTGTCCTCAAGAACTTTTGATCATACTTATATGTAAATTTTATTTCTTATCCTTATTTTAAACCCTAATAAACACCTACACACATTAAATAATAATTTAATAAAATTCAAACATAAGGGGGGGGGGAAGGTGGGTCCTGGGATATTACGATCAAACAACCTAAAACCATTGATATTTTGGTTATAACCTACATCAGCCCCAATGGTAGGGGTCTAAAATCAAATAGATCCATCCCTTATGTAAACATGCATAATAAATATGCATGGTATGAAATAATAACTTTATATTAGGACATTATTTGATCAAACATGAAGATCTATGTGTGATGATGAGTAAATATGCAGAATGTTGAGTTATAGTATTAACTAATTTTTATGTAATTTTGTGCCAAAGTAGTAAGTGTTAAATGTAGAATGCATTATGAATTTATTTATATGTAAGGATATTTATTTTTAATTTGAGACACTTGCTTAGATATTAACAAGGTAAAATGACAAATAAAATCATAAGATATGATCCAAATGATGGTAAGGACCTAAAAGAAGTTAAAAACATGACTATTGGACACTAGCACTAAGGTGGAAAATATCATGATATGCTGATATATAGGACCATCCTATTGTATTGTGTGTACAACAACTAGGTTTTGACTAGGACAAATAGGCTAGGGGCCCTTGTGACTAGAAAATGGATGACATGAATATATTAGTGGTGTAAAATAAGGAAAATAAGTCATAATAAAGACCAAACTGACATCAAAAGAGCTAAACATGTGTAAACAAGATTCCCATTCAACATTAATAACTTATTATGAAATATCTATAAAAGACATAATACTTATGTTTTCTTGACCAAATTAAGGTGTGTAAATTTCCCCCCCTTTTAATCTAGTAATGTAATGGAATGAAAGTACTAGAGTAAAAGAAAAATAAAATGTGTACTATACTAAATTGTGTGATCAAAACCAATGGATTATATATGTTCCTTCACTCATCACACTTGTTAGATAAATAAGTGGATAGGAATTGGAATAATGTCCGTGAAGAGAAAATACATAATGTGGGTATCCCTTGTACTGAATAGAAGTAACTAGTTGGATTGTGATAAATAAATCCCTCTTTTCCCCACTTTGATATGTGAGTTAAGATGTAGAATTAACATATAAATGTGGATAAAAAATCCATGATTACCCCCACTTTGATATGTAATTGAGTTTGACAAGAGGTGTGTTCAGAGGTCAAAACTACTTTTTGACCTGTGTCTTTGTACAAATTGGTGTAATTTGGGTTTGGTGAAAACTATGGACCAACCACTATAGATGGATATATGACCCAATCTAGTGAAATCATAGTGACATATTGAGTGTAATATAGAGATATAAACATAGATAAGGGTATAATTTTCCATTCTATTTATATAACCTAATGAAATTCTATGGGATCAAGAACATATACCCTACATCATGCTGTAAAACCTGATATCTGAGTGACATAGTTATGTAACATGCATTAAAAATATATATAAATGGATGTTCTATTATGTACATTCCTGTATAGTCATAATATAAGTCTACAACTATATCAGAATCCTATGTAAAACCTAAAAGTATAAAAAATTATCTACCAAAAACTATGGAACCCTAAAAATCTAAGTCAGATTATGTATATGTATATTTGGGTGTCAGAATAAAGAAACTATGTGTCTAATCTTGAGTATCTAAATATCTGAATAAATATATATAATAGTGTATCTAAGTTTTTGAATAAAGAAGCTATATAACTATATATATGAGCCTCAAAATAAATCTATGTAAGTGTATATCTAAGTGTCTGAATAAAGAACCATATAACTTTATTAGCTTGAGTATCTAAGTAAATTTGTGTAAATGTATATTTGAGCCCAAGTATCTAAATAGATATGTTTCAATGTGAATAATTTAGGTATGCCCCCTTTTTATGAGAGAGCTAAGATCAGGGTAAAGATATTGAACCAAAATTTATACTGAAATGTATGCTAGTGAGTAGTTATTGTTTGATAATATGATTATATGATTGATGCCATTGACAATTTTAGAATAATTGTTTATAGATTGAGACTAAGATAAATATGTGGACTATAGTGAGTTTGTTAAGGAAAATATGAGTTTTGGCCTCCATAGAGTTAAATTGACTAGAATGGAAGTGAAAATGGTACAAGGTGGGGTATATGTCATCAAATACCACATGCAAGAAATAAATAAAAAATTAGAGCTATAGGGCATGAGATATCGTGATTGGAATTTTATTGGTAATAGTTGGAAATATGTGTGTGTGGGGCTAACCTAAGGTAGGTAAAATTTACAAAATCATGGTTTAAATAGATTGCATTGATTGAGTTAAAAGTCATTTGAAATTTTAGATTTAGAGATAGTTTTTTCTCTTAGTCATTAAAATATGTCGATGAGATGAGGTGCTCACATGACCCATTATGAGGAGGTGGATGTATTGATTTAGGCTAGTCAAGAGGTTGGAATGGTAAGTATTTTATTCTTTCTCATTCATTTGAATGTTTTGGTTATGTTTTCCATCATTTATCATTTAAAATATGATAGATTGGGGATTTTTTGAGGTATTATGCCATCATCTGAAGGAAAATGCTAATGTCCTAGGTTGTTATGCTACTATTTGAGTATCATGAGATAGTATTTTTCTATAATCTTGGGGTAGCATTAATGTCCATCACTAGCATCCTATCTATAGAGTTATTATCCTATAGGCTAGGGTCATGAAATATTTGAATTTAATTATATTTAATTATTATTTAAGTATGTGGATTTGATATTTGGAGATGCTGATGTCATATTTTGGGTTTTTTACAAGTGGATGTACACATGAGGGAGTTTCATAAGGTTTAGATGATGGAGTGTTTATGTGGGTTTCCCTTGATAGATAATGAGAGAGTAATAGTAGATAGGGCTAGTTTATGGTAGGTGGCATCACTAGCACCAATGACATGGGATTGTCACATGATGAAAACATTATGCGAGTGGTGGAATGCTAACACATGTACTTTTTAGCTACCCACTAGAGAGATGACTATTACTCTATAAGATGTGTATAGGATATTCAAGATACCCATTATTGATCAATAAATGGTATTATATAATGTAGGTGGATAACAAGACATAAATTAGGCCTCAAGTCATTTTACAACCATTCCTAAATGGATTCATCATTAGGGTAGCAGTAGTGATGTGATTTTGTCTTTGATTATTAGGTTTAATGTTTTGTAGTTGTGGAAGTTTGTCATACTATTATGGATTCATTTATTCTGATTGATAATAGTGAAATGTAAATTGTATATAGGATACATGGTATTTTTCATGATATAGAGGATCATAAGACTATATACTCATGGGGTCATACCATGTTGTCCCACCTATATAAATATTTATATCAGTTTACTCAGGAGTTATCTAGTGGTGGGATTGGGTCATTACCATTATTACATTATTGGGATTACAAGCATATTATAATGGCTAGGCTCAAGGGTTTTCCATGTAAAAATTGGGCACACCTTGAGGTATTTATAGATAGTTTGATGGGCATGACACCAATGCAATTGAGGAGCATGATGCATTGTCATTAGGTCATATATCAAGTTACAGCTCAAGATATTATTTAGAGACCATATAGGGTATTTTAGGGATAGCCTAAGGATGGGGTTTAATTGAGATAAATTTGAATGAGCTATTGGATTCATGATCAATGGACTATTATGTTTGAGAGATTATAGAATGAGCAAGTTATATGTTAGTTTGGTGTGGTACAGGATGTGCCATCTACACCATGGGTGTGGGTAAGGAGTACTCAGGCTATGGTAAGGCTAGGTAGCATAGATATACCTATGGTGGTTGAGTTTTCCTTAATTCTAGTGATAGAGAGAGATGTAGTGATAGAGTTACTAGACACAGATGATATAGGGAAAACATATGGATATATAGTATGGTATGGACAACATAGATGTGGATCCCTTTTTTTAGGATATGGTGCCATTATTTAGGATGTTCTAGATTTAGAGCACATTAGAGTAGTTGAAGATATGTTATTATTATGTATTGGTATATTTTATTTGTTTAGAATTTTTTTATCAAGTATATGTCTAATGTATAAAGAGATGATGAGTATTGGGAGACTATCATTGAGGTGGAACTATGAGAGCATACATGGAACATTCTTGATAATGTTTTGGATGATGGGATAGTGGAGTGGACATTGGAGGTGACTAGTATCTAAGCACATCTATTTGATCAAGTATCCATTTCCATTATAACATAAAGGTCATCAGTAAAAAATAGAGATGATGCATGTGAATATTTTTAGAGGTGAGTTATGCCCCCACATTATGGTCTAGGTGGGGAATGTGGTAGGATAATATATAATTATATTCTTCTATAGTGCAACAATATGGAGGTGATGGCTAAACTAGTAGTGTTGTGTGTGTGCGAGAGAGAGAGAGAGAGAGAGAGAGAGAGAGAGAGAGAGAGAGAGAGAGAGAGAGAGAGAGAGAGAGAGAGTATGTGTAGGTGTAGGTATTAATCTAGGTCTAAAGGGGATGTAGGTGCATTGAGTTATAGTGGTTATGGAGATGAGAGTGAGAGTGATGAGATGGTTCATGGTGATCAAGCTCCCATAATTGAGTGATTATGTATCATTGTATTAAAACTTTCCTGTTTTATACACACACACACGTGGACTTTTTGATATATAGACATCATGTTATATGGCATTTTGATTATGGAATTATTTATTTGATTATATCTTTTGATTATGTTCATGGATTTTGTATTCATATGTAAATGTGTAAAATTGATTAGATAATGATAATTGATTTTATTTACATATAAATATTGAGTAGATATTAATACTAGATTGAAAATGTTAATTGTTAGTATTGGTGACATGGAAGTATCATATTATATTTTAGTGTTGATCCTATGACTATGGAATGCACTATTTTAATCCTATTGGAACAGCAAACAAGTGACCATGATGCTCATGCTATGTAGATGTAGAAATAGCCTTGGGAGATGGTACTGATCAGGGTATACTAGTGGTAATTATATTTTCATAATCTATAATGAATAACTTAATTGTTTATCATAATAAAATTATGTTCTAGCATGTATTATCTATTAAAAATATATTAATTATTTGTCATATTAAAAATGGTAGTTGAGCTATTTTTCATTTTTTCACCATGTTATTATAACTAGGTTGATCTCTTTAACTAGTTTCTATCTCTGTTGATTCTATGGTGAATGAGATCTCACATAAGTAGGTGTCTAAGGAACCACATGGATCATACCATGAGTAACAAATGTCTCCTTAAAAGGAACATTCTAGGATAACTTAGTTGTAGAGAAGTGTGATCTATGGGAATGTGGGGAAGGATATCTTAATGGACATTATGTGAATGTTATAATTCCTCTATTAACATATTGGTCAATACAATCTTTGAGTTGACAAATGTGATTATCCCAATTTCTATTGAATTAATGATAACTACAATTTGGTTTATTTATTATTAGTGTGAATGATGTACTAGATGATGTTTATTAGGAGGAAGTGTGATCGCCCTCCTATCTAATGATGTAAACAAGATATCATGAGGTATGATTTTGTATGAATCAAAATTCATAGGCCCACTACTAGTGTCCTATGCTGTAGTTATTATTGGAGATGCTCTATGAAGTGAATCTTCATATTTATTCATTACCTTGATTGGTGGTTTTGGTTCCATTTTTTATTTTTGCATGGGTGGATTAGGTTCTTGGACCATATTAGATGACTACAAATGTGAGATATTTAAATCAAAATATACCTCTAAATGTGTTTCAAATAATACTATATACTTTTTTAATGTCTTAGTTGCATGGCATACATGATGAAATGATTTTGATGTCTCATATAAAAATTTCTCCTCAAGAGGAAAATGAGGCCTTTAGCAAAGATGTATTATACCTTAAATTCTATCATCTCAGATCAACTATCACATATATTATTTGAATCATAAAATGTAATCCTTTATTGGTTTTGACTTACCATAGTGTAGTGGAGGCAAACTTTCATATGCAACTTGATGTCCCTTATTGTGGATATAATGCATGAGAAAGACTTCTTCTAATTCAGCATATGTATGTCGTGAACCATTGGGGAATGAATGATGGAACCAAGTTAATTCCCTATCCTCTAAACTCTTGGGAAATAACTATAGGATAATCAAATTGCCAATGGTCTGTGCCATAGCCATTCCATAGGCTTTGAGATGTAAGTACAGATCTCTAAGTCTATTGAACTTAGGTAATTTTTTTAATCTAAAACCAATTTGGTAGTGTTTCATTGATAGTTTTGCACATAATATGATTTTCATGGATATCATTGTAATCTACCTAAGAATAGTATGTTTTACTTTCCAAGGTGAGATGATGTACTTGTTTTAAAGTACCCATAGCATGCATCAAGAAGATTACCTCTTGAGAAGGTATGTTAACACCATTAAAAAGTTAATTTTAAAATTTAATATTATTTTTAATTTTAACCACTGGTACACTATTTTGTGGAGCATTATTAGAGATATGGGTTTGGCTCACCATAACCTTTGGAGGGGTGATGGCTTGGACCTAGTGAAAGGGAAATTAGCTATCATCTTCATGGAGATTAGGATGAGTAACAAGTTATACTATAGTAAGGAGTGAATGATAATCATTTTTATATCCTATTATGTTAATTGGTAAAGAATTATTGCATGCTAATGGAATAGAAGACATTATTATCATGTCAATGTAAAATATGTAAACTATGAACATGAATATAAGTTTGCACATTTTTATCTAAATACATATTATTAATTGAATAATAATTTAATAAGAAATTAATTTTGACATGAGATAATGGTGAATCAGAGATAAGACTAGACTCAATTTATTCTTTGTTACAATCATAGCTATCATTATTATTCCAAGTTTCATCAAAGTCAGAATTAATTTCACTTGTAGATTTAAGAGAATAAGAAATATCATTTTCAAGCATAGTAAGAGAAAGAGTAAAAGAATATTTTAATTGTTTACTACTATAGAACATATCATAATGTGTAGGTGGAATTTAATGTGTGTCTTCACTATATATGAGTGGAATTCACATGTTATCATTATTTTCAATAATGGAGTTAAGGGTAGAAGAAATAACAGTCATGTTTTCATTTGGCACATTATGACATGTAGGAAAAGGGTTAGAGATATTTTAAATATATATTTTTTTTCATGGGATCAATGTGTTGATATTGAAAGGTGAAAGAAGGTGACATCATAATATCATCTACTTTACTTTGTGAATCTATAAAATTTTCAATATAAGTTGTACATGATTTTTTTAATTGAATTAAGAAAGGTGAAGAAAGTGCATTTTTGATTTCTATGTTTGGAACATCGTGTCAAGGAATAATATTACTTGAATAATCCAAAATTAGATTGATTTTATTGATCTTACATTGGTTTAATTTGAATAAATATGTGGTAAAAGTGGTTGAAAAGCTAGGATCATGTTCAAACAAAGAATTAACTATAAGGGGCTCTTTTGAACTTATGTTTTTTATTTTGAGAAGTGGGGGAAGAGAGAGAAGGAAAAGGATATGCATCTACTCTATCCTCATTATTAATTTCATTGTCATGCTCATAGTAATCATCATATCCATCATTATAATAATAATCATCATCATTATAAATGAATTCATATAAATTATCATATTCTAGTGTACAATTTTAAAAATTGATCCATTCATTTTCATAATAATGAGAAAGATTTAATAATTAATCACCTAGGTGAGGGGGAAGAAGTTCCCTAGAGATAATCTTAAACTTACCACAAAATGTAAATGTAAAAGATAAACAATAAGAAAATAATGGGTAGAATATAATCCAACATAAATAATTTTAAAAATATGCTAAATATTTAGCCCAATGTATGGAAAATGATAAGTTGGATAAAAACCCTAAGGGACAATGTCTAGATGTGTGAGTATCTAATATGTAGATCTAGGGTTTGAAGGGATTTTAGACAAAATTTAAAATATTAAATTAATGAACACACTAATATAGGACTAATATGGATCAATTAGGATGTGCAAAAATTAGGGAAAAATCAAAATTTAATAAACCCTAATTAATTACATAAAAAGGAGAAGGCAAACTCTAGGAGGGAAATAGGGTTGTTAATCAATGTTAAAATTAAGTAGCGTTCACCAAATGGTTTATCCTTTTATGAATTAAATTTATCAAATAATAAGGTGATAAATATATAGAGTAGAGGGAATTAATGTAGATAAATATTACAAATTATTAATTTAATTGATTTACTATAAGTAGGAATGTAAAGGGATGAGTCAACTTATCTAGAATAAAATATGTGTTACTAGGTTATGGTACTATTAGAATAGATCAAAGGAATAATTATGATCACCTTCATTATAAAACTAGAGTTTTATCTATATTAGGTCAATAGTGTTTTTAGGTGGAATATAGTGTAGTGAACTATTAGCAAAGGGAACTACTTTTTTGTCCTTTTGTGGACAAGATATTTGAAACTTCTAGGGAGACTATGGGAGATTTTCTAGGTCTTGTATGTATCCTCATAAAATTCTAATCATCCTTATGTGTTATTTTTATGGTTTATCCTTCTTTAAGACCCTAATGAACACCTACACACATGAAACAAAAATGAAATCAAAAATAAATAGAAGGGAAAAAGGTGGGTTATGGGATGTAATGATTAAATAACCTATAACCCTTACTATTTTGGATACAACCTACATTAACCCAAATGATAGGGGTGTCCAACAAAATGTAGTTATCCCTTAGGGAATGTGCATAGTCAACACACATGATATGAAATAATGACTTTCACCTAGGCCCTTATTTTACAAAGTGTGTAAATCTATGTGTGATTTTGATTAAATATACTAAATGTTGAGCTATACTATTAACTAGTTTTTATGTAATTATGCTCCAAAGTAGTAAGTGTTACATGTATAACACTTTATAAAGTTATTTATATAGAAGGAGCTTTATTTTAAAAGTGAGACACTTATTCATAGGCCAAAAAGGTAAAAAGATAAATAGAATAATAAGAGGAGACCCAAAGGAGGGTAAGTACTTCAATGAAGTTAAAAACATGACAATTGGACACTAGAAATAAAGTGGATAATAGTGTTTTGTGCTCATGTCCTAAACCACACTATTGTCCGGTGTTGACAAAAATTGGGTTGTGATTAAGACAAATAGGATAGGGCCATCTATGACTAGAAAATGGATGATATGAAACTATTGAGGGTGTAAAATAAGTAAAATAAGTCATAATAAGGACCAAAATAACATAAAACTACCCCAGTGACACATGTGAATAAGACTCACATTCAACATTAATAACTTCCTATGTAAGATCTACAAAATACATAGTACTTGTGTTTTCTTCACAAAACTAGGGTGTATACACTATCATAATAATATTGGTCCCACTAGACATTATACTATGATACTTTTCTATTATGCAGTATAAGATTTTGATATCAATTATTATGATGGGTTTTACTATGAAAACCCTTTAATCCTGAACCTATAATGAATTTCAATCTAAAATATGTGTAGGATCAGCATTATACATCTTAAGATGTGAAACATGAAAAATATTATGCATTTTAGTTAAATCTAGTGGTAACATAAACCTATACACCACAATATCAATCACTTATAGAACCTCAAATTGTCCCACATATTTAGGTGATAACTTTTTTGATTTTCCAAACTTTATTGCAGTATTTTGGGTTTTAATACACAAAAGACTTTGTCTCCAACTAACAACTACCTTGTTGTTCTTTTCAGATCAACTTAATGTTTCTTCCTATCATTGGCTTCAACCAGTATTTGCCTTATTAATTTTAATTTATCTTCCATTTTATCAAGTATATCAGCTCCAAAGACCACTCTATCTTATAATTTATCCTAGTTTATCATTGCTCTACACCTTATACACCTCCTAACATATAATGTTTTTAAACGAGACATTTTAATAGCTAATTAGTATGGGTTGTTGTAAGAAAACTCAACCAATAGTATGCCTTCTTCCCACTTTTATTCTTGGTCCATGAAAAATAATATCAAAAGATCCTCAAAGATCTAATTTTTTCTCTATATTTACCCATCCATTTTTGGATTATAGGTTTTACTAAAGTTTAGTTGTGTTCCCAAATCTGAATTTAGAGTTTTCCAAAACCTAGAAGTCATTTTAGTGTTGTTTTATGAAATAATATTTTTGTGGAACCCATGAAACCTATAAATATATTTCAAAAACCCATGGGAAAGAATTAGTGCATTGTCTATTATATTAATAGCAATAAGATGAGATACCTTCGTTAGTTTATCCATAACTACCAATATCTTGTCATGAAAACTCCTATACATACACAAAGCTTGGAAAAAATCCATACTAATAACTTGTCACTTCTATTTAGGTATGGAATGTGGGTTAAAAAAACATTAGGATGCACGTGTTCAACCTTAACCAGCTAATATTCCAATCATCTAGACATGAAATTAGTTGTATAATTATTAACTCCTTTTCCATAAATACCATGGTTTTAACTCTGCTAGTAGCTTCATCACTCCATGATTCCCTAAATAATGAGCATTTTGTAATTCCTTTAGAACCACTTCTTGAGTTTTCTCTACCAGGTACATATATTTTATTAATTTACCTTAGAATCCTATCATTATCAAATTGACAACCTTGGTATCATGATCTTGATAGTTTTCAACCAAATCTTTCTTTACCTATTTATAGATACCTAAATTTTATTTAGTATTGAAATGTACCTAAAATATATTAATAATTCTTCTTAAAATAATTCATCACATCTCCCTCCAAATTCAAACAATTAAATAAGTCAAATTAGTCAATTATACACACTTGAAGTCCTTATTTTTAAATACAAAATTTGGATTTGACACCTCACCCAACATCTTTGACCTTATTTGACCTCACATGCTAACTCATTCCAGCCAAACCCATAACTTTTTCAACTTCCTTTGAGTCATGAACTAAGTTATCAATAAGTTTGACTAATTCTTGATAACTCAGCTAACTAACCCCATACTTCTCTCAACCATTTTAAATGGTCTTCATCCTCATGGGTGAGGACTCATTAGCCACCATTGATTATTTGGATCATTTAATAAGTCCAAATAATCCTCCACCATTGGATCTTCCTTGAAAAAACTATAAATAAGATTAAAAACTATAATTTTCATCCATCTTGAATTATACTAACAAAGTTATATCCAATTTATAATTAAATCTAAGAGAATCAAGGCATATAAAAACTCATTTTGTACTCTCCTTTGCGTTGGAAGAGTGATCAACCATATTTTCAAAGAGTAAATGAGGTTTACATTACAATGGAGGAAAATTACATATTTGAAGTATAAATTTGTGTTTATTATTATTATTTTTTGTTTCTCTATCTTAAGTTAAATTTATCTTAGGTCAAGTCTTCATAATTAGTTAATTTATTAGGATTTATAGATTTATTTCACAAATTTTTAGCATGCTTGGTGGGACATTCCCTCATATTTTTCATCATAAGTTCATTATATTTGCATTTATAAACTATTTTTAATTTGTATTTGTATTGTTTATACTTGTATATACATTTGATCTTGACTTTGTGAGTGATGGTATAAGTTATAGGTCATTATTAGACATTTTCTACTCAACTATGTACATCCATTACGTAATAGCAAAATAATTTTTTGACCCATTTTTAGTCCCTTTTTACTTATATTATTTGCATCATTATATTTATATTTACCTTTTTATTCTATCTATGTTTTTAGATTTTTATAATTCTCTACTACATGAAAACATCAAAATCAGCATACTTTTTTTAGCAAAATCATTGTTCCTAATAGAAAAATCATCATTCTTAGTAGATAAATTGTTATTATGAGTAGAAAAATTGACCTATTTGTATTTTTTACTTTCTATTTATGTTTTTTAGGCTCAATATAATTTTTTTTTTACAATAGGAAAATCATTGTTCTTGGTAGCAAAATTGTCTTTTGTGTAGCAAAATCAACTTTTTTGACAACAAATTTATTTTTACAGGTTGTAAATTCATTATTTTGACTAGTGAATTCATATCCATATACTAAAAATAATCATATAATGAAGATAAATCATTCCATAAGATTGAATTTTTTTCATTCTATGTTTTCTATATTTTGTCCATTTCTTGTGTTTGATTTATAACATTTTTATATTTCTATATTTTTGCATAACTAGAATTTGTCATAGAGAAGTGGTTTATGATTTATTTTTTTGGTTTGTATTTAATCTATTATAGGTTACCTTGTATCAAGACTAAACAAACATTATAACCATTTATTTTCATAATGCTTGTAAAAGATAATCAGTTAAAGGGCTAAACAAAAATTGATTTATTTTACTAATATTTTTAATCTTATTTTCAAAGTTTTTAGTAATTAAATCATATTCTATTTTAGAATTCTATTTGTGATTTTGAAAATTGCCCATGTTCTTCCCATGTAATCACATTGGTGATGATACTTGAGAATAAAAAACAATTCCAATTATTTTTATATTACCCAAGTAGTGCCCATGTATGCTCTTTCTTTGGCATCACATTGGTGATGATACTCAAAAATAAAAAATAGACACTTACTATTTATTTTATTTCTTAGGAGTTTTATTTAATATGGATTTCACCACCACACAAGTGGCCAAACCCCATGTTTGGTAGGGTATATAAAATAATGTCTAGCTATTTTAATTTCCTAAGTGATTGTGTGTTTTAAGCACACTATGACATGAGGGGATTTCCTACTCTAATACCTAAGGTTTCAATAGCTTCCTTAATATATGATATCACTAATTGTAAACACATTGAGACCCTTATAGTTATGTTGAGAACTTTGGGACAAGACCCAATAGTGTGCATCCACTTTATCTATTTCTTCAATGGTTTCCCCTTAGATAATCTTGTTTAAACCTTAAGCCTATGATAACCTTTTTTTCCATTTAACTTTAGTGAATCAATTAGTGGTTAGCACCAAGAATCTACCTTCCACACACCCTAAAAAGTGGACTTAATGGGCCATGGGATGGTATTATCCTTGATGGTTAGTACCTTGAAATATTAGGCCATAATTGAGATTATGGATGAGTTAGTGACATTAAAAGGACCAAAAATCATCCACAACCCTAATCCTAGATTTTTACCTTTTTATGTGCAATTGCTTATCTATTTAGGATATAAATTTTTGTTTGTTGTTTCCTTGTGTTTTCCACATGTCCTTGTTTGTAAATAAAATCATTTAAGTTACAATCAAACTTTTAGTCACTTTAGTATTTTGCTTTAGTTTCACTCATTTTTTAATTTTTGAGTTAATTTTTTCCTTAGTAACATCACTTATTACAATAATCATTGTTATTTGGAACAATAAATTGATTAATTCAATTAAAAAACTAAATACAAATAACCCATGTTGTAACCTAGGGATCTATCCAACCAATTTTGATTCAAGTACATATTTGAATCAATGTCAAACCAATCATCCAAGAAATTTAAATCTAAGTTTGAATATGTATTCAAACTCACCCATCAATAAATAAAATACAAACATGAATAGTTATTCAAGTTTAACAACTAGACAATTCAATCCAAACATCAATCAATCAAATCCAAAAATGAATAATTATTCAAGTTTAACAACCAACTAATTCAATCTGAACATTAATCAATAAAATCCAAACATGAATAGTTATTGAATTTTACCAAATAGCCAATTCATTCCAAATATCAATCAATTCAAACTGGAGTACTTATTCATGTTTACCAATAGAAAAACATCATAATTTTTCTATAAGGATAACATTGAATCAATTTTTAAGATATGATAGCCAAAACTCTATGAATTCCCTTACAAAATATACACCACCCATTAATAAAATTCCACCAATCAAAAATCAAAATATGTTCATATATCCATTTGGTTCTATCCTTAACATCAATCTAAATCAAACTTATAGTTTAACTTCATCACCACTTTCAGATATTTACTTAAACCAAAACACATTCACAAATCAAACCTTGATTCAATAAAATATAATTATGTATCTAAATTGATATTTCAACTCCTACACCCATCAAAACCAACCTTTCTGCATTCATTAATTAACCATTTGATTTTACATCCAACCCATTCCTAAACTTGAACCAAACTACATAAGATCCACATTTCTTCAAAAGTACACAAAGATCAAATATTTTCACCTTCAATATAGGTCCAACAAATCCATCATTCCAAGATCAAACTACCTCTCTAACATATTTCATTACTAGGGAATCAAAAAATGTTCCACGTCAACATCACCTTATCACTAGTGAATCTATTTTCCAAAATCATCAAAGTCTCCCATCCACTTTTTATAGTTTCAACATCCCTCATTACACTGACCATGATTTTATTATTAAAAAGTACATCATAGTGAATCCAATTATATCCACATTTTAAAATTATACTTTGGAGGTATGTTAGGATGTCTTCTCTAAGCTTAATTGAGCCACCCCATTTCCAAGTCAAGATCACAATCTTCCATCCATTCACAGCCAAATAACCATTTTCAACCAAATACCCATTTTTAACTACATTTACATAAATCTCTTCATCCTAAATCCATTGTTTCCAAATGACTAGTAAAAAAGAAACATGGCAATAATGCAATTTAGTAGAACTTCCTTAAGACCACCTCTAAACCAAAATCAAATTTATTATCAAAATCTAATTTGTAATTAACTTTTACATTAAATGAAGTTTCTTCATCAACATCAACATCCACCTTTATCCCAACAATAGCTTCATGAATAAACAAGTTTGAAAATGTTAGTGATAATTTTATGGTTAAGAAGGAAGATTCATTTAACATCAATACAAAATCCCTTGGTACCATTCATATATTATTTTTTCCTTTCATAAACACTACTCTTCCCTTTCCCATCAAATATATTAACATCACATTACTTGCACATGTTGACTGGGATCTACAGAAATAGACTTCATTAGACTTATCCTATGACAACATAGTAGTTGTAACATCTCTAAAGATCCATGAAAGCATCCAATTTTTAGAAATTATACCTCACCAAGTATTGCTTAAAATTTTAGGAAGCAATTTACATACACCAATATATGAACAAGTCAAATCCTTATTACTTGATGATAATGATATCAAAAATAATGAAAACATCAATCCAACTAGAAAAGAAACAACATAGAATGATCTCTTGGTTATAATCAAAGAAAGAATCCTAACATTTGTGTTGCATAATTATTATGCTAAACTAGTATAATGGCACTATAAAAAGCTAAATCATGATTTTGAGATCACATTTGATAGACATCATAACAATTTTGAACATTTTAGATTTGCCAAAAAATTAAGGATTGTTAATAGCGATCTATCTTATTTTGAATTTTGTAGTATTTGGTGGTTATTTAGTTGTGGTTGGGTAAGAGATATTGGTTTTTGTAGTTATGGAATTCAGAGAATTCATTATTCCCTAGTGTCTGATACTATTTAATATCATTTCTTTTAACCCTTACAGGGAAAGGCATCTTGATTCAATAATAATCTAAAGAAATCTTAGAAGGTTTATAGAGTTTAGTTTTATTATTAGGCATATTAATGTGGGTTTATTTGATAACAATATTTTCCCATTAAAACCAAAATTACCATAAAACATTGCAAAAAAGACTTATATATGTATAAATTTATTCAATAAGGATTTACCAATAGAGAACAATACTCTATATGGTTTGATAATAACTTTTGGTGGGCTCAACAACCTCGTCCTATTCAAGTACTAGTCAAATTAAATAATAGAATTGAAATAGAGATTGAAGAGGAAATCCATCAGAACAACAAATATTATCTAGATTTGGTATGGGATATAAAGATGAATGACAAAACAATTATGCATATTTTGACCTTACATTAGGTACAAATGCCAATACATCCAAAAAAAATTTAAAAACATGAAAAATTAAAAAAAATGGTCATTTACAAGTACATTGACACTTGGTGATAGCCTACTTTCACTTACATTATCTTCATTGATTTCCATTTACCATCATTTGCATTTTCTCTTTCATATCAAATGTTATGTTTGGTGATTATTTAGTTGTCAATTTTCATAACACAAACATTTCAAATTGTAGCTTATCATATCATTTGATTTTTTCATAGCATTCTAAAATTTAGCATTACATTGGACCTTACCTTCATTCTTATGAGAAAAGTATATCTATTTTCCTTGCATATTCTTTCAAAACTGACAAACATACTAGCTCACTGCCTAGTCTATAATCTTGTTCATGATAGAGTCTCCTCTTGCAATTCCCTCTATAGTATAAATAATTAACATGATAAAAAAATAAATATGGTTACTTTACTCGCTATCTTGGTCTTCATTGATGAATTATTGCATCTTACTATTTGCCTCTGTCCAAGTCTTGGGAGTAAAATAATTCCAAAATAACATTTCATCCTTATGGAAAAAACAAATTTAAAATTAACATCCCTCACCCTTAAATTATATTTGTTGTTAAGCCCTCACATCTCACTAATTATGTAGGATTAGCATTGGGGGAAATATCCTTACTCATCTATGTATACTCTTTGGTGATAAGCCCATGTGTATTCCTAGTCACATGAGACTACACATAGGGGGTTAGAAAAAATTATCAATTATTAAATCAAAGGTGTTCAAGAAAAAATTCTTCAATGTATCTTGTTTATATGTTTATGTTAAAAAGGGTAACTTTATCCCATTTACTGATTTTGTCAGGGATAGTTCTTTCAAGATACATTCAATAAAGCTAGTATTTTTTGAGCTTATAAAGAAGTAAAATTTCTCCTTTTCTCATAACAATTAGGTCACCTTCCTTTTTCATTGAAATTTTTTATTTTTATCTTCACCATTTCATACTTATCATATTCACTCTTTCATTCTTTTGCTACAAATTGAAATTCATATGTTATGTAAACAAAATAATTGGATCATCACTTGAAAAATAAATGTTATCACATTCATGAATCTTCATGTATATTAATCATGTTACATCATTTTCATAAATCATATATCCAAACTCAAAACAAACACACCCATCCATGAGTAAACCATTGTTTATATTTACCCTTATTACTTGGGGAAATCACCTTTTAGTAATCCATTATTTTTTCCCAAGTTTATCATTTTTTCAATTAATACTCATTTATCCTATAGCATTCTAATTTTAAGGTTTATATTACTATATGTGACCCTTCATTCTTTCTCATGATAGCCAAAAAACATCTTTTATATCCCTTATTTAAAAACACCCAAAATACATTAAAAATAAATAAAAAATAATGCAAAATCATTCCAAAAACATTATCCTTAACAAATCTATCATTGTAGATAACTTCCACATTGTTCACTCATTCTTGGGTGGGTCACTCGTGCATCCTTTTCATCCAACACTTAAAAGCTTCTTCCATCATAGACTTACTCATCACTTGCCATGTTGGGAGAACTAAATTTTGGATGATATCCCCACATGGACTTTGTCCATGGTGTATTATGTAGGTAGTGCTTAGAGACATGGGGTATCTAAGGTCAGCTTGGCCAATTTCTTCCTCATCATCCATTTCCCCAAATATTTATTAGCTTATCCTTATGATTATTCCTCAATTATTTTTTAACCATCCTAGCTCTTGACTATAATGTTCCTCTCTTTCTTAGAAAGTTAAGTCTTTGATCATAATGTTTTTGCTTAATATTAACCATTAAGTTGGTTATTTTATCCATTTTCAAACCTTAACCATTATGTTGGTTATTTTTATGCATTTTATATCCCTAACCATTAATTTGGTTATTATTTCATCTTATCTTTTTCCATTTACATGGTTATTTTCTTTTTTATTTTACTTTGATCAGTATGATTATCTTTTTAGAGTTATGCTTTGTTTATTTATTTGTGTATCATTATTTTTTAGTGATATTACATTTTCATTTTTTGTGTGTTAAAATCATTTATATTACTTTTTATTTTCACATCTTGTGTTAATTTTTGTTTTATGTGTGTTTAAAAAGATTATTTTGTGAAATGAATAATAGTAGGGTTATGGTTTTATGATATCATGATGTACTTTGCATTTACACAATATATTATTTATTTTATTAATATGTTTAAAACATCAACATTCATCATGATTATTCAATATCATTGGTGGCAATGTATTTTATGTTATTTAAAAATCAGGTTGCTAAAAAACTCAATATTATTAAAAATTCAATGGAAGGAATAAAAAATAAATCAAATACAACAATGTCACATTCTAATCCATTCATAAACCCAATCATACATCATTTAAGTGATAAATCCATATCCACATGCTAAAGGAATTACAACACGCTAGTGTAAATCAAAATTTAAGGAATATAACTAGTGTTGCATATATCCATACATATGTAAATCATGCATAAAAGTCCATATAAATTAATAAATAGTCCATTAGTGTCTAATACACATAGTAAAAGGTCTCATAATCATCATAAATATATATAAAATGTGTCTATACAAAAGCTACATCTCAAAATATGTATACATTGATGAGCCAATCTATATATCCACTATGTCATGTATCATCCTATCCCTCTGAAGGAGTGTCGGGCCTTGGAAATAGATCCTCACATTATGATGTGCCTTTTGGATAATCCATCACACATTTTACCTATCCCACTGACTTATTTGAATCAATTGATTGAACTTATCTAGTTGATTCATAACATCTCAAAAAGTACTCCCTAAAATATGTTGCCCTCTTATAATGTGGTACAACTTCCTCATATAAACTCTTATAATACATGGCATGATCCATGTCCCTCATTACTCTATCAAAAGTAGAAATTTATCCCTATCTAACTAGAAACTCCCTATCCTCTACTATATCATTCCTTTACATATCTCTCTCATGTCTATAAATCTAAGTGAACACTATATAATCTAGAGTCTAGGTTTCTAGATCATGTATAATGAATCTAAAATCACCTGTAACCTATCAACCTCATATTGTAATCATTTGATCTCAGTTGATTGATCCCATCTATCATAAACTACACCCTATAATCTGACACCTCCTTATGGAATCCATCAATCTCCCTATCATGATCTCTAATCTCCTCTCAAAGTCTGTCCACAAGCACATTCTCTTGTCTATATCTCAGATTGCGTGAAGAAACATACACATCCCATCTACCTATTTAGATGTCCTTTATTACTCTCATAATTACATCCTCATCTATTTTATCCTCCTTATTGTCAGCCTATATCAACAGAGTCTCCCTTTTAACTCTATGCTCTATATCCATATCCATCCATGTATCCACATCAATATTAACCCCTACCTCATGAAAAATATCTACATTCTCTACCTCAGTAATCTCCACATTGTGCAGTTGACTAATATCAACAACACATCCTCTACATTATTCTCATGTTTTCCATATATCTATAGTAACAACCATCATAATATGGGCTCCTAATCATATGTTTCATGGTTGCCTATTCAAGCTATCCACTATTCTCTACCTCTATGTCTATGGTGGTGCATATGGAATAACTAGTATGAGTGATCTTTGTTAATCCCACCAATATGTATCACCATCCATAACTCATATGTCAATCACATCTTTTTGGTCACTCTACCTAATATTCTATAATTATGACTAACTATGGTCAGTTATCACTAGATTAATGTTCATGCCCCACTGTGATCTCTGTCTCATTGATCATGCAAATACATGTGACCTAGTGAGTATATGTTGTCTCACCCCAAAATATCTCATCACCCTATCTGAGTGATATCTTTCTATGATGTAATCATGAGTCCAAATAATATAACAAGGGGTCATCATATAATCCATGTGAAGGTAATCATGTGGCCACAAAAATATAATCTCCTTATAAGGTCTCTAGGTGATCTGATCATCACCTAACTCATCAATAACCATCTTATAAAACTCTAGATCACAAGTGTGGTTTGCATGTCCCAATAATCATGTGCCACCTATATGACAATGTATTGTCAATGGATTGAGTGCTCATGTATCCAATTAGACTCTTTGTAGCAATGTGCTCCCATCACCACACATGTAGTAATGTCAATGGCCTAAGCTCCCTACCATCTATATAAAATACATTCTCGATACAAGTGTTTTAGTATGCATGTACTCCATGCAAATCTCTCACCCATATCCATCATATCTCTAATCAAATATAGAAGACCAATATGAAATAACCTCCCACTCTTATTAGTAATAATAATTCCATTGATAAAAACCATGAGTATAATTATTAAATAATATATCTCTGATTAGTACAATAATCTACATCTAAACCACCTCTAACAATCAAAATCATACCCTCACCAAAAATCCTAAATAGTGTGATTTCTTATGGACCCTAACCTAAGTATATTAGTCTACCTAGCATCAAAATACCTATAATTTCATACACATCCTCAAATGTGCCAGTCATATCCCTATCTGCATGTAAAATGTACTAGTCTAATTGTGCCATCTCTCTACAAGTGTTATTAGTATCACTCTATCCACTCTATTCTATGGAATATGTGTAATGTAGGATAACTCACTTGCCTCTAAAACACCAAACTCATACTTTATAAATATTTCAATCTACACCATCACTCTATGTCTCCACTCTTGAGTCAAAATCACTAGTAATACCTCCTATAAAACACACAAGTTAGCATCTAATTAATTTTACTGAACATGAAATTCAAAGCATCACTATGTTATAGTTATTCAAAAATTAACAAAAAATAAATCAAGTATACTATCAAGCCAACATATTTAATCCATCCATTCATATATCATTTGCATGCCATTTATCTTTCCCTATAACCTTTTATCACTATCTAAAACACATTTTTGGTTTTACATTTAGCATTTTCACTCCTACATTGTGAAATTTTGATTTCTATTCATTTGATTTTGCCTTTGATTGTCCATTTTCTTCACTAAAATGAATTTTCCTCTTTTTTTAATGAATTCACCTCTTGATAGAAATTTTTTAATTCCCTATTGAATGATTCCACCACTACTAAATACCAAAATTACACTTTTTATCCTAAAATGATTTTTCAATCATATTCAATGAATTTGATTCTATGTCTAGCAAATTCATAGTTCCCTATAGTGAATTCACCATTTTTTATGTTGAATTGACCAATCCAAAATTTATGAATTCAATTTCACTCACTTTATACCCTAATTAATGATAATAAATTCATAAAAATACAAATGAAAACCAACTTACCAAAGGCCCACTCTTCTCAAGTCTCTAGAACCTCCTTACTTGCTCTGCACGGTACTAATGGTCTAGAATGCAATCCATATTTCATCCAAAGTCTTAGAGAAAATATCTCAACTAAAAATTCTTATCAAATAACTTTAAAATTTAAATTTTCAAAAATTAATTTGTATACCCCATGTCTTCTAATTATATATGTAACCTCTCCCAAATGTTTCACCCCATCCCTCCATGATAGTCATTATTCATACATTTTTCAAATTTTTGGATACATTAAATTAATTTATTATGAATTTTACTCAAACTCTTACAATAACCCATCTATGTAAATTTATCATTTTCATTTGAAATTCATTATTTTTTTATATTTTTAGATCTACATATTATTATTACTGGGATATATCATTCCCATAATCATTTAATTGACCCCAACATCATTAGCAAACACTAAGCATGCAATTTCTGAATGGTATAAATATATTTTTTAAATTCATACTCTAGTTTTAATTAACTAGGGCTAGCCTTTTTACATAACCAATATATTACAAGATTTACATCAATTCTAAAACAAGTTGATTTATCATTCATCCACATCACTTTGTCAATTTCCTATTTTCATTCATTTCAAGCGTTTATCAATTTTTATTGCATAAACCCTTGAGGGGGTATCATCACACTCATTTTTATTCATTTGGGGTAATTTTATCCTTCTTAATCATCAATGTTATACTTATTATACCATTATTCAAAATAGTCTTGCTTTGCAACACTATATCAAAGAGGGGAAAATGTAGACACCTAGATTATATTTAGTGTCAAAATGTACCTAAAATCTATTAATAATTCTTCTTAAAATAATTCATCACATCTCCCTCTAAATTTAAATAATCGAATAAGTCAAATTAGTCAATGATGTACACTTAAAATCCTTATTTTAAATATAATTATTTTACATCTCACCTAACATCTTCCACCTAATTTTCCCTCACATGTTGACTCATTCTAACCAAATGCACAAATTTCCCAAATTCCTTTGAGTCATCCCTTGAGTTGTCAAGAAGTTTGACTCATTCCTACTAGCTTATGTAACTAACCCCATACTTACCTAACCATTTGAAATGGTATTCATCCTCATGCATGAAGACTCATTAGCCACCCTTGATTATTTGTATCATTTAATAAATCTAAATAATCCTCCACTATTGGATCTTCCTCCAAAAAACCATAAATAAGCGTGAAAACCATCATTTTATCCATCTTAACTTATGCTAATGAAGTTATATCTAATTTACAAGTGAATCAAATCAAATCAAAGAATAAAAAAATATTCTTACACCAAAATTCTTCCCATTCTCCTTTTCATTGGAAGAGTGAGAAACCACATTTTTAAAGAGCAAATCAAGTTTACATCATAATGGAGGAACTTTCATATTTTAAATATAAGTTTGTGTTTATTTTTTTTCTTTATTTTTTAATCTATCTTAGGTTGAATTTAGCTTAGAATAAGATTGCATAATTAGCTAATTTATTAACATTTCTATACTTATTTCACACACTATTCATAGAATTCATCTCTAAGTGAAAATTTGGCTATTTTATCTTAGAAGGTACTCCTTATTGTATCCAATGCTAAAAGGTATCTTCTAAAACTAAGAGAATATATAACTTTATTTTATTTTCCCTTAATTAATTGATATAAAAATCATAATCTAATATAGACTCTAACCACTATCTTTGAAAAGCATTGAGGTTAGTTTTATTAAATATATACCTAAGACGCAAGTTATCATTCTCAAGCTCAAAAGGTTTACCCAACAAAAATTTATCTAAACTTGAAAAGCATGAACTATGGTGGAAATTAAAAATTTATGAGGAGCATCATTTACCTCATAAAGATTTAATTTCATAACTTCATAGGCCACAACTCAACCATATTGCATGATAACTCCCATTAAATAATTTGTTATCACTGAAAAAAGCCATTCAGATCTAGAATTTATAACACTAGTGTAGAATTAAACCTCTATTTTAGAACCTAAAAGGTTTCTTCACACTTATTTGAATACACAAATGTTTCTCTTTCCATTTAAGAGAGATAATTGGGTTGGTTATCTTGGATATATTTGGTACAAAATTTCTATAGTAATCTACTAATCCCATGAATCTACACACTTCATGTATATTTTTGGGTGTTGTCCAATCCATAAGGGCCATAGTTTTTGCTGGATTCATTGAAATTACCTCTGAGGAGATGATGTGTCCCAAGTAGTTTAATCTTATTTTAAATTAATCACACTTGGATAATATTACACAAATTTTGTGTTTTCAAAACCACTACAAAACTAGTCATAAGTGTTCAATATCCTCTTCACTCTTGGAATAGATAAAGATATCATCCCGAAAAGACTGTCACTAACTAATAAAGATAATATTTGAAAACACTATTCATGAGACTCATGAATGTTGTCAGTGCATTTTTTAATCCAAAAGGAAGCATTATGAACTCGTAATGCCCATAACAAGTGTTGAATGTTGTTTTTGGAATATCTTCCTCTTGAATTCTTAATTGATAGTACCCAACATGATGTTTAATCTTTGAAAATACTATTTCACTATGAATTTGATCAAAAATATCATTAATGTGAGGCAATGGATACCTATTATTTATTGTTTCTTTGTTAATCATACAATAGTCAATACACAAATGAAGGGTTTCATCAATCTTCTTGATAAAGACTACAAGTTCACCCCATAGTGAAAAACTTGGCCAAATCAATCCTTTATCCAACATCTCCTAAAGTTTTTCCTTTAACTCAATCAACTTGGTTTTCATTCTATAGGGTTCCTTATAATCTAGTTTTGACCCTAGAATGATGTCAATTATGAAATCAAATTCTTTTTTAGGAGGTAACCTTGGCAACTCTTTTGAGAAAAAATCCTAAAATTATTGTAGAAAATGATAGTCTTACAAAGTGGGTTCTATAACATCACCAATTTCATCCATTTTGACTAAGAATTCTTGACATCCCTTATTCTGATCCTTCTTCAACTAAATGGATTAAATTTTTTTGAGTCTTAACTCTCTCTAACTTCCTTGGATTTGGGTTTGGTTTTCCAAATCATCCTAACATTAAACCCTTTTAAAGGAAATAGTCAACTTTAGCTTTGTGCCTAGAGATCTAATTTTCTCATACTATAAAAATATCAATAGCCATTGTGAATTATTGTAATTTGATCTTAGCTTCTATGATACATCTATCAACCTTAACACTAGAATCATTCCCATATGGTACTAACCATGCATTTTCCATAAAAACATCTTTCCTAGATAATTTACATAGCATTCTAGGATAAATAAAGCATTATGTAGCTTACGTATCATTCAAAACATAATTGTATACCCGAATATAATATCTAATACTTAATGGAAGAAGCTCAAAATTCAACTTGTTAATTATCCACTATTGTGTTAATACAATATTAAAAGGTTCCCTAATATGAATATGAGGTGTATGTATTCTTGTTCTTTCCATATATATTACACCAAGGATAGTCCTTAAAATAATGATCTCCTTCATAATTAAAACATCTTCTAGGTGGTCTTTTCCTCTTAGCTTGATTTGTAGCCTTGAAATCCTTCTCTAAAATTACCTTATAATTTCCAATTCTTAGAAGCACTACTAAATTTGCCATTCTTATTATTGAACCAGTCCTTAGAATTACCATTGTGCTTCTAATTCTTCTTCTTTAAGGGTGTCTAAGAACTACCAATTTTTTTCTTAAAATTTTCTCTGACCTTTCCCAGTGATTTTATATTTTACTCTTTTTTGAATACCTTATTAAGGACTTGATCCATGGTGTATGGTCTGTGCACATCCACTTGACACTAAATTTGGGGTTTTAGGCCCATAATGAATTTATATATTCAGAAACATTTATCCTTTTGGTATTATGAAACATAATTTAAGATCTTTGTAAGATGTTCATAGTATCCATTTACTAAAAAATATCCTTACCTTGAGTTTTGAAAATGTATCAATTTATATCCCAAATATAACTAATGTAACCATCATGATCTGAAAAGAGTCACAAACTACTCCTATGTGGTTATAGTAGAATAAAGATTCATTTAAAATTTGTTGTTGGCCCACCAAGTTGTTACTTTGATAGCTAGTTGGTAATCTCCCCACACAATCTTAGTTACCTTAGATTAATTTTGAATCTAAAAATACTTTTTCATTTCTATGATACAATCTTTAGCTCCATCACCCAAAAAATTTCCATCAAACTTGGGTGAATTAACTTTTTTCATGTCATGTGTAAGATATGTAACTACTTGAGCCCTATTAGGTCATTAACCTTATTGGTGCCCTTGGTCTTAAGGCACCTTTTGCTCAGTAGGTTATTATTTTATAAATTCTTATTCCCCTTCTTCTGTAAGCCCATATAATTCTAACTCTATATATTCTATTTTATCTCTAGTATCATTTATGATAGCAAGAATCAAATAAAGTTTTGTATCTTGTTTTATAGCTAGATGATTAGGATTGGATTGATGTTTCACATTCAAAGTCCTCTCACCATTTAATTTACCTCATACCATTCTCCTCACTATAAAATTATAAGAACATATTTATGTTAGTGAAATCATTGGGTCTGAGAGATAAATCTTAAGCTCTAATACCACAACAGTAAACCCCACTAGGTTAACCAATAATTATACTAGTTTTTTTATCACATGAAATTACCTTCAAAATCACATAAACCTATCTATTTAAATTATTTATTGACAACTAAATCAATCTAAAACAATAAATTTTGTAATAAAATTAACCCATTAGATAAAATTTGATCAATGTAGTGCTCAAATAATAAATATGAGTAAAAACTTAATATATTTAAATTAGTAAAGTAAAATGAAGAAAATATTGATATAATCCTTAAATTAGACATGAACAAGATTACACCCACTATTTTTCTTAATTTCAAAATAATTTATAAAATTAGATAGCCACTACTATGTTGAATATCCATCAAAGAATAATGTAAAAGATGATACAAGTCAAATTTACATAAAATGAGTACAATAGTGTAAACGAGTTACTCAAATAGATCTATGATCTATAAGATAGTCTGAGTATAATTCCAAGTTTGAATTAACTAAAAGGGGGAGAGAACCATATGAGTGATTTAACTCAAACCAGAGACCAATGGTCTCCCACACATATTCCCATTGGGAGTGGACCTATAAATCACATAAGGATAGATAAGAACAATGTGGATTTTGAGAAATGAACCAAAACCCATGTGTGTGTTATCACTATTACATAAAATAGTCAAATAGATCATGGAATCTAATCCTCTATCTAAATGATATTGGAATACACATGAAAACTATAAGTATAGTGAAATGACAATGTCTTGTCTATAATATTACTTTAGATAAATCTTTCATTATAGAATTTAGATTGAAGAATCTTAGTCATTTCACTCATATATAACTCTCTACTACTGAATCATGAATTTTATACAATGTCATGGGATAGGTATATGGGTTACCCATTGGAATACTCATATAAATATCTCTTGTTATCTAAATATAGTATACATATAAAGATTCAAAAGTAGAATAATATAACTTCAACATGCACTAATATTATATAACTTTAAATGATGTAATCAAACACTAATCATGAACCCAACTATTTCCAATCACTTAAACATCAATATGGTAACATATATTTAAAAAGGCACTATATTCCGTACTAGATATATTCATTAGACTAGAACAAGAATAATTTTTTTTGTCTTTTACAAACATATCTTTCTATCATAATTCACAAATATGCATGTATAAATTTATGATAACCATTTTCAATCAACATGAAACCCATACATTTAATATTACTCATAACATAGTCTATTTTAAAATGTTATGATGTAAAAAAGTAGACCATATTAAAATATAGTTTATTCATGTTATTATTTACCACATAAACTACCCTTATTCCACATATAAATGATCCATCATAAACATTATATAAATTTGATAATGAACATATAAAATCATAAGTCTTCTCATTAAAATCAACAACTTAAAAACAACCCATTTATTTCCATATATGCACTCAAAGTTATTACAAATGGTATTCATCCTGACCACACAAAGAATTCCTTACAAACTCCTCCACTATATAATCATTCAAATACAACAATTATAACTTGAATAAATGCAATAATGTCTATATTTAAAGCATGTAGTTACTCCTCATTTCATGCCAACTAATGATTATGGTCCTCATTACATAAATAATCATTTTTTATCTCAACCCCAAGTATTCTAAAATGAAGACAATTCTATCCTTAACTTAATAATTAAAGTTATTGTTGGAAATTTTCCCACTCAAGACAAATTACAACCCCTATATCCAAAACCTTTTCATGGGATTCAAGCTTGAACATGGTGATCTTCTGCATACATGATAACTTATTTGGTCTGGGTTTGAACATTGTTATCATTGATTAATGTATTATAGTGTGTTAGATTTTTTTGTAAAGATCCTCATATGTCATATATATGTTAAGGTCTATTGGTGATATGACAATGGTCATGATGACCCTTGAGTGACCAAGAGAGTGTCAAGGTGTCTTCAGAGGTATAGTGAGTGGTTACAAACTTGTTTGACAAGTTTAAGGGTCTTTTGACAAAATTAAGATAATTTGAACATTTTGAGTTGGTTAATTCTTATGGTTTTAGCCCTGTCTAATCCATTTCAAGAAGGGATAACTCTACAAATGGGTTTTAAGGGTTTTTAAACCCTATCTAGATTTATGACATGAGATAAATGTTGTGTTTAAGGTTATTATTCATGATACATTTATCCAAACCCATTTTCAGACGTACACCTTATATTGGTAAAATGCACTATAAAATATTTGGAAAGTGGTAATGCTTAAATTTTTTCATGGTTTAATAAAGGAATCCTAATCCATCACTAGGTATTTCATACCATAGAAGGCCCATTTTTTGACTCATACCCACCTCCTAATTAATAAATAGATCCCACACATGTTAAAATGCATCCTTTCAACTCCTCCCTTTCATACCACTTAGTTTTAACTATCATATAACTCATGTTTTCCATTCTTATTGGTGATTTAAGATCAAAATTTTGAAGAAATGCAAAAAAATAGGGTTTTAGGTGTTTTTTGCAAGTTGTATAGACTTGTACAATTAGGTTCATATAGAGGGAGGTCAAAAACTCTATAATATATCATGTCATATGTCTATAATAAGTTTCATGATCATAAAATGCAAAACAAGCTCAAAATCATTCTTATCTCTCTTCTGAGCTCTTTAGCAATCTAGGCAAGCTTTTAGGTTTGAGGATAGTATAGACAAGAGAGGGAAAATGGGGATCTAATCTCTTGGTAAGAGGAAGGGGGTCCCTTGAACTTATTATTCATGACACTTATCTATAGATTCATGGATTGATCTTCTTAAAAAAGGTTAATAACCTAGCCACTCCAATGAGCTTATTCATATGTCTATAGAGTAGAAATGGCATTAGTTTTGGTGCATATTTGAAGTTTTTATAAGAACCAATGATTGATGTGTCTTATATATATATCCTCATTACCCATCTCCATCACCCTCCACCCATTTTTCACATGTGTGGGAATGTGGAAGCAAGAGAATATCTAGGTTTCCTCCATTTTTAAATTATAGTTTGGTTTCTCATGTTGTAGTAACTTTTAGTGTGTTAGTATGGAAGTATTGGTGTGTTTATTTGTATTATGAGTTCCTTAAGGCCTTTTAGACCTACTATACCTTCCTAAGTACTCAAACAAGCCACCATAAGGCCAAATAGCCTTTTAAGCCCTAGTTTATTGTTATTGTCTTAGATGATGAGTGACCTCCCTTACAAGTGGGAACAAAGTGCCTGTAGAAAGTCTTCAAGTTGTTCAAAAAACATATGCATAAGCCTCATATTTGATTTATGATCTACACTATTTCCCAACATTAATATTGTCCCTATACATTAACATCTTCATTCACATCCCATTATGCAAAATAGATCTCTCTCAGCTATATCATGCCTATTATACAAGCTAAGAAATTAGGTGTCACAATTGAATGGTAGTCTTAGAGGCATTAAGAAACCTCGAACTATCATGTAATCTTATGAAAAGGTGTGAGAATGATAAAAATAGGGTAGACAAGGTCAACATCATTTCAACTCTCCCAAAGAGAGTAACTTCTTATAGACCTTAAAGAAGGACCTCTTATGACTATAGGGTTAGAAAATTATGATATTAGGAGGAATTTTTATAAAAATATAAGGTCTAAGGAAAATAGAAAGAGGTAACCAACATGACCATGGTACCCAAAGATTCAAGGAGATATCAAGTCACCTCTCAAGTGGAGTATACTTAGTCAAAGTCTTATATGCATTTTTAGGAATTAAGTTAATATAAACTAGATTTAATCCACCATAAAATCACAAAACTAGATTTTAAATGTGTGAAAATTAGATTTAATTATGTGGAAATAATTCCTTTAATCATAATTTAAATTAAAACATAAATGGAGAGAACAAAACTATTAATAACACATAACATAGATATACCGTGGTTCACTCAATATGGTCTACATCCACCAATAAAGTCCTCAAATAAAATAATAATCTAAAACAAGATTACAATGAACTCTCACAAAGATTAAAAAATTATCCTATAGAAAATGTTGCACAAAAATTTGCACTTTCACCTACACCTACATAATAATGTATCTTAGAAGATATTATACCACACCTTGTAAATGAAAACCTACACTTTACAAAACACCTGTACTCTGAATCTATCTCTCAAAAGCCACACCTACAAATAAAAATCATCAATAACCTCTAAAAGGTCACTCCACACTCTGTATAAATAACAAATGATGTAAAAATCCATCCTCCAAGGAGAAACTCACCATCCTCATCAAGATAAGCCTTATACACCTATGAAACACACCACATGCCACCACACCAAGCATATCTAAAAGGACCATGAGAATAAACATGCCATTCCTCTCCAAATGGCACAACTTCTAATGAATAAGTCTAACCCACTCCCATAATACATCAAGGAAATTATTAAATAAAACATTTAATAATTTTATCCTCCTTATGCATCATATAAATTATTAAATATATAATTTAATAATATTGTCCTATGAAAATCATTAAATAAACAATTAATTCCTTAGAAAATAAGGAAATCAATACCACTTCCAACAAGCATGGAAGTCAACATGAAAATTATTAAATATGCATTTAATAATATTCACCCACATGAAGAGTAAATTAAAAATGTGCTCCCCACATACTTGGATATCTCTAAGCCCCCAAAATGTACCATCATGGTCATGTGACAACCCCAAAGGGCTCCACACTCAATAACCTCCCACTTGGAGACCTTTTCTTTTGAATAGAATCTATCACTGCTCCATGATCACTAAGACCAACCAAATCTGAACATAGTCTCAACTTGTCTAATGTAACCACCTTGGTCATCATATCCATAGGATTTTGGCTAGTATGAATACTCTCTAGCATCACCAAGTTCTCTTCCAAAGTTGTCCTGATGAAGTGATAACATAACTAAATGTGTTTCATCCTCTAACAGAAAGTGGAGTTCTTTTCCAAACGAATGGCACTCTAACTATCATTGTGTAGTCTCACAACTTCTTACTCATGCACAAACTCTTGAAATAACTCGTATAACCAAATCATCTCCTTACTATCCTTTTTGGCTGCAACATACTCTATCTATATGGTTGACAAATCCATAACCTTTTGTATTTTGGAAATCCAACTAATCACTATATCTCTAATAGTAAATATATATCATGTCATACTCATCTTACTATCAATATCCCCTACCATATATGAGTCCACATAACCATTCAAAGTGGTATCTAATCCACCATAACATAATGAAACATTAGTGGTTCCTCTCAAATATCAAAGAATCCATTTCATTGCCTACTAATGCTCATAACTTGGTTCACTCATATACCTAGTCACAACTCCCACTAATTGGGAAATATATAGCCTACTGCAAACCATGGCATACATCAAGTTGCCAATTATCGATGAGTAAGGTACCTTGGACATATTTATCTTTTCATACTCCATCTTGGGACACTACTCCTTTGATAATCTAAAGTGTCCTACTAAATGAGTACCAACATATTTAACATCCAACATGTTAAACCTTTCCATGACTTTCTTCACATACTCTGATTAGGATAAAATTAGCTTCCTCTCCTTCTTATCATGACTAATCCTCATACCAAGGATTTGCTATATTGCACCCAAATCCTTCATAGAAAAGGAGTCACTAAGATATTTCTTAAGCATATGAATATGTTGTATGTCCTTTCTTACAACTAACTTGTCATCCACATACAAGCATAAAATAATAAAGGAACCATCATAAAAATGGTTGATGTACATGCAATGGTTATAATTACACCTCTGATATTCTTGTTCCAACATAAAATAATCAAATTTGTTATACCATTATTGTGGAGCTTTGTTTCAAGCCATACAAGCTCTTCTATAGTCTGCACACAAATTTCTCCTTCCCTTTGACCTCATACCCCTATGGTTTCTTCATATACAACTCTTCATCTAAATCACCATGAAGAAAAGTAGTTTTCACATCTAACTATTCTAAGTGCAAATACTCAACTATAATTAAACCAAGAATAGTCCTAATAGAATTCATTTTTATAATAGGATAGAAAATCTCATCAAAATTAATACCTAATTTTTGTGCAAACCCCTTGACCACCATCCTAGCCTTATACCTTTTTCTCCCTTGATCCTCTCCTTTTATTCTAAATCTCCACCTATTTAGAAATGACCTCTTACCCTTAGGTAGCCTCACTAAATCCCATGTTTGGTTCTCCATGAGATATCTATGCTCCTCATCCATGGCTTGTTCCCATTTCATCCTAACATCTACCTGCATTGCTTCTTCATAACACTCTAGTTCTCCATTATTAGTAAGTAACAAATAATTCAAAGAAGGAGAAAAATGATTAGGTTTTTTTCTTACCCTAAAAGATCTTCTTACCATAGGATTTTGGGTTCCTTATGTAGAATATTCATAAACTGATTCATTAGAAACTTTTCCATCCATAATATCATCCAATACTATGTACTCTTTTTTTACCTATTCCTTTTCCTATAACTAATCCTTATACATGACTTTTTCATTAAAGACTATATCTCTAGACAAAAATATTTTATTATCTTTAATGATCCATAAATTGAAACCAAACTTATCCTCACCATATCCAAAAAAGGTACATTTCTCTAATTTAGCCTCTAACTTGGTCATATTCTCTTTCTTGATAAGGGCAAAATTCTCACATCCAAATACTCTAAGAAAAGAATAATCAACATTCTTACCAAACCAAGCTTGTTCAAGAATGCCTCCATCTAAAGGCATAAAATGTCCTCTATTAATCATATATACTATTGTGCTAACTATTTCTACCCAAAACTATAAAGGCAATCTTGCATGTAACCTCATACTCCTAACACATTCCATTATTGGTATATTCATCATTTCAGACACCCCATTCTATTGTGGAGTTCTTAGAACTGTCCTTTGCCTATGGATTCCATTATTATAACAATAATCAAAGAAAGCATTACTATAACACTCACCTCCATTATCTGATTTGAGACATTTTTCACTCTCAACCAAGGTTTTCCACTTCTTAAAAGTGTCAAATACATCAAATTTATTATTAATACAATAAACCCAAAATTTCCTATTTGCATCATCAATAAAAGTGACATAATCATTAGAAACACCAATAGAATATACTTGAGCTAGTCCCCATACATCTGAACATACCAAATCTAATTTGTGCTCTTTCTTTATGGGTCCAACTTTTAGGAACTTAACTCGCTTCTATTTCTCATACACACAATTCTCATAGAAGTCTAGATCTAGATATTTCAATCTATGTAGCTTATGTTTTAAGATATCCATGCCCTTATGGATCATATGATTGAGCCTATAGTGCCACATAGCTTCATCTCCATCTGAAACAACTAAATCACAAGAATCAACACTACTAGTCAAATATAAAGTACCGACTTTATTACCTCTCAAAACCACAAGAGATCCTTTGGTAAATTTCCAAGAATCTATAGTAAACATAACTAAAAATACTTTGCTACCAAATTTCCCCAATAAAAAAAATTCCATCTCAAAATAGGCACATGTTTGACATAAGATCTACATGCCCTAATGGCTCATATGACTAAGCCTATAGTGTCACATAACTGCATCTCCATATGTAACAACTAAATCACAAGAATCAACACTACCAGTCAAATATAAAGTACCAACTTTATTACCTCTCAAAACCACAAGAGATCCTTTGGTAAATTTCCAAGAATCTATAGTAAACATAAATGAACATCCTTCACTACTAAATTGCCCCACTAAAACCAATTGTATCTCAGAATAGGCACATGTCTAACATCCTTAAGTAGCCATGTGTTCCCATTCTACATTTTCACTTAAGTAGAACCTTTCCCTAATATCTCAAATGGTTCATCATCACCAAGATATATACATATCCTAGATTCTCTAGAATATAATAAAAAAAAATAATGCTTATGTGGGGTGGCATGAAAAGAAGCCCCTATATCTAATACCCAAGACTTAGTAAAATTATCCAATAAAAGAATTAAGGCAACTTGAATTTATTTACCTGATGTCACATTTATCCAATTTGTTTCCTCCTTATTTATCTTCCTATCTTAAAGTGACCAACAATCCTTCTTTGATTTTCCACTCTTCTCACAATGCTAGCATATCATCTTGGCTTTAGATCTACCTTTTGACTTTCCATGGTTGCCTTTGCTTTTGTCATTTTCCCTCCCTCTAGTATCAATAGAAAAATTATTATTTGAATATGACTCACTATTTCTTTTATTTTACATCTCCTCATTGAAAATTACACCTAAAACATCCTCAAAATTCAAGCTTCCCTTGGTAGGGACTACATTACTCACAGCCATAACCAAACTATCCTAGCTATCTAACAAAGAACATAAAATTAGAAAATCTCTAATGTCATCATCAAACTTAATTATAACTTAAGTGAGTACACTTATAACCATATTAAAATCATATAAATGATTAGTAATATAACCATTCTCAGACATTTTCACATTAAACAATATTTTTATAAGAAATTTTTTATTTGAAGCTGAGGGTTTCTCATACAACTTTCCAAGGATATCCATGAGATCTTTTATAGTTTTCTAATCTACAATGTTGAATTCAATAGATGATGTAAGGCATAACCATATGGATCATAATGCCTTCCTATCAAGCAATATCCAATATGCATCACTCATAGTTTTAGGTTGTCCTCCTTTCTCTTCCAAGGGGAGTTGAAGTTATTTCTGATACAAGTAATCTTCCATCTACATTTTCCACAGACCAAAATTCTTACCATCAAATTTCTCAACTTTGAATCTAATTTCTTCTCCCATATCTCCCTCTTAAGCTAATAACCTTTGCTATGATTTACCACTTTAGTTGAAACACCACCAAAGCTCTGATACCAATTGTTAGGAATAAAGTGAATGTAAACCAAATTTAATTGACCATAAAATCACAAAACCATATTCTAAATCTATGAAAATTAGATTTAATTATGTGGAAAAAATTTCTTCAATCATAGTTTAAATCAAATAATAAATGGAGAGAATAAAACCAACAATAACACATAGCATAGATATACCATGGTTCACCCAATGTGGGCTACATCCACCAACAAAGTCCTCAAATAAAACAATAATCTTGAAACAAGATTACAATGAACTCTCACAAAGATAGAAAAAATCTCCTATAGAAAATGTTGCATAAAAAGTTGCACTTTCACCTTCACCTACACAATATTTTATCTCATAAGATTTTATACCAAACCCTATAAATAAACACCTAAACTTTGACTCGGTATCTCAAAATCCACACCCTCAACTAACAATCATCAACAACCTTGAAAAGGTGACTCCACACCTTGTATAAATAACAAAAGATGTAGAAATCTATCCTGTAAGGAGAAACTCACCATCCTCATCAAGATAAGCCTTAACCACCTAGGAAACATTCCATATGCCACCACACAAAGCATATCCAAAAGTCCCATGAGAATAAACATGCCATTCCTCTCCAAATGGCACAACTTCTAATGAGGAAGTCCAACCCACTCCCATAATACATCAAGGAAATTATTAAATAGAACATTTAATAATTTTATTCTTTTAATAGATCATAGAAATTATTAAATAGATCAATTAATAATTTTATCATATGTAAATCATTAAATAAATAATTAATTCCTTAGAAAATAAGCAAAACAATCCCACTTTCAACAAGCATGGAAGTCAACATGAAAATTATTAAATATGAATTCAATAATATTCACCCACATGAGGATTAAATTAAAAATGCACTCCCCACATCATTGGAGCTCTCTAAGTTCCCAAAATGTACCAACATGGTCATGTGATATCCCCATAGGGTTCCACACTCAACATGCATACCTACTGGCCTAACTGTAAGAAGAAGTCCATTTGAACATGAAAACCATTTTCAATATGTCTTAGAGTGAGTGAGGAGAAAAACATGGACAAATTCATAAAGACATGTTATTAATAATGAGGATGGAGGTTTTCATTAAATTAGACCTATCTTACACATAGTCAAATAAGCCCTTATTCATAACCAATAGGCCTACTATGCAGACTAGTCATATGGAGGGTTGACTATGAGATGAGGTCTTGAATTAATTTTATAGAGTCAATAAATAATAGTGTAATTTTTCATTAATATATGGTTTAATTCAATGAAACACTATCCCTTTTTATAATAAGACACCTCCATAACCAACAGACCAAGAAAGAGACTTACAAGCAATATTTCTAGCTAAGATGATGAAGGTACCCAAGACCTTGCATGATGATAGATATGGAGAAGGATAATATAGTATTATCCCTATTTAAATTTATTTTAATGATTATATAATGAATTATTTCTTTTAGACACCAAAGGAGCCTTGATGAACCACATAGGTTTGATTGAGATCATATAACAAAGTGAATAGGCATGTGCACAAGAATGAAAGACATATACATGGTCTAAGTGATTATTATAATGATAAAGGACACATTAGTAGAAATTGAGAGGATAAATCATGGTTTCAAATGTATGCTAAGTATCAAACTTAGATACATAGGGTCAATGACCTAATTAGGCCTAATTAAGCCCAAAACTAATGATAACATGCTTGTGACTATTATATGAGGATATTTTACACATTTGAAGGTTAAAAAGAATATATAAGATTTTACAACTATATGTGTAAGTTGATGGTCATATTATCCATAACATTATGCTTGGAATGACCTTAGAGCACTATCTACGAGGAGAATTCACATTTAATCAAAGTATAAGACTACCACCTATAGGTAGGGCCTAAGTAAGAAGGTGTAACCATGTTGAATCCTATGTAGGAATGAAATGATATAGTGTAAATAATATTATGAAACCCTCTCTCTAAAAAACCTCAGTATTCATTACTCAAGTTAGTTCTTAAAATATTAAAAGGCCTTGACATATTAAATAAGCCGAATGTAAGATAAAGTAGTCCTATACACATAAATTAGAGATGGATGCATGCTTTTGGGATTGTCTAGGGATTGAGAAAAAAAATTGGGTGGAAGGTAAAGATATAAATTAAATATTACCAAGTGATAAAATTCTTATATGAGAAACAAAATTCTCAACCCATCCATCAGGGTTCCATAAACTTGGCTATGTATAAACACTAGGGTAGAGGAATAAAGAGTGTATAGAGGATGAAGTGAAGGAGAGCCTAATACTAAATATGTTTAAAAATCAAGGATAAATATTACACTATTTTCAATATTAACTTTATAGTGAAGAAGGGAAGAAACCACTCAAGTTCCTGCACTAGTAATAAATAACTTAGACTAACAGTAAATTGCTATCTATAGGTAGTCACATAGGCAAATGAAGAAAAGTTAGATTATTGGTAGATAAATATAGTTTTAGAGGTATGGAATATAATTAAATATGATGATTTGGTAATGTCTAAATCACCTATAGGGTTTTATAGTCTTTAGAATAGATATTAGGCTTATTAGGCCTAAATCTAGTCGTAAGACATAGAAGCCCCACATCACATTAAAAGCACACTCAGACCCTCTTGAGTAGATTTAAAATTATATATAGGTATTATATAATCATATATGTCCTATTATATATGTTTTAATTATATAATACATTCAAAAGTTCATTTTGGGTCTTGAAGTCCACGTCAAAATACATAGTCGAGGTAGCTAGCTCAAGTTGCCTATTAAAATGATGAGATCTCTCATCACAAAAGGACTAAAGTTCAATGATATTATAAGGAGTTTAGGACCCAAAAAAACTTTAGATCCATGGTATAATGAGTTAGGTTGAGGGCTCCAGGTTTATGAAAAAAGCTTAAGACTAAAGACATGTCTAGATTTCCTAAAAGAAGGTCAAGGTTCACCAACATGCAATCACATTTCTCCACATGATCTGCATGGGATCCCAATATTTTAATTTATTTTATCGGATTATAATTACTAAACATCCATGACCATAATTTTTGAATTGGAGGTCTCATATTTATGAACCATCATTAATATGGTAGACCTCTAAAACCTTGTTTAAACCCTAATATAGACTTGACCTAAGAAAAATAGAGATAATTTCACTCAAACACTTATAATTTACCATAAAAACACCTAAAAAACAAATATAACTTAGAGGAAACCCTACCCATATTATTGGTTTTTATAGACATTATACGACAATATCATAAAAGGGTACTTTTTCAATATTTTGTGATGTTTATAGGTGTAAAAATATTTGAAAGGTTGAAAATAATTATAGATGAAGGTTTGGTACTTTTTTATCTCATAAAATACTAATTTATTCAATAATATTCCTATAAATACCTTTTCAAGTCTCTTGCAGATAGCTAGTCTATGGATGTGAAGGAGAAGCTGACCTAGTCACTTATTTTAGCAAGTTTGAAAGTGTGAACTACTCAAGAAGGCCCATGTCATGGTATGAAACATTATTTGAGACTTTAAAATCACTTATAAACATGTTATCAAGGTCTAATATAGGTTTTCCAAGGCCATTCAAGCATAAACACTATGTAATTATGACTAATGGCCTACTAGGCCTACTTAGTCAACAAGGAAAGTTGAAGAATGACATAGAGAGACTTTTGACAGAGTTAGTACATAGTTTTAATACCATGAAAATAATTATAATTGAGATATATACATTACTCATATCCATTATCAAGTAATACAGGTAGTTTTAAATTTAAGTCAATATGCATAAGGAAGAGTGGGTTGTTCAATGCCTCTTAGAGGCCGAATTGCACCTCATTACACTTTTTAATTTTTATATAGTGAAATAAATAGCCCATTATTATGAATTTTCATTATTTTAATGGAATCAAACAAGTTATTTACATTCTCCAAAACTCTACCTCAGTGCCTAAGGGGTCATTGAAGAGACCAACACATGGATAAGGAATTATGAAGACTATTGTGTTGATGTAATTATAGATGCATTTGATTATGGTCATTTATGACCTATCATATCTAACTCCACACTATTATCCCTATCCTTTATTTCCCATTTTGTTATATATTTAGGACTTAAGGCCTTGATTTCTATACTTCACTTGGGTATGAGGAAATTCTACCTAGTTTTGTACTTGATTAACCTATGGGACTGATGAATAAACTATTTTAGCTTATTAATGATTGGTTTATAGAGTGTATATTCTTTTTATAATTATATAAGTGGTATAAATCTTCCATTAGCATGTCCTTTCCACACTTATATGTTTATAGTTTGTCTTATAGAGGCTATATGAAGTGTTAAAGGTTGGTGATCACGTTTGGAGTGTAATTTAGTTGAAAGTGTCTCAATATTGGCCTCTCACCCTTCACCTCCAAGTTATGGTCACTAATTAAGACCTTCATATGAAATATTGTTGCTTAAGAGTTATTATAGATAATTTTTTATTCCATTTATAGTTCATTAGTGTTGTTAGGAGTCTATATCAAGTGGATGGATGAATCATAATAGTGCATCACCACCCATTAGATTAGTTTCTTTTATGCATTTTCTACCAACCTTTCTAACCTAACAATAGTAGGTTTTAATGAACTTATCCCAAATAGATGCAAAATGGGAGTTAGGCCCATAATATAGACGTTTGGTCTAATGATAAGGTCACCCACAACCTTTAGGTCATTACCATGTTTGTCCATCCTTGAAAGTAGGCCTGAATAACCTCCTTCAAGCGTGCTAGTTAGATTACTAATATTTTTGGCATGATCAATGGGATTATATTCAAGCATTGGAACCTTGAAAATAACATCTTAGCCATCACAAGTAGCTTCAGGCACTCACATGTTAGGTTTGTAGTTAAAAATTCATGATAAGGGTCATCACAAAGTCATCATTAAAAGTGTAAGGAAAGTTATTGACCCTAATTCACATTTTTATGAATATGATCCATGAGGAATTATATATACCCATGGGGAAAAATTTTGTCATTCACCTTATTATCAATAGCCCTATAACCCAGTTCAACTCAATTATGACCCCTATCAACCTTATGCTAACCCTTATTATCCCTATAATGAGCCTCCTTATTGAAAATATTATCAACCTCAATGTGAGCCTCCTCCAACTCCTTATCATACCTCTTATCCTCATAATTAATCATGGTAGCATCATGATGTTCCTTATAGTCAGCCAAAATGAAGAAATGATGATTTGAGATTAGATATTGAGAAGTTAAAGGAGGAAAGAGATAGATTGAGGGAATGTCTTAGGAAGTAGAAGGAAATTAAGTACCAATCCCTTCTCCATCATCAAATAACCTTACAAACCAAGATAAACCATCCAAGGTAACCACTCCATCTCCTTTTCTTACCTCTATGATTATTGGAGACTTTTTGGTCCATAATTGCTTATTTGATGATAGGGAAAGTAGTTCATTCATCCTTACGATAGTGGTTGAAAACTTGAATTTGGTGTACAAGCCTACCAATAGACTCAAATTTTAGTGGAATATATCTCCTATAAGGATGTTTTACCTTATCAAAATACTACAACTTACCCTTCATGCTTATCCCAATCTCTTAATTACACAAAACATCATTGTTGTAGATTTTCCCCCTCATTTTTCCCTATATTTGTCTAGTGACTTTATGGCCAAAGTTTTTGGATACTTATCCTTAGATTTTTATTACATGGTCTACAAGTTTGCTTAAGATGTAGGAGTCATAATCAAACCTAAACCACTCTCTGAATTTCAAATTCAACTTTACACATCAAACACTTCAATTATAGATTTTAACCCACCTCCTACCCCTAATCATCGAGTTAAGTTTTAAGATCCCATTAAATATCCACCCATGCCTTTTCAATATCTTATAATAAATTCAACTTGGAAGCCTTCATGGGCTAGAACACCAAACTATGTTATGCATGCCCTTGAAAGGCAACCTCCTCCTATGTAGATTCAGAGTGAAGAAAATGAGAAAGGTATGGAGTCTAGTTTAGAAAATATCTCAAGTTTTCCAACTTCCCCATGATTCCTGTATACTACATTCACTCATGAATATCAAGGTACATCCTAATTTGACAAAGAAATTGAATAATGGAAGAAGAATCTAGTACATAAGGTTGATATTCCTAAATATCTAAGTTGGAAGAGTACTTTATCAAATATAAAACAATCTAATGAGGTATCTTGGCCCTCCTACCCACTCCTTTTGTGAATAAAAACTAAATTCATTAAGGGATTAACTTGAGCAACCAAGTGTGGTAAACAATCTGAAAAGGCTAATTAATGGGGTGGCAGTCCTTTAAGAAATTTATCATGTTATAGTTGTAGTAGTGTTTCAAGAATACTCTGAGAAGGACACATCAAGCATATATGATGAGGAAATCATGATCATTACCCTTATTCATCCTATAAATAAAAAACTAAACATAAAGGAATGTTAGATGATGTGGAGAAACTACAAAGGCAAGATGTGGAAACTAATTAAAATGAAGTACAAGAAACTCTCATAATCAAAGATAGTCATGAAAAAAATCTACATGATATCATTTTTGAAGTTGAGAATAATTAAAATGATTTAGATGATCCTTGGTGGTAGTTTTACAATGAATTACTAAGTGAAATTGAAGAACTTAGCATGGGAACTTGGAATGGTGGAATGGGATAATAAGTTGAGGTTTTAGATGGTGTATACACCTAAATCTGGCCACCAATAACCTTCAATCAATATTTTGGCTAATTTCCACACAAAATGCATAATTTGGCCTAAAAACACTAAAACATGCTAAATGATGTGAAACTGACATATTCAAATGCTGATTTTGGCTAAAGTATCATTAAATAGGGCAATGTAATTTATGGGCTAGCTAACTTTGATTAGATCATTTCAAGTCAAAATGTTAATTTTGCACTTGGGTGCTCTAGATTTCTCTTTCTTATCAAATCTCTTAAATGAGACATGTGCCTTTGTTATTTGTTTTTGGTAACATTTTAAATGGGAATACGGTTCCAATGCATATGACATTGACTTCTAATTCTAATCCAGTCAAATTTTGGACCAATAATAAGTCATTCTGATTAATTTGAGTAATTTGTGTACAAAGTGCTTAAATATGATTAAGAGATTATCAAACCAAATTAGAGCCTAATAGGAATTCCATGGAAACTTTTTGAATACTTATTTTTGGAAATGAATATTGAATATCTACATCATCAAGTGACCTCGTTTCTTGGGAAGACATCCCTAGGCCATAAATACCACAAATATCAAGATTCATGCCCTCCATACCTCATCAATGCCTTCCATGATTCCCTCCATGCCTCTTAATTTTCCCTTATTCTAATGTCATGGTGAGGATAATTATAAACTTAATTCCAAAAACTGGATTAATCCTCAACCACACATTTTCATCTTAAGATGCATGGTTCAAGTTGATTATGATCAAATCCAAAATTCTATTAATAGGAGGCCTTACCACATCAATTTTAAGCTTAATTTGTGAAAATTTACCATGTCAAATTGATTATAATATCTCTCACATGCCAAAGTTGTGATGCCAAAATATTGATTGAAGCTAAGCCAAATCCACAAGGTGCCAAGGAGTAGGGGAGATAGCCAAGCCTCCTTTGATGAAGACTTCATGATCACAAACTGATCAAGCCACTACAACAACCATTTTAGAGAATCCAAGGAAGGTAAAAGAGGGTTTATTTTGCATTTTAGTTGTGTGTTTTATTCATATTTTTTAACTAAGCTCTCCCCAGTGTCTAGGCCTAGAGATGTTATGTTAGTGTGTTTCTTTCATTTTGTTTTCATTTTGAAACTAACACAATACTAACCATCCTCTCATGAAAAAAATTCCTATATCACATAATGGCATACTCAGTGGAACCAAACACATCCCAAACATGAAGAGGATCATTATGTAGCTTTAAAATATTCATTTGGATCATTAAAACTCTTGCAATTTTATTTTCTCACTTTGTTTTTCCATTTTTCTATCATGAGTTTACACAGTAACCAACCTCAGTTAGTAAAACCATCATCAATTGGATAAATATCATTGATCACTATTGGTATAACTGATGTCATTTAGATAACCCTCATCAGTTAGATAATCATCATGAGTTAGTAAGTGTAACCATTGTCAGTTATAGAACCAACGTCGATCACTATGTTTTTATTAAAACACAAACCCAATAGATCATTTTTTGAAGCTCATTATTTCAAACCTAAAATATATTCAAGGCTAAAGAACATGATAATGTTTTTGTTGTAGTACCAAGCTTGACATTTTCTAAAAAAAATGTTTAGATCACCTTTTGCATGATTAAAAATGAATTATGAAAACTATTTTGGTGCTTAAAGTAAAATTTAAGGTGCTTCAATAAGTGTTTTTCACATTAGTTTTCAAAGTTGCAACTAAGACAAAGGGGTCAAATGAACACCACCTCATTTTTAGAATTTGGGATTTAAAATTAACTCACCTTTCCAAGCCTTTTGTATTCACTTATTTGTTTAAATTTGATTTTTGTTTTGCAAAAAGAGGGATGTTGCATGCATGCTCTTCCATTTATCCCCTTTAGGTAACCCTTAGAATCAAAAGACTCATTCATATTTAAAATAGCATAGTCCAAGGCTTAGAAATAAACTCATCTAAAATACTCCCTAAAAACTCATCAAACTTTGGGTGACCTTGAAAACAACCCTAAAGTCTTTATATTTTCATGCTTTCTTTATTTTTATGCAAACTTGGCTTATGAGGGGGACTTCATAACCTCCCATGAGTTCTTTAGGGAATATTTGACCTAGGCTTTCACCTCCTGGCATTGAATTCATTTGGCTCCTAATTGGAATTAAGCATGAGACGTATTGGCAATTTTTATATCATACTACATTGAATGAATAACAAGATGTAGTGGTTGCAAAAAGGACTAAACCTTTTTACAACAAGACAAGTGATATAGACCCAAAATCCATGATTTTATTTTATATTATTTGGCATGAAATTCATTATGCAATCGATTCCCCTAGAATGTTTAGAAACTTGTTAGATCTTAGACAAATCCCCACATGCCACAGAAGTATTATTGCTACAAGGTGCACCTAAAGTTCCATGTCATAATACTATCATTTGACATAAGTGAGGGTGTAAAAATCCTAATATATAATACACATTTACTTTTGGATGAACACTTAAAATACTCTCAAATGATGTATATAGATGGATTCTAACAATACCAAAAAACCTTGTCAGTTTAGAGTCTAAGAGAGATTAATCAATTGAGTTTTGTCCTAGATTAAAGTCTTGTTTGAAGTCAAAACATGGTGTAAACAAATGATACAAACCAAAACACATGGTCATCATTTTTAATTAAATAAAAAGGCATTATGCTCATAAATTTACCTTGTTTAAGAGTCCATAAAAAGCTTGGGAGTCATATCATCCACTTTGGTGAAGTTATGCTACCTAATTGAGTCTAGACCTTTCCAAAGTTATTTAAGTCCATTTATAATCTAAATTTTAAATTATAGATTTATCAGTTCATAAGGTTGATGTGTTAAGTGGGTTCTCCATTTTCACTAAAATTGATGGAACTTAGGTTCAATATCTCATTTGGGTTGAAGGTCATTTTAGAATCAAGATCATTATCACCACTTGATAGACTTAAGCCATTTTATACTAAACACTTGCACTTTGAGTCTATTCACCACAACATTTTGAGTTAAGAAAAGTAGTGTTATGCTATCAAAATTATGGGAAACTATCTTTGCCTTGGAGAGTTTTTTTTTTAAGAATTAGCCACACCTTTTGGGTAGTGTAGTGTCTTTATGCTACCCAAACATTTCAAATATTGTTTCATAGACCCTCTTTCATAGAGTTCAAATTTGTTCCTAAATTTTTAGACCAATTCGAGTGTACTTTTATGATCCTTTATCTATCATAGTTATATTTTTTCCTTTTTTCTAGATTATTTGTCAAAATAACCAAGTTTTATACCATTATTTGTGAGAAAATAAACTATCTCTAAAGTGCCTTTTATTTCATACCTTATACCTAGTTAATCGAGTTCATGTCCAAGAATCAAATGCCTAGTGTTTAATAGAATTTTTTAAAATTCATTAGATTAAAATTTTCATCTATTTCAAAGTCTAGCTTTTGATTCCATTGGTCCAAGAGTCCTAGCACATGCCTTTTTTTAGCCTATCTTTTGACACTGTGTTTGGCCAAAATACCTAGCAACTTTTAATTTCTTAGATTAGACTGATTTGAAACACTTAAACCAAAGAGTTTGGCATTTCAAATTTTGGTTCATTTACTTGCTTATATTTTTGTGAACAATGAAACCCTAGATACTTCACATGATCTTGTTTCTTCACAAATCTTTGCATAAACCTTTTGGTCCTTTTGATAAATCTAGACCAAGTTGGAACATCATCTATTGTAGATATTATCATTTTTAGAGTTTGTATAACTCTTTGACATTTTATTACAAATCCTTGACTATGGATCCCAACATGTATTCCTACACTTTTAGTGGACTCATGTACAATCCAAGGATTAGTAATGTAGTTACATAGGAAGAAATGGTATAAGACCCCTATGTAGATAATATTGCTTATGAGATGGATTCTTTCCCTCTTATAATACTCAATTAGGGGCACAAATCCAAGATCTCTTAGCTAATTATTTGGTTAATACACTACCTTATTCATAACAAGACCAAGAACAAACCACATAATACCTAGCTATAATACCCACAATGGATGGGATAGTTCTTCAATGATCATATTCTACTAATATGTCTTCCATGTATGATCCATTTTTATTTGAGTGACATTTTTTAAAAAACAAAGATGAGATTTTGGTTAGATCCATAGAGTTAGGGGAAAAGTTTCCTATAGACTTCCCTCATGAAAATTTACCAAGCCTAGTAAGAGTATCCCAAAATATCATTTATGATCACCAGGCTTCTTCTAACAATCCTATGGCTCTAGTCTAAATAACGTATCAAAACCCTAATATATCTATTCAAGGAAAAAACATCATAGAATACCACTTTAACCATATGTAGACAACATATCAAACCTACCTAAATCTAAATTTCAATTAGATAAACATGATGAGAAAACCTCTTATTGACTTAGTTTCTTTAACATGAGTGTTGATAGAGTTAACTGGACAAGAGAATCTAAGTTCCAACCCATTCATGCAAACCACTTTGGTAGATAACTTGATGCATATGCCCATTATTGAAGAAGTGTCTTTGGCCTCTACAAAAAATAATGATTAAAACATATTAGATAGTGTGAAAGAAGCATCCAATCCCAATCCAAGTGGTACTAACACACAAACATCTAATCAATAATATGTGCCTATAGTTAATACCATGAGTGGATCATCATACCAAAGAGTATAAGTTTCTACACTCCAACCTCAAATAGTTGCTTCCTCAAGTACATAGATAATAGGATTAGTTATTCAACTAATAACCAATGTCACACCTCAATAGTTTAATTTGATGAACCCTACTCCTCCTCAACAAGAGATGAGTAGTATTACACAATAGTAGGTACAAGCTAGTGTACCAATGAAATAGAGGATGAATATATTGCTACCTCAACAAGGGGAAACCAATGTTCTACCTCATTAGATAGTGGAAAATATACTTCCTCAGTCACAAATTAGTGTACAAATCTAAAACCAAATGATGACTAGTCAACAACATACAAATATTGGTCAGTGATAGATGTTGAATCTACAACTTGATTTCACTTCCCCATAGGGATTCATGAAACAAGGAGTTTCTCATGTTTCTCAAGTACTTACTAGACAACCATTGGTTCAAAATGTGTCATAAATTTAGAGATAGGGTCTTGGTCCACAAGTTATCACTCAATAATAAGGTTTGATTAGTCGATAGCATGTCCCTTTTCAACCACAATAGGAACAGTATACTTATATCCCTCCATCCCAACTACATAATTCTCCTAGTCAAACCTTCATTGCCAACCCAAAATAGAATATCATGCAACCAAATGTGTAATTTCAAGTACATCCTAATCCATGTATACATATTTTTGGTCCATTTCCCAACCAAACTAATATACCCTAATAGATATCTCCATCATACCCTAGTCAAATCGTCCCACTTGTGACCTCTCAACCATCTACAGAAGTAAATATTCTCACTCAAACCAATATTCATTCCAATTTACTATCCCAAGAATTGTAATAGATAAAGGATGCAATTGCTACCATTCAAGATAGGAAATAAACTAAAAGGTTTAAATTGGATGATCTATGTTCTTATCCATTCAACATAGAGTACTTGAAGATACCATTTCCTCTAGGATATGAACCACTGAAATTTGACAAATACAAAAGGAAAGGTGATCTTAAGGCCCATTTAATTGAATTCTTTGTCGCATGTCAAACAGTGGCATATAGTGACATATACCTTTTATTATTATTTCCAAGGAGCTTGGATGGATAAGACTTGAAGTTTTTTTTAAATTTGCCCAAAAATTCAATGATAGATTTTTATGATCTTTTTGATAAGTTTGTGAAACACTTTTCCTATAATCTTGAGCATGATATTTCATTAGTGGACTTAACACAAGAAAAAAAAGCTGGTGAGAGTTTTACAAGTTATCTACAATGATGGATAGCCCTTGTAAGTATTCCACCCATAGTTTATTAAATAAACAATTAGTTGGTGTGTTTACTAAAAATTTGCATAGTGAGATAGCTTATCATCTAGAACTACAATGTGCACATAATTTCAAAGAGATCATTGATAAAGGTTTGTTCATCAAGTGAGCACTCATCAATAAAAGAGTCATAAATTTTAATTCAACTAATCAGAATCTAGGTACCAATTAAGGAAATGGTCAAAACTAACATCCAATGCAAGAAAAAGTATAACAACCAGCACAAGATAATAACCAAGAAATATTGAAGCAATTTAACTACAATAGGAATGTTGTGGAAAATGGAGTAATTGAGTCACATCATATCCAAATAGTGTAAATGTCATATGTATTGCCTTTTCAACTAAACCCTACCCAAAAACCTCTCCAACCAATACCGTAAGCACAACAACCAAGACCTACACAACAAATACAATAACCTTTGCCATTATAAACCCCTCCTCCTAGGATAATCATGCCTACATGTCATGTCTTTAGTGATCTAAGAGAACTTATTAAGTCTATATTTCAGAAGTTTTCTAATGCTAATATTATTAGTTGGCCTATACCAAAGCATTATCCACAATTCATTCCTTATCCTAGTTGGTACCATAAAAATGAATTCTAAGAATATCATCAGGTCAATGGACAATCTACAAAGATGTGTCCAAATTAAACATTTAATTTAGAATATGTTGGATAATGGGGAGATAAAATTGGATAATGGTGCTTCCAATTCCAATCAAACTCTTGGGATTTATCAAAACCCTTTTCCTTGACATAACAATTAGCAATAGCAGAACAATCAGTGACAACAACAATGGCCAGTGCAGTAGTAAAATCAATAGTATCAAAATCAAAGGTTGAACCAACAAAATTAGTAGTATAACCCATAATTATAGAATAATAGACAAAATCAAGGTCAGGATGGTAACAACCAACAAACCTACCATGTAGTTATAGAAGACTACAACAGGGTTTTAGGTCATATTATAGGGGGTAGTATTAATACAATCTCCATTAATCCTAGACCAAGCACTAATCAGCCTAGACCATTGCTAAATATCAACATTTATCCAAATTACATGGATAATCCATCTTTGACATGGGAGTGCATATAGGCAAACTAGTAAATTAGGACTTCCCCTTTTAGATCATATATCAATAACTCATCCTTGCCACATAACCACATATAAGTACACCAATAACTGAGACTTCTCTTATCTGACCCCCCCACCGTTTATTATAAATCATGGTCCAGTATATAATCATGATTGTGAAATCGTAACTCAAAGGTTGAAGATTACTATCCTAGGCCCATAACCATCTACCACTTTACCTATTATCTAACCAACCATTCAGCTTCAAAATATACCATTCAATACTGACAAAGATAAGAAGTTTGATATTATGGAACAATTATAGAAGACACCAGCACAAATTTCTATTTTAGATTTGATGTGAACATCATTAATCGACAAGAACATCTTGAATGATTTTTTAGCCCAATCTAATATTACTAGTGACATATCCCTTGATAAATTTCAAGCTTTGTTGGGATACCTAGCTCCATCCCAATAAGTCACATTCAACCAAAGTGATATGTCTTCCCTTGGCCCACTCCATAATAATCCATTATACATATAAGTTTATATAATGTAGCATAAAGTGAAACTTGTCCTTATAAAATAATACATCAGGCCTCAACATAGTGTTTATAAAGATCACCAAGCTTCTTGGGTACACAATGGTAGATCTCTAGCTATAAATAATAACCATTAAAGCTTATGATAATTACGAAAAAAAATCACAAAGAACCATTATTTTTCCCATTATCATTGGGCCTTTGACCCATGATACACTTTTCCATGTGCTTTATCTTGAGTTATCATATAATATATGCTTCTAGGTAGGCTTTGGTTACATGAGATTCATGCAGTCATATCAATGCTACACCAATGTATCAAGTTTTCCCTCTTAGGGATGGAAGTGAATACTCTAGGATATTTACACCCATATGAATACTGCAAACATCTTGAGGTCAAATTTCAAATTTACAATTATCAATATGACATGAATGCAAGTTCCAAGTAGGATAAAGGAAAGGCTATACTTATTGATCCTTCACTAGATAATTGCATAGATCCTAATACCTTCGATTCCCTTACCCACATGCCACCTCCTAAAGCTTATAATCATTCCACCATTTTAGATAATGGATTGAGATAGTATGTGACCCATGATACATTTCCTATTTCCAATCTTCCTCAAAATCTAAAAACCTTTGGGTGACCTAAAGTCACCCCACATGTGCATTGGTAATGAAAGAATAAAGATAAGAGACCTATCACATTTATACCAACATTTGGACTAGAAATTGACCCTCTTAAAGGGGATGTATCATGGTTATATAATTATTACCAAGCTGATTATTATAAAAGTGAAAAGTATCCTATTCCCAATAGGATCATGGAGTGTCACAATTATGAAAGAAGAGGCCTCAGACCAAATCAATAAGGAACCATTGAGCTAATTTCTATGACTAAGTATGAAATAACTTATAGACTTTGATTTAAAGTACCTGGAGGTGACCCCACATATCTTATTCAAATTCCATCACCAACACCTAGTGAGGATGATGCTGACAACAAAACAGAGTCTAATCACAACCTCACCTTCCATGACCTAGTCAAAACTAACCTATTTGATACCAATGCTATTTGTACCCTTACCCCAGTCACTCATCATATCCTATTACCATTATATTATCCCCAACTAATACATTAGGACCAACAAGAATCCACTTTGTCTATTGATGATTTGTAGAATGATGAGGCATTTTGTGACTTCTTAGACCTTAGAGACAATGTTCTATTGAAAGATCACAAGTCAAGATTCTCAATTACATTGGATCTTGATGCCTATTTTAGAGAGTGGGTGAACACCCTTAGCCAAAAATAAATAAGTAAAACATTGAGGTCACCAAGTGAAAACCTCTTTGAGGCACTTTCTAACCAAGAAAAAAGTAAAAATAAAGGCTAGTCTAGTGGTGAAAACATCTTTCAGGTGCCATTAGATGGGTATGTTCATTCTTATTTAAATTTAGAGTATGAGACCACCAATGATGAAATTGCCTATGCATCAGAGTTAAGTTTTTCATAATAATAAGTATTTGATCAAATTCTTTAATAATTTTTGACTATTTTATCACATGGCCAAATCTCCCATTAGGGGACTCAGATTCATCATGCATAGGAGAAGTTGAGGATCAAATCCTAACAAAGGACATTGACATAGTCCAATATTTCAAGTCATTGCCTACTATCCTATAAGATGGTTTAACACTTCTAGTTGAAAATACAATAGACGTAAACATTAAGACTCCACTGGATCCAAAATGGATAAAATTAGATGCATTCCTTAATGAGGAGGAATGTAAAGTCTTTACATCTTTATTGAGATAATTTTTAGATATCTTTGCATGGACCTATTTTGACATGCCAATTTTAGACCCCACCTTGGTTTTGTACCACCTTGTGGTCAATCATGGTGCCAAACCATTTAAAGAAAAGCTATGTAAGATGCATCCTGACATTGTTGTATTGGTAAATAAAGAGTTGGACCAACTCTTAAAAGCAGGATGTATCTAATCCATTGACTACTTAGAATGGATATCAAATGTTGTACCTATTAGAAAAAATCTTGAAGGAATCATAATATATTTTAATTTCTAAGACATCAACAAAGCTTGTCCTAAAGATGATTTTTTATTTCCTAATATTGACATGATCATCAACTCCATGGTAGGTTATGAAATTATTTAACTCATGGAGAGCTTTTCAGGTTATAACTTGATCAGAATAACACTAGAAGACCAACATAAAATAGTGTTCACCACTCCATACTGAACATTTTTTTATCAGGTAATTCCATTTGGCCTTAAGAATGTTGTAGCTACATATCGAAAGGATATGAATATCATATTCCATGATATGATGCATGATATTATTGAAGACTATGTTAATGACATATTAGGAAAATCCAAAACTAGGGCTGACCATCCAGTACTACTACATAAGATATTTGAAAAATTATGAGAGCATAAATTTAGACTCAATCCAAGTAAATATGTGTTTGGTGTAACCTCAAGAAAATTACTTGGCTTTATCATGTCTCATAGAGATATTGAAGTTGATCTAGCTAAAGTCCATTCTATAACCAAGATGCCACCACTAACCAATTTGAAGTAACTCTATACTTTATAGGGTAAGATCCAATAAATTTGATGCTTCATCTCTTAGTTAGAAAATAATTTTCATCCATTTACACATCTTATAAATAAGGGAGTTACATGTCATTGAGATGATCACTACCAAATAGGTTTTCAACAACTCAAGGACTATTTAGCTAATCCACCTATTTTATTACCTCCTATATTGGGAAAGCCATCCTTGTTATTCTTATCTGCTATCAAAAATGCTCTGGGGGCACTCTTGGCTTAAAATGATGATGATGGAAAATAGCATGTCCTATATTACCTAAGTCATACCTTGGTCACATATGAACATAACTATGTACCTATTGAAAAATCTTGTCTGGCCATGGTCTTCACAGCTTAGAAACTATGCCATTATGTGTTAAATAATAAGACCATGGTCATTTCAAAAGTAGATCCAATCAAATATTTACTATCTAAAATAGATTTATAAGGTAGAGTGTCCAAATGGATCATGCTTTTTAGTGACTTTTACATAGAGTATGTCAAGCAAAAGGCAATCAAGGGACAAGTTCATGCAGATCAACTTGCTGAAGTACCTCTTGTAAACACAAAGCCACTCACATTTCATTTCCTTGATGAATCCATAATGAAAATCATTGACACACCTCTTGAAGAGTAGCACTAGAATCTATAATTTTATGGTTCATTTATTGCACATGGATTGAGGGTAGGCCTCTTATTTATTACACCACAAGGGGGTCTAATCCCTAAATCATTCAAAATCAACTTTCTTTGTACACACTACATGGTTGAGTATGAAGCACTTATTGTAGAACTTTGAAATGTAGTAAATTGGAACATATCTCATCTCCATGTTTATGGTGATTCTTAGGTAATCATCAATTAAGTCATAGATCATTTTTAAACCAAAGATGACAAGCTAGTTTCATATAAATCCATGGTTGACACTCTTAAAAAACAAATTGCCAATATTCAATTTGAGCACATACCAAGGGATATTAATAGAAATATAGATGCCATGGCTAATATTATCTCTCTAATTTGATAAATAGATAAATATAGAGAGTATCAGTTCCTCATCGAGAATTTGTTAACACTAGCTCATGAACCTTCAACATTGCAATGATTTGTGATATTGTTGATCCTAATTCTATCTGGAACTTAGACCTTTATAACTATCTTCATGACCAAATTATACCACCTAACCTATCTCAAAAATAAACAAAATCCTTAATTCATCATTCCACTCATTATACTCTACTTAGATCCACCCTTTATCATCATAGTTTTGATAGAACTCTACTTCATTATTTAAATTCGATAGAGTCTACACTAGTATTAAGAGAAGTTCATGAAGGAGTATTTGGAGCTCATTATATTAGGGAAATCTTATGTAAAATCATCTTGTATACTAGTTATTATTGGCTCATGATGGATGCAAATACTGTTGTATATGTAAAAAAGTGTGACAAATGTTAATGACATGCTAATCTGATTCATGTCCTAGCCAAAAATCTAAAACTGATGTTGATACCATGGCCATTTTCTACATGGGGACTTGACGTCATTGGGAAGACTAAGCCCACTTCATTTGATGGCCATAAACATATCTTTACCACCATCGAGTATTTCACTAAGTGGGTTGAAGCTATACCTCTTACTTACATGACTAGAAAAAAAATTCCAAATTCATCTTCAACCATCTCATTTGCCACTATGGTATCCCCTCTAACATTATATTGGATAATAGAGGATCATTCAAGAACAAGTATGTAGACTAGATATGTACCAAATATAACATGACACAACATTTTTATATAGCATATTAACCTCAAGGTAATGGTCAGGCCAAAGAATCGAATAAAACCATTGTCAATATTCTCAAAAAGATTACCAATGATGCCAATCATGATTGGCACCTATAGATATTCTCTACCCTTTAGGCGTACTGTACCAATCATCATACCCTCACAAGAGACACTCCATACTCACTTTTTTATGGTATTAAAGCCATCCTTCCCATTGAGGTCCAATTACATTCACTATGTATCTCTTTCAAACATGTCCTAGATGATCATGACTATCAAGTAGCTTGCCTACAAGAGCTATACCTACTTGATGAGAAACACACAACTATGCTCAATAATCTTTAAGCATATCAAAACCAACTCAAAGGCCACTAAAATTGATGTGTTATGTATAGAACATTTGAACTTGGTGATATTGTTCTTAAATAAAACCAAAAGAATACCACGACTGAGAAGAAGCATAAAGCAAAATTCAAACCAAACTGGATAGGGCCTTTCATCATTATTGTAGATTATGGATCATGAGCATATAGGCTTTCCACATTAGATGGAGATGAACTTCCTAAGCTAATGAATATTATTCATCTCAAGTAGTACTATGCTTGAGCACTAAGGTGTATTTTTTGTAAGTATCATTTCATGTTGTGCCATTTTATCACTATTCTTCTTTGTATAAATGTCATTCTTATCTATCCTCTTAGTTGTATCCACTTTACCTTTCTAACCTATCAACCTAATATGTTCCTAAACCTAGCCCATTTTCCCTTAGTTTTTGCCATTTGTTATGTATTTTGAACACTGATTAATCCAATTAGTTTTAGTAGTTGTTTCAAGTAATTTATACAAAGATCATATTTTGGAGTAGTATGATAGAAGTTTCAACAGTTTCATCCTTCATTTATTATTCCTTTCTTATCACTAGTATTGCTACTAATTATAACCACCTTTGGGAAAATTAGTACCATTGATCCATGTCATTATGTCCTAGTTATAATTGCCTATAGGTAAACTAGGGGAAACATTTTTTTCTATATCCTTGACGTATCAACATGGCACTTCTTATGCCATACTATGACTTTTTACTAACTATGTTTGTTTTGTTTGAATTGACTACTACACTAGTCAAATTCCTTGACTATAACAGTGGAATTATAGTGACTTAAGGTCTTATTCTAGAACTATATAGGTAGTACTTGATACTTATTAAGGTTATCTCAGTCACCCCCTTGTCATTCTCTCACCATTTTATGAGAAATCTAAGTTTGAATGCTCGCACTATTTTACGAGCAACCTAAGTTTGAACGCTCTCATCATTCTGTAAGCAACCTAAGTTTGAACGCTCTTTCCATTTTGTGATCAACCTAAGTTTGAATGTTTTTACCATTTTGAAAGAAATCTAAGTTTGAATTCTATTACTATTTTATGAGAAACCTGTGTTTTAATGCTCTCACCATTTTATGAGCAACCTAAGTTTGAATGCTCTCATTGTTTTTTGAGCAACATAAGTTTGAACGCTTTCATTTTTTTGTGAGCAACCTAAGTTTCAATGCTCTGACTATTTTATGAGCAACCTAAGTTTCAATGCTCTCACCATTTTGTGATCTTTAACCATTTAGTTTCTCATCATTCTTGATCAAGTTGAGATACTTCAAAATTCAAAAAATATTTATAAAATAGTTAGAAAAGAACAAAAACATTGTCCACTTATTTGCCTTAAGGATTTCAGGAACCTTTACTAAGTTACAAGAAAATTTCTTGTCACTTAGTTTCCCCATCATTTTTGGCCTTTTATCTCATGCACTTATTATTTTTCCAAACCATTCCTCTTCTTCTATCACACCTATTCTATTTATTTTTCTCAGTTATCACTTTCTTCCCATTCCCTGTGAGAACTACATTTGGCCTGAAGTTTTTTATTGGATATTACATCCATGTAACTATGTAGGTACTGTCCAATTGCCTAGTGCATATGGAAAAAACTTGGCCACCCCCTTCCTTTTATTTTATTCCCCTATTTTTTTTGTTTGTTCAGTTGTCACCTATTTATTAAGGGCAATGTTCATATGGTCTCTATTGCATTGTTCATTTGTTTGTTTTTGCTTTTTTTTTGTCTACCTATTTGTTTACTTTGAGCACTATTTCCTTGATTCAATTAATGTGTGTTCATTGGGTGATTTCTTACCCACACTTACACTTGAATCCATCCATATTCATATGTTTATATTTTCATCATGGCTTTTATCATTGGTGCATTGTTTTCTATTGAGTATTGGATTACGGGAGTCAATCCTTATGCATATTTCATCCAAGTCCTCATGATGTTATACCATAATGCCTACCAACATGTGTACAAAAAACCTAAGATTTAAGAAGCCTATTCAACAATGGCAATATCTCTTTAGCATCGACATCTTGATTCCATCCTAATCATATCCCAAATAGAGTAATTAAACATGAAAGAATTTTAACCTTTATTAGTTCAAATGAGCATATCATTACTAGTAGGTTCTTCCAATTCATCATTACCCTCTATGTTAAGATATCATCATCTTCAACCAATTTTATCATGTATTTCATAAATGGGGTCCAATGATTATAACTGCCTATGGGCAAATCATTGCACATTGTCCCACCTACATTTCTTAATGATTATAACCACCTTAGGGAAAATCATTGTGTTTTCACCACTTTAATTTTTCTACCCATATAGGGGCATGTTATTATATTTTTTATCTATCCTAACAAGGGCAAATCCATATTCTCAATGTTTATAACTTTCTTTGGTCAAATCACTATTTTATCATACCACATTGCCACTATCAAGGTACAATGCTTATAACCATCTTTGGGCAAACCATTGTACACTATCCCAGTTGAATTATCAATGAATTTGAATACTTTTTTAATATCATTATGTTTTCACCCCATAATATTTCCTTTCTTTGGTCCCCTCATTTTGCTTCTTTCTTTTTGAGGGATTGTTTGATAACCTACTTGTGCCAACCATTCCCTCGAGGGGGAATCATATAGTTAGTTTATCATCATTGTAGTTATAGGAATATAAGACATTTTCATTATTTGATAAGATGATACTTTGATTATAGGTTAAAATGCCTTCTCAAATATGGGTAAACTGTAGACACCTAAATATGGCCACCAATAACCTCTAATTAGGATTTTGGCCAATTTCCACCCAAAATGCATAATAGGCCTAAAAACAATAAAACATGCTAAATGATGTGAAAATTAAATATTCAAGTGTTGATTTTATTTAAAGTATTATTAAATGGGCCAATTTAATTTATGGGATAGCTAACTTTGATCAGATCATTTTGAGTCAAAATACCAATTTTGTACATGGGTGCTCTAGATTACTCTTTCCTATCAAATATATTGCATGAGACATGTGCCTTTATTATTTTTTTTGGTAACATCCTAAATATAAATATGGTTACAATGTATCTAAAATTGACTTCTAATTCCAATCCATTTGATTTTTAGACCAATAACAAGGCATTATGATCAATTTAAGTAATTTGTGCACAAAGTGCTTAAACATGCTTAAGAGCTAATTAAACCAAATTAGAGCCTAGTATATAATTCCATGGAAACTTGTTGAATACTTATTTTTTGAAACGAATATTCAATATCTTCATCATTAGGTGACCTCATTTCCTAGAAAGACATCTCTAGGCCATAAATGCCATAAATATCAGGATTCATGCCCTTCATGCCTCATCAATACCTTCCATGATGCCCTCCATGCCTTTTAATTTCCTATTCTTATAATTTCATGATGAGGTTAATTATAAACTTAATTCCAAAAATTGGATTAATCCCCAACCACACATCTTCATCTCAAGATGGACGGTTTAGGTTGATTATGATCAAATTCAAAAATCTATAAATAGGAAGCCTTACCACATAAATTTTAAGCTTAATTTTTACAAAGTTACCATGTCAAATTGATTACAAGAGCTCTCACATGCTTAATTTATTATGCCAAAATATTGAGCCAAGCCAAGCCAAAGCCACAAGGTGCCAAGGAGAAGAGGAGATAGCCAATCCTCCTTTGATGAAGACTTCATGAGCATAAACCAAGAAAGCCAATACAACAAGCATTTTGGAGCATCCAAGGAATGGAAAAGAGGGTTTCTTTTATATTTTAGTTGTGTGTTTTATTCATGTTTTTTAACTAAGATATCCCTAGTGTCTAGGCCTAGAGATGTTATGATAGTGTGTTTCTTTCATTTTGTTTTCATTTTGAAAGTAACATGATACTAACCATCCTCTCTTGAGCCAAATTCCTAGATCACATAAGGTACCACCAATGTTTCATAACTTGGAGAAAGTAATTCAGTTTTAGAAACACCAATATAAGATCAACTAGATCTCTAGTGGATTGATGAGTTGCCATTATCCATAGAAGATGAGGATGCCCATGTTGTAGTGGATCATGAGACTTATCATGACTCTGTGAGAGAGTTGGAGATGATTGATAAACATTATGCTTCACAATAAATGGTAAGAATGGTAAGTAACTCCATGTATTTTCAATTGACCATGAAGAGATTGACCTTTTTGAAGGCTTAGAGAACTTTTTTTTAGGTTTAGGTAACCCATATCTACCCCATGAGGAGATTGAGGAGGGTCTTGTAAATAAATATATGGCATATACTCATCCTAAGTCTCATAGGTAGAATCAAGGAGAGACTAATTACATGTGGTAGCCATGATTAAAAACCTATCAATAATTTCAAGGCTTTGACAAACCACCATCCCAAATTGATCAAAATGGAGGCACTAACCAAGGCCTAGTAGAGTTACCAAGACAATCATTGCATGAGATCATGACAAATTAGGAGAAGCTCGTGACTAAGGAATAATTGACATTCTCAATGCAAGGAAGGCAAGTTTAGAATGAATATTATTTGGTGTTAGAACCACCTAGCCAACCCATGCATCTAGGGATGGAACCAAAAGGTCCATCTACTCTCCCAAGAGGTTATGAACATGGAAATACCCCTGACTATAAGTGAGAGTTCTCATATAGTGATCAATGCATAATTAGAGTGAAATCAAAACATGGTAAAAAATCCTCAAGGTGCCATAGTGATCAAATAATTTTTACATTTGATCTAAGGGAAAGAATTCAACCTTAGGTTAGTTTCTTTAGTGTTTATTGTCTTGTTTCAATAAGTGGTCAACACAAGTTTAATTTGTTGCCTTATTTTTTGGTACCTCAACTTGTTTGTTCTTAGGTTTTGGTGTTGTTGCATTAGTTTCATTGTGTTTTTTGTAGTTGTTATTATAGTCTTAAGAGGTGTCATAATGTAATAAGTCTCTTTGATAGTCCAACAAGGTGATCATCCAAGTCATGAGTCATGTTGAGTCATCATCATCATGAAATGTGAATGGGTTCTATAGACTAGCAAGCTAGTCACCCCTGAGAGTTACCAAAAATGTTGATAATTTTGCCTCTCAAGCTAAATGCCAACCCTTATAGCCAAAAGAATTTCATGGAACCCACATAAGCTTGTATATGGTGATATCCTACATAGATGTTGTCTTTTTTGGTCCTAGTTTGAACATTTTTGGTGTTTGTTAAGGTCTTATATTGTGTTAGATTCTACCACAAAGATCCTCATATGTCATAACTATGTTAAGGTCTATTGGTGATATGAAAATAATCATGATGACCTTGAGTGAGTAGGAGAGTGTCAAGGAGACTTAGGAGGTCTAGTGGGTGGTTCCAAATCTATTTGACAAGTTTAAAGATCTTTTGACAAAATTAATGTAATTTAAACATTTTGAGGTGATTGATTCTTGTGGTTTTAGGCATGTCTAAGCCATTTCAAGAAGGGATAACTCTATTAATGGGTTTTAAGGGTGTCTAAACCCTATCTAAATTCATGACATGAGGTAAATGTTGTCTTTAAGGTTATTATTCATGATGCATTTATCCAAGCCCATTTTCGTCCTTAATTCACCCTTAAAAGGTCATTGATTACCCTTCAAACACCTCATGTTGGTCAAATATGCTATAAAATATTTGGAAATGGGTAATGTTTCAAGTGTTTAATTGTTTAATAAAGGTATTAAAAGAGTCTCGAAGCCATCATTAGGTGTTTTATACCATAAAATGCACATTTTTAGACTCCTACACACTTCCCACTCAATAAATGGACCCTACACTTGCCAAAATGCATCCTTTCAACTCCTCCCTTTCATACAAATCAGTTTGAATTATCATCTAACTCATGTTTTCAATCCCTTTTCCCTATAATGGTAGTTAAAGGTCAAAATTTTGAATAAATGCATAAATAATAGGGTTTTGAGGTGTTTTTAATAGGTTCTATAGACCTATAAGGCTAGGTCCATATAAAGGGGGGTTAAAGACTATAGAGGAACTAATGTAATATTTCTAATAAAAGTTTAATTATTAGAAAATCCAAAATAAGCTCAAAACCAGTCCTCTCTCTCTATTGAGCTCTTTGACTATTCAAGCAAGCTTTCAGGTTTGAGGATAGTAAAAATAGGAGAGAGAAAATGGGGAGTTAGTCTCCTAGGTAGAGGAAGGGGGTCCCTTGACATTTTTATTCATGTCATTGGTTTGAAGGCTCATGGCCTGATCTTTATAATGAAATTTTAACATCCTATCCACTCTAATGATCTTATTCATCTATGCAATGAATTGAAGTGGTATCAATTTTGGTGTATATTTAAAGTTTTTATAAGAACCAATGCTTGATGTGTGTTATAGAGATCATCATATTAAATATCTATCACCCTCCACGCATTTTTTACATGTATGGGAGTGTGGAAGCAAAAAAAATCTAGGTTTCCTCTATTTATAGACTATAGTTTGGTTTCACAAGTTAAAATAAATTCTAGTGCATGGGCATAGAATTTTTGGTGTTTTTGGTTGTATCATGAGTTCTTTAAATCCTTTAAAACCTCATATACCTCATGAAGCACTCAAACAAGCTAACATCAAGGCAAGAAATCCCTTAATCCTAGCTTTATTATGACTATCTTAGATGATGGGTGACCTCCCTTGCAAGTGGGAATAGAGCACCTATAGAAAGTCTTCAAGTTGTATAAGAATCATATGCATAAGACCCATATTTGAAATAGGATATATAATATTTACCCACATTCATCTTGACCCTATACACTAAACCATCTTCACTTTTAACCCACTATGCAAAATAGATCTCTCTCAACCATTTCATGCATATTTACAGGCTAAGAGATTAGGTTTCACTATTGAATGGGAGTCTTAGAGGAATTAAGAACAAATTAAGAATCATATAAGCCTATGAAAATTTATACGAGTGAGAAAAATAGGGTAGATAGTGTTAGTATCACTTTAACTCTCCCAAAGAGAGTAACTCAATCTAGACCTTAAAGAAGTACCACTTGTGACTATAGGGATAGGGAATTATGATAGTATGAAGAATTTTTTTGGAAAGATAAGAAGGTATGAATAAAATAGTAGGATTAATCTAAAATGACCATGGCACCAAAAGAGTCAAGGAGATATCAGGTCACCTCTTAAGTGGAGTATACTTAGTCAAAGGCCTATATGCATACCTAAAGGCCTAAGTATAAGAGGAAGTTAGGTTGAATAAGAAAACCATTTTCAATATATCTTAGAGTGTGTGAGGAGAAAAAAAGGAAAAAATCATAAATACATGTGAATAACAATGAGGATGAAGGTTGTCATGAAAGTATACCTATCTTGCATAGTCAAATAAGCCCTCATTCACCATCAATAGGTATATTATATAGACTAATCACATAGAAGGTTAACTTTGGGTTGATATATTGAAGACATTTAAGATATTTAGTGAAGAAAATTATAATTTTTCACCAATATATGGTGGCATTAAAGGAAGCACTAACCCTTTTTCTAATAAGACACCTCCATATCTAATAGACCTAGAAATAGACCTAAAGGTAGGATTTCTAATTGAGAAGATGAAGGTGCCTAAGACCTTTCATGATGATGGATAGGGATAATTATAATAGATTCTTATCCATGTTTCCAAGGATTTCAATTTTTATCTAATAACTCAGTTCTTTTATATACCAAAGGAGCCTTATTGAACCAAGTAGGTATGTTTGGGAACGTAAAGCCAAGCAAACATGTTTATGCACAAGAATCAGGGACATCCACATGGTCTAAGTGATTTTTATAAGGCTAAAATATAATTAAGTATAAATTGGGAAGATAAATTAGGGTTTTCAAATGGACTACAAGTCTCAAACTCAACTACATAGGGTTAATGAACTAACTAGGCCTAATTAGGCCTAAAATTGATGACAATAGGCATGTGACTATTATATGAGGGTATTTTTCATGTTTGAAGGGGTAAAAAGAAGACATAATAGTTTTAAAAGGTATGTGTAATTTCATGGTCATATTAACCATAACATGATGTTCATAATGACCCTAGAGCACTACCCAAGAGGAGAATTCACACTCATAGTCAAAGTATAGGACTACCACCTATAGACACGGCTTAAGTAAAAGGGTGTAACCATGTTGAACCATATGTAGGAATGAAATGATATATTTTACATAAGATAACTAAACCTTATCTCTCAAAACCCTAATTATTCATTGAGTAAGTTCATTCTTGGAACATCAAAAGGTATTGATAGATTAAATAGTCCTAATGTAAGACAAGGCAAACTTCTACATGTAAATTAGAGATGGATTCATGTTGTGGGTATTTTCAAGGGAATGAAAAAATTTGGACATAATTTCAATATATGAATCAAATATATCCAAGTGATAAAATTATCATATGAGATAAAAAAAAATTTCAACTCAACCTTCAAGGTTCCAAAAATTTGACTGTGTATAAACCCCAAGGTAGAGGAATCAAGAGTGTATAGAGGATGAAGTAATAGAGATAATAATCCTAAGGATATTTATATAATATGGAGACATATTATGTAAATTTAAATCTCAACTCCATATTTAATAAGGATATAAACCACTCAAGTTCCTACACTAGCCTCAAATAACTCAGAATGACAGTCAATTATTGTCTATGGGTAGTCACATGAGTAAATGAAGAAAGTTAGAGTATGGGAAGTTGAATATAATTTCATAGGGATGTAAGCTAATTCATTAATATTATTTTTTTATGTTTATGTTCTTCAAATCACCTATAGGGTTTCTAGGTCTTTAGACTCAGTATTAGGCCTATTAGGCCAAAAGCCAGTCTTAAGACCTATAAGCCCCACATCACATTTAAAACATATTTAGACCCTCCTGAGTATATTTTAAATCATAAATAGGTATGATAAGATGGTATAGGTCATATTATATATTTTTTAAGTAGATAATTCACTAAAAATTTCAATTTGGGTCTTGAAATCCACCTCAAACTACACCATCCATGAAACTAGCTCGAGTTACCTATTTAAATGATCAAATAACTCATCACAAAAGTACTCAAGGATAATTATATTATAATATTTTTATGACCCCAAAACACTTGGGTAAGGAGTTAGTTTGAGGGGTTTAGGTTTATGAACAATGATTAAGACTATCTACATGTCTAGACGACCTCTAGCAAACTCAAGGCTTACCAAATTACACTCATATCTCTCCACACAAGCTTCAAAAGATCCTAATATTTTCAATAGTTTTAGGGGGGTATATTCAATAAAAATTCATGACCATAATTTTGGGATTTAAGGTCTCATATTAATGAATCATCATTAAGATGGTAAACCTCTAAAACCTTGCTTAAACCTTAATATAGACCTGACTTGAGAAAAATGGAGATATGTACTCTCAAACACTCCTAAATGACCCTAACAACACCATAATCATAAATAGTACTCAAAGGAGACCTTATCCATAGTACTAGTCTATATGGACACAATAAAAATTTGTCAAAAATGGGTGCTTTTTAATATTTTATGATATTTGTAGGGTGCATAATTGTTGGAAGGTTGAAAATCATTGGATATGAAGGTTTGGGACCTTCTTTATCTACTAAAATTCTAATATGTGAAATAATATTCCTATAAATTCCTTTTAAAGTCTCCTCCAAATAGCCAGTCTATAGATGTGAAGGAGAAGGTGACCCAATCACCTTGTTTGGAAAATTTGCAAGTGTAAGATACTCAAGAAGGCCCATGTCATGATATGGGACATTGATTCAAACCTGAAACTCACTTATAAACATGTTACCAAGGAATTACATAGGTTTTACATGGCCATTAAAGCACAAACACTATGTAATTATGCTTATTTGGCTACTAGGCCTACTTGGTCAGTAAGGAAAGTTAAATATTGGTATATAGAGACTTTTTGAGGAGTTAGTATAGATTTATTTTACTGTGAATCTAATTCTAAGGTTGAGATAAACAATCCTCATATATATTATAAAGGAATGGAGGTAGTATCAAATATAATTCAACATGCATAAGGAAGAGTGTACTTCTCAATGCCTCTTAGAGGCATAATGTTACCTCATTACACTTTTTAGCTATCATATATGGAAGTAATTGACCCATTCTTATGAATGGTCATGATTTTAAAGGAATAAAACAAGTCAATTACATCCTCCAACATGCTACCTTAGTACCTAAGGGGTCATTAAGGAGACCAATGCATGAATAAGGACTTATGAGGACTGTTATGTTGATGTATGTTTAGATGGAGTTGATTATGGTCATTTATGACCTCTCATCTATAAATCCATGCTATTATCACTCTCCTTTATTTCCCATTTTTATATATATTTAGGCATTAAGGCCTTGATTTGTATCCCTCACATGGGTATGAGAAAACTTTACATAGTTTTGTACTTGATGAACCTATGAGACTAATGGATAAACTATTTTAACAACTCAATGATTGGTTTATAGTGTGTATATGCTTGTTATGATGTGATAAGTGGTATAAATAATCCCTTAGCATGTCATTTCCACCCCTGTATTCTAATAAGGTATCTTATGTAGGTTTATGAAGTGTCAAAGGTTAGTGATCATGTTTAGAGTGTAATTTGGTTGGAAGTGCCTCTAGATAGTCCTCTCACCCTTAACCTATAATTTATAGTCACTCATCAAGAAATTCATATGGAATATTATTTCTTAATAGTTATTAAACATAATTCTTTAGTTTTTTTTGGTTCACTAGTGTTTTTAGGAGTCCAAATTGAGTGGATGGATGAATCATACTAGTGTATCACCACCATTTATATTAGGTTTATTTTATGTAATTTATACCCCCTTTCCACCCAAATAGTAATAGGTTTTAGTGAACTTATCCCAAATAGATGCACCAAGGGAGCTAGCCATATAATCTAGAAGTTTGATCAAGTGATAAGGTCACCCATATCCTTTAGTCCATTCTCATGTTAGTCTAGCCTTGAAGGTAAGCTTGAAAAACCTCATTCAAAGGGTTCTAATTGGATTTTACACACACACACACACACACACACACACACACACACACACACACACACACACACACACACACACACACACACACACACACACACACACACAGACACACACACACACACACACACAAATATATATAATACTTTATTTTAAGATCAATATACATGCATACATGATATATACTCAAAATTTCACTATTTTGAAGGTTATTCAAGCCTTCATGGTTTGGAGTAACATGGAGATAATCCTAGGTTATGGGTGGCCTAATAGGTGGATTGAATATATAAATTTTAAGGGCTTTATCCCCTTGATGTATTAGTTAGGATCTGTACACTAGACTACTATATTTCAAGGAAAAATAAGGGAGATAAATTAAAATAAAACCTATCTAAATAAGGTGATATACCAAAATGTTTCCTTTACTTACCTAACATACACTAATAAGGTTGAATTAAAACATGAACCTGATTTTACTTCTCAAATTATGAGTCTTTAAACATAAATATTTGACATAAAGGTCACTAGATTAATGCATGGTCTAAGCTTGTTTATTATAAGGTCTCTATAAGACACTTATGAAGGCTTATACTTATCATACATAGATATCCAAACACACTATGTAACTTGAAAAGATAAACTACAACCTACAAATAGCTACATAAGAAAGGACAAATGTGAGGAACCATTCACTATCACTACAATTCATCAATGAACCATAAGCATACACTAGTTACAAGCATTGAGTAGGCATGAATTTAGTCTTATTTAATTAGAAAAATCCAAGTACAAGTTTTTTTATTAGCAAGGCTCTACCACAACTTAGGTTAAGGATGAATACAAATTCCAAAATTAGGCATACTTGAAGAGAAAATGAGAAAGGGGAGAGAGAGAGAGAGAGACAAAGGCCAATAACTTAAGGATGATTCATTCACTTGGTCCTCATTCAAATACTACATATTACCTCATTGTTTTTCTCTTTATTCTCTTGAAAAATGGTGTAGGAAGTAGAGATGAACTTGCTTGGAAAGTTTAAAGAAGTCTTAGCATTGATTCTTGGAGTTTTGACCATTGGTGTGCCCTCACTTGTATGCACCTATATTATTGATGAAGAAATCTTATCCTTGAAAATAATTATACATGTTTTAATCAAGTCTTAAACAAACTCCATGAATACACATCCTCATCCATTTATGAGGTCTTTTCACCTTTTTGGGGATATTAATAGTCTCTTCAAGGTTGTTGTCTTTATCTATTTATTTGGTGTAGGAGAGGAAAAGGTCTCTGCAAGGTTATTGAGAATATTTCAACCACTTGAATCCTTATTTAAACCAATCTCTCAATTATTATTACCCTCCAAATGGAATATAAGATATAAGTAACCTTAATAAATATTTTTGAAGATTTTTATGCATTGATTCAATTGATTGACCCCTTGAACTCTTCCATCTTTATCATGGTGTATGATTGTGAAAAATTGAATTTTTATTAAAAAAAAATTATACATCCATGGGTGACCTCAAATATAATAAAAAACATAAAAAATTACACTTGGATCCATCAAATAGTTCAAGAGATCTGATTTTACCCTTTAGCTTACTTTTTTCCTTATTCCTTATAACCCTCAAAATAGGTAAAACTCTTTATGTGTAATAATTTATAGATTATATTGGATAATTAAAAACATATTTTAGGTCCCAATATCACCTTAAGTCTCCATTCCAAGTTTTAGGAACTAACTTGGAGTGGAATTGTCCTTTTTAGCTCATTTTCTCTTTAATCAGGCCTAATTTGGCCTCCTTGCCTAGAAACTAATATTTTGCTCCAGATTTATCCCACACATGTGAAAAAAAAATTATTAAATTTATCCATTATATAATCATATTCCATGCCAATTTTTGTCTTTTTTAACCTTGTACAAGTAGGCAACCCAAGAAATGGCAAAAAAACTAGTCCTTTCCCAAGCCTATTTCAGACTGCCTTGAAAAACTAGACTTGTTTGAGCACTTATAGGTTATATAGTATTAATTTTTGAAATTTAGAGGTGGTTTAAAATACAAGTAATATTATCCAATAATTTTTAACTATTCATGATATTATATACCGTATTTAAAGCCCAAAAACTCATATAAAGTATAGTTTTCAATGCATCTGTATAGGTGCAAGTAAGAAAAAAATCATGGTAAGAATATAATTGGATTATATAATAATTTTTAATATTTTTTATAATCATTATAGGTCATTTAATGTGTTTTGGATACCAATATCTCTTGATTGGTCAAGAATGGTCTTATAGGTATCCTGTTAGTGCCTTATCATCTTAATGATGATTCATAAAGTACAAGCCCTTAAACTAAAAAAAATGCCAAAAAATTCAATTGGAGAAGGCCCCATAACACATAAAAATACATTTGTCTCCCATTTAACCTATTTTTATAGTACTAATCAAAAGAAAGCTCTTTGGTTAGGCATACTAAATTTATTGAGCTAATAGAGAGAAGAAGTTGGGTTAAAAGGTTCAAAAATGTTTGTATTTTTTCCCCAAACATATTAGTGAGTTATTATAAATCCTAATTTACATATTTAAATTATTATTTAATACTATTTAATCACTTATAATCTCTACAACATTTATTGATTGAGGTTTAGGGTTTATAAGCAAAATCATACTAAAGACCCTAATAGGTTGTTATGATCTTTCCCTCTTTGTTGAAGGGTTTAAAACTTGATGAAATGTTTAATTGAATTTTATAATCATCCTCTTATATTTCTTTAGGTCACATCTTACCTTCAATATATCATTTCCTTAAACCTCTCACACATAGGCCTGGATGTTTGGTCATATGGATCTATTAGGCCTAAACAGTCATTTTAGATTTTTCACTAACTTAGATCATATTTTTATTTAGTGGGGAATTTTAAGCTTATATTATTAAATACAATACTTCTTTCACCCTATATTTTTTTCCATACTTTGGTCACATATTCAGATCAATCACCCATGTAGGCCTGACTGTTTTATTTAGATAGTGTGACTATAGGGGTGATATACTTGTTTTGGTCATCCTTTATATTAAAATTGATGACTATAATAGGTCATATCATTATAAGAGAGACAGTTTCAACATGTTTTATGTATTCTTATTGAAATATTTTGACCCTTACTATGGTTTAAAAACTCAATTTAGGTCACCATTTGGGTTTAAACCATTCATGGTCATATTATACTTAATAGGCCTATTTTGAAAATATCCTCCCATTAAAATAGTTCCAAAACCTCTATAATATATTTAATAGAGACTCCTTAACATTTTTAAACCTTTAAATACATAAAAAAATCTTCAAACCTTGCAAGTTGTCTCACATATTCATATTGAGGCATGTAGATGCATAATTAGGCCTCTAGACTATTAGGCTCATTAAGATGAGCTTTCTCCCAAACTATTATAGTATTTTTATGGTGAAAATGGGTTGGACACCTTTTTCCTCTTATTATTACCTTTTATGACTTTTTTAACTTATATCTAACTATCTTAAGCTAAATTAAGCCTATAGGTGGAAACTTGGTCTCATTAGCTATTGAGGCCTAGAAAGGATTTCTAATGACCCTTTGTAATTACCTATTATCTCACCAAAACTCCAATTGAACCACTATGCATTTTTCCATCCATTTTTAATCTTAAAACTAGCCTGAGTTCTTAAGCACACCTATAATTTGTCATTTGGGTTCTTGGTTAAGCTTGAGAATGGATTTGACTAAAGAATCTCCTCTCTTTTCAATGTTCTCAAATAACCATTTGGATATTATTCATGTCTCTATACATTATTGATTCTCATTTTAAACATCAAATATAATACACCATTGAATTTTCATATTCATTCTTGAATAGGCATTTAGGTTAGTTTATACTCACACTTCATCAATGCTTTAGTCATAAATAGGCATGCATACCTTCTTACTATTTGTTTACTATGAAGTTAATGTGGACACATGATGGTATTATATATTCACTTTAAAATTGATTTTCTTCTCATTTATAATTTTATGTATTTTTTGACCAAAGGTACCCTTTCCATCTAAACAAGTTTATAGATGTCACATCAACTATGTGTATACATGGTTTAATTAGTTTGCATTAATTACCTTCCTCTATACCTCCTTTGGGTCTCTTTGATGAATAGTTTTAATACCTCATAGAGTGATTTTTTAATTCTTCATCACCTCTTTATACCATTTAAGTCTCATTTATCCTTTTATCAATCAATTAAACCCTCACTACAACCTCACACATAATCCTATATGTGCATATTTAGCCTTGACTATTCTATTGTAGGTCTTCATTAGTATTTTATCATTACCATTTTAAAGCATAAAGTTATTGAATTAGGTCACTATGAGTTTAAATAACTAAATTAAAATTCCTCATTATCTCCTTTGATACTAATGAACAAATATTATTGGTTAAGTTCCTTCAATAAGCAATCTTTCACCATCAATCTATACATAGGATTGTATGAATGAGATTCAAGAATTCCTTAAGAATAAATCTCTTAAATTTCTCTCTCTTTATATTTATATTTATATAAAATTATTCTTATCACCTTGTCCATATATCAAGATCAACATTACTATTAACCATTTGACCTTCATCTGAACTTACTGAAGACCTCTTATCTCCATAAGAACTCCTACTCTCTCTTATGTCTACTAAAGACATGATTGTAAGTGCTCATATGGGGTTTCAGTTGCATCTTAGATTATAGGATTCCAACACAAATTAATAAGCATTAAAATATATTATATTTTATTGATAACTAATATCTTCATTTGAAACTGTGTAACTTTCTTAAGACCTCAATATCTTTACAAGTATATGTTTCTCTTTTTGATGCCCTACCTATAGGTGGAGGTTGAATGACAATAAGTTCCTCTAAATTTTAAACTTTAAAATTTAATCATATTTTTTTGGATTCTAATAGTGAATATAACTATCCTATTCAACATATTTATGCCCCATATGGCCTCTTTTTTATGCTTTTTAGGCAGGGTTATACATAATTTATGGTCTAAGAATGTAGTCAGTTTACCTTGGTGGATTGGTGATGAGAATATTAATCCTAATACAATTCATTTGAAGTATTATCATCTCCTATAATTTATCATGAAACCATTACCCATTAAATCATGTTATCTTCAAGTATAAACTCTTATCTTAATGACCACTTAAAAGCCTATAGATGATAGTCCATTTCTCACACAGGCTTGTATGTCTCATTCTATGACTTTTGATCTCAAGTGATATTAGGTTCCTTTAAATTCAAAAGGATCTTCATCATATTACTTACATTTATTAATTGAATCAGGTTTATAATTCTTCAATCCAAAGATGTAGGTCTCAAAACACTTACATCGATAACCTCATGGATACATGCACCAAGAAAGACTAGCATACTACATGGAATCTAAGATCATTTGATTTTTTATGAGAATTTTGGTGACATTTTTAAATGTAAATAGAGTATTTCAATCTCTAAAATTTCACATGAGAACCAATAACATACATCTCTAATGTCATTCTAGGACCAGGGCCATGAGATCAAAATTACAACTTGTGGTCATGAAATCTTCTTACTTCACTATAGCATATGTGTTATATGGTGATGAATAATGATTTAGGAGGGTTGTTTATTCCTTTGAGTAACCTATAAAATTTTCATCTTGCCTCCATGAATTAAAACCTACAACTATGCTACCAAGCTAAGATAGTGGGATTTAACATCCTTTTTAGCACCCTAGCTCCTTAGTGATTGTTCATAAAGATAATGAGACCAATAAAATAACCAATGGAATTTATTGATAAGTCACATTTTTCCCTAGATATGGTCAAAATATTATATTATAACTCCTCTTATATGACATGTACCATT
>JARHVA010008440.1:75000-307500 GCA_037957365.1 Torreya grandis
GGTCAATATAGAGCATTAAATGAGTTGTATGGAATTATTAGGAAATTTTAAGGTTTAAAACAGTTATTTCATACCCCATGTGTCCTAATAAGTTTTATAAATTGTTTCTAACTAAAAAGTGGTAGCTTATTCAGAAGAAAGAACAATTTTCTTGGAAAAAAGGGAGTTTTCTTGAGGTATACAGACTTGTATGGCCTCTTATAGATAAGGAAACTTCAATAGTGTCACTTGGTCTTCCAAATACTTTTTATAGTGATTAGTTTGATCATAATTTCCTAAAAACTAATAAAACCATTTCTCTTTTCTTCCATATTCCATTTTATGTTTTTTTCAAGGAATGGTGACATGTGCTTTATGAACTATTCCTAAGAAGCTGACCTATCCATTTTTCTTTTTAATCTATGCACCCTATAAGTTTTTCTTTAGTTTAGATGATTACATATAATCTAAGTACTAGAATTGACTCCAAAGGACATAGAAATATCTACCTCATGTTATCCAATCTTTTTTTAGTGTTTCAAGGTGTTTTGGTAGGTAAATATCTCAAGTTTACATATTGGTCTCATTTGGGATGATAGGCATATTTCCATAATTTTTAGATATTCATGTTTTGATAGTGGTTTTAGAGGATGGAAATAAGTTAATTACCATGTTTACAATGTAATTTTTATATCCTTTTACTTCTTAATCTAATTCTCCAAATAGCGTTCCATGATATTATAGTGATAAGAATCATGCAGTCAGTTTACTCTATGACTATCATACATAGTCATCCAAGTGAGCTATGTAAGGTTCTAAATCATGTCCATGGATTCATAGAGAGTTTAAAATTTTTTATACATATATTTGAAACATATACAAGTAACTAAGCCTCCTGAAATTTCAATAAGAAGAATAAACTATTGCAATCATGTGTAATATTTACACATAGTCACCATTTACATACCACTATAGGTGCCTACCAAAGGTTTCAAACATTTAAGTGAGGTTTGGAATATTTCATCAAGATATTTGATATCATCATATATCATATGGACCTTTTTAATACCTGTATTTTATCATAAGCATGCATGTCTTACTCACTGTCTGTGATACTACACTTGCTACATGTACATGAAAGTGTCCACTTATAGGTGGAATCATAGAGATATAAAGATATATATTTGGAGAGGTTGGAATAATATTGAACCCTTTGTTAAAGTCTTAATATGATATAAATATCATGGAAAATATGTTGTATCATTAGGCAAGTATGCTTTCCTTATAGTTATGAGCAAAGTGAATGACTGTGTATTTCGGGAATAAGCCCCTAAAAGATGAAAACAAAGGTTTAAACCCTTTTTTGAGTGTTCTCATACAAGGTTACATTAAGATTCAGGACCTCTAAGTATAATTTTATTAAATATACCACATAGGTCTATCAATTTTCAAAATAATAAAGGTGTTTGAGTTGAGGAGGATGGTTGTTGAGAAGCCCAAAGTTATACTTTCATGCACTAAATTCAAGCAGTGAAACCTACATGTTTGAACATCAAGGAGACTCTTCACCTAATTTGTTACTAGACCATGTAACCATGATTGAATAATTTAAAATAGTTTAACTGAGTAATTATGACCTAAATTTTACTAAAATATAATTATATACTATTCTTTGTCTCCCCTCAGGTGTCCCATCATTCAAAATACTCACCTATAGCCAAGCATAGGAGAGAAATCACAATCTTATAGGTCAATGAAGGTAAGAAGACATAAATACATATTATTAAGAAGTTATTAAGAATGGTTCATGATTATATGAATGTAATTTTAACTATGGGGTTACTATTGACATTATAAGACCTTATTTCCACATAAGGAGGTGGAGATAGTCTGTACAAATGGCCTAGACTATCCACCTACAACTAATTGTAAAGTCTCACAGTCTGAAGCATAATATTAAGAATGTAAAAAAAATAAATTAGTCTTATTAAGACTATTTTAAATATATATAGGGAGTCAAAGGTGATGTGAAATCTCTCCTAAGAAGAATCTTCATATACAGGGTCTTCCTCATTCAAACACAGTTGACTGTGTATGACTGTAAAAGGACAATGAACAAAGTTAATGTTCTTAAAGTTTGCATTATAGGGGGATGATTTGAATACAAAAAATGAGTTATATATGTAAGATAAAACCAAAATAAGTCTTTGTAGAACTAAATTCAATGTCAAATTATGCAATATCACCTACATGGGTCACCATTGAAGGAAAGATATAGAAGGCACAGTCAATCTATCATACAAACCTAGTTGGGTAGGATGGAGATTGAGGTTGTAAGTATGAATTTTAGAAGGTATTTATTCATATTTTACATATATATTAGGAGGATAACCATCATCATAGACCCTTAAATCATAAAAACCCTCTTTAAGTCCATAACATAGTCCATATAGTTGAACATTGCACACAGTCTACCTTTTTCACATTCTATCTTGAAATTTGAGGGATTTTGAAGGTATAATGACCTGATAAAGGGTTTAAATTTTTTTATAATGTATTTATAAATTATATAATCTCGTACAATGATCAGTTGGTCTAAGCAAATATGGTAAGTACCCTCTATTTTGTCTCAGATAGAGGGTACTTCCCTAGGAGTACAAACCCTACATTTCTAAGAAAGGGTAATATATTGATAGATAAATTTTTTAAAAAAACTTAATAGGAGGTGTGATAATTTATATGAAACCTAAAATAACATGATAAAACATTCCTAAAGTTTTGTTTATACACAAGTGGTCCAAACCTACAAGAGTTGTAGTCAAGTCTATCAAGCAAGGTGTAGGCCTAAAGCCAAATGGAAGATCACTTAACTTCCAACATCAAGAAAAAATTATAATCCATTTTTTAATGTTAATATGGTAATAATAGATGTTTCAAATCTATTTTAATGCAACTAAGTCACAAAAAAATCCACTTTTGGCTCAGAGATAGTCTAAGCCTATAAATAATAGAGAAACAATCTCGATAGGCTAAATTGAAATGTTTACATCTCCTTTAAGGCTATGCATGGGGATATAATAAGTTTTTAGATGTTAAAAATGTTAATAATAATATTTTTTGTGAATTTTTTTGCAATTCTAACGTCCTATCTATATGAAAAAAATTTAAGAGTGAAAGTGACTCAAAACCCTTGCAAACCCTAGTTCTAGACCCGATTGGGGAAACAAAGAAGGAGATGCATAAAAATTGACCAAAATGGCTTGGGAAATAATTTTATACTATATGGGAATATCCAAATATCATTTCCATCCACTTGAGTGGAACCTTATCTATATGAACAAGGTACCTAATGCTTTTTTGACTATTTTTGTGCATTATATAGGTTTTATAAGGTTTCAAGAGATGAAATAAACTTTGAGAGGAATATAGATACTTATTATAAATCACTATGGTAATTTAATGACTCATGAAAACTCTTAATTGTGATTATAAGAAACTCCATCTTATCCATTTAGAATTGGCATAGTGAGCATGATGGTGAGAAGTGTGAAAACTTCAAGTGGAAGTATTTATAAAGTGTGTCTAATGCCTCTAATGCCTTGAATGGTCTTGACACATGTACTTCACCCACTTTTATGAATTTTCATGAGAAAATGAAGCCATTTTGGAATTCAAGTGTGTAGACACCAAAATCGTGTCTAACCCTTGGTCAACTCTCCCCCTTGGTCCCCTTGGTCTACTTCTAACACATTCCTAACCCACATGCTTATTAATTTAAAATAATAACTTATTTTAAATTAATAACACCCCCCCTTGACACATCACCCATGCCGCCTCACCTCTCCTAGGATACCTCTCCTTGGATGCCTCCATCACCCTATGACCAATTTATGACCTATTTCAACCCTCTCATGCTTATTTAATCCACCTTTAACCATTTTCCAATGACCATTAAACTCAATAGTTGGAAGAATGGGCAGAAGGCTAATTTTAGCCTTTTTTCCATTCTTCTAGCTGCCAACGTCGGTTACCAGTCAGCTGATGCCAGTAGGATCACTGACATTGGCCACTTAAAACAACCCAAAATCTGACTTCTCTTCTTCTTGGGATGTTGAATCAATCAATCACAGACCCAAATGTAAAAATCCTCTTGCGCCCAGACTTTGACCTCTCTCTCTCTCCCAGACGCACACTAAGCATCACAGGCTACAGGGACTCTGCATCAGTCACTCTACCTCTTTGCAGGGAGTCTTCTACATCAACAACAAGCATTCACTCCTCTGGTTATTTAGTAAACAAGAGCTAAGTATTCTCCTTCTATGTCATTTCAGTAGCTTAGGATGTATTTGTAATCAGTTTCTTCTTACTACTTCCAAGCAATATTATCAACCAGACAAACCCTGACTTTCAACTAGACCAGACTTGACTAAACTTCTTCCTGAAGAGGCTAAGAGGCCTTTATCCTACCCTTACCCCTTTTCTGACAACATATCCCCTACCTTAGTCCCTCCTAAAGACTATCTACTGTCTTACCACCCTACACAGACTCTCAGACTACCATAGACCATTCCATCAACCAAAGACTCATCCAGAACTCGTCCAAGACCATTGCCTCGATCGACGCTGGCCTACAGGCCCACTGCCCCTACTGACGTCAGCATACATAACCGACACCGATGACTTTGACCAACTGAAGTCAGCAAAAAAATTGGCATCGGTGACTGTGGCAGACCAATAGCAGATAGTAGATATGCATTGTTTGTATTTCTCTAACTTAGTCTATCATTATTTTCTTTATCCAACATTATTTTTTATTAATAGTGGATTGCCATCCCATAAAGAAGTCTTTACACTTCTGGGACTAAGATTTTGCTTGGCAGTCCACCTTATCTCTATCTAATAATCTCTTTGTTTAAGTCTCTTTCTTCTGCAGGTGTCATCCTCCACAGCCAAAGAGGAGGCCCTACAACATCTGGATAATGGTGCACAAACTTCATCTAGGTATCATCTAACCCTAGACCATTTATCTTAGTTTCTTTCATCTTTTGAATGTAGAAAAGCAAAAACTTGTTAGAAACATTCTGGCATGCTCGGTAAGACCCTAGGAGTTTTCCTTGGGTTCATACTTTTTCTTCTAAAAGAAAACTTTTCATATAGGTGCATTAGGTCTCTTCTTGCATCTTTTCCTTCTATCTCTTCCAAAAGACACTATCAAAAAAGTTAAAAAGAATCCTTCTTTCTTTCCTGCATCTTAGACTAGTCAATTCATACTCTTCAACCTTTTCACTACTTGTCTACATCCGAACACACATTTCAATTTGGGCTTAAAATCTATTGCATTTCATTTCTACCTGAATGCATACTTAGCTCTCACATATAGTAATTAAAACCACATCATGAATAAATCATAGCACACTTATGTTACATAACCTGACCACTTTCACAAATCAAACATCAAAACATACTGGAGACAAGGTCCGACTAGGATTTCATCACCTAGCGGATACCTTACCCGTCCCGAAAATCCCACTTAGACTTCACTACCAAGGGGAAAGCCCACTTTGTTCTCTGGCAGAGGATAAACTCTAGGGGAAGTATCTACTATTTAAGCAAGACAAGCTTATCACTAGCTCGTGAAGTGAGGGGAGCTTGCTCCTTAGCACCAGGCCACGCACGGAACCTAACACAGATCTTGAGCACTGAAACTAACCTGAAACCAACCTTGGATTGTTTCTTCTAGGACCCGTTCTAAAAGCCAACTTCCCAAACACACTCTAAGGCCTAATCCAACATGATTCTAAAATTTTATTCTTAGGACTTAACACTTAGGGTCTACCTGTCTCCATCTATTTTTCTATTCCTATTTGGTTTTTTGAGATAGTGAGGACGTTTTCTTCTTTTTTCCAAAATTTTTTAAATTTTGTGAGTTTATAGAAAAACATAGTAACCGACATCAGTTTTACCACCGATGTCAGTAGCCTTTATTTTCTAGCATCGGTTCTCTGACCGACATCGGCAATTTATTTCACTGACATTGGTTTTTCAACCAACATCAGTCACTGTCCAAAATTTTTCTTCTCAAAATAGCAAGCTTAAAACCTGACTTTCTTGATGTCCAACATCCATTCTATTTTTTTGAGACTAAAAAATATAGTTTCTAAAACCTAAATCTTTTGCCTTGAATGGTTTTGACACACAGTCAAACCAAGACTTTTGTTGACCACGCGAGGCAACAACCGCTTTCACCTTCGTCTTCCATAACTAGTCCTCTAATGGAGTATCATTCGGAGACCGAACATACTCCTACCTGACCAACCCCAATGCGACCATCTATTATTCCCAAAGGGGATCAAGACTTTGAAAGGTTGCTTGACCTCAATGTCAAGGCCCTTCAACATTATCTCATGAGAAGCCAAACGCGAGACTCTTCAGGCAACCCAGTCTATGGGATGCCAACCTCCTTAACTAAAGTGGCAACAATATCGATAGCATCCACTACCCAACCCATGACCACTCTAGCCTTTGCTTCGACCATCAACCCGACCATGACTAATCTTCAAAGTGTGGATTCTCCTTCTATCTCTGGGCCCACTTTCATCGGGGTTTTGGCCCCCCATCAACCACAGACTATTCAACAAAATTCTACCCCTTTCCAAAATCTAGTTGTCTCCATCCCACCTACTCTTACCCCTATCAACACAAGAGTAGCTACCTACCCTTCAACCAGTACTACCACCCCTCAACAACCTTTGGTGGCCCCTATTTAATTTGTGCCCTCTAACTCCATGGCACAACCACCCCTGACTTCCACATCTATCCCAATGACTAGTTATCAATATGTTGCACCTATACAAGCACAACCGACTACGTCATATGCCTCTTCTAGCACCTTCCAAGCACCTTAAAACCTAGGGGGCACCCCACTCACAAATCCATCAACTAACCTAATCAAAATGTTGATGGACAAAATGTCTAATCTTGAGGCTTCCATTTTTGGTTCAAACAATGTCCTTTCATATGACCAAATTTGCAATGAACCCATCCATCCCTCCATCCCAATCCAATCGTATCCCAGTCAGTGGGAACTTCCTAAGTTTACTCACTTCCAAAGTAAGGAAGACCCATAGCAGCATTTATGAGCATTCAGACATGCTTGTTACCTCATAACGCATGATGATGCATTGTTGCTATGCACTTTTCCCATGTCACTTTATGGTCCTGCCCTCGACTGGTATAGCTCTCTTACCAGTCACTCTATCTTTTCATTCACTCAACTAGGCCAGCTTTTCCTTGACCACTTCTCGATCAATATCACCAAAAAGGTCTCAATCACAGTCCTATACTCTATCAGAAAATTTGATGATGAATCCATAGCCGATTTTGTTTCCCGTTGGAGAGGCTTAATCAACCAACTCTCCTTCCCTTTACCTCAGCCCGAGCTCATTGAGCTCTTCTCTCGAGCATGTGCCACACACATCTCATCCACCTTGTGGGTGCAAACATTCTGCACTTTTCATGAAGCTTTCACCATGGCCCGAAAGCTTGAACTCCATGTTATTGAATAAAACAAGGTCAAATTGTGTAATACCAATGCAAAAACCGATGACCCTTCTTTTTATAGACCTTCTTCTTCCCACTCCAAGTCCAAAGGAGTGGCAAACACTATGGTCATTAGATCACCATCCTCGATAATGACTGACCAACCTCAACCTTCAACATCACAAAGCATAACTAAATAATTCCAACAACGGTATATATAGCATCAGTATACTCCTATAGGAGAATCATACGCTTCCATTCTAGATAAACTTGTCAAACAGGGAGTCCTCAATCTCCCTCAAATTTGACCACCTCAATTTAACCCTTTAAAACCTATCCCTACATAGTACAGGGAAAATGACTTTTGTCATTATCACCATATCCAAGGCCATGACACAAACAACTACAAAACCTTCAAGAACATTGTCCAAGACATGATAGATAAGGGAGATCTTGTTTTGGATAACCCGAATGTGCCACCCAAACAAAATAGTGATATCTTCAAACAACCTTTTCCTAACCATCCTCCTAGCCAAAACAATGTCCAAACTATGGCCGATAGCTCCCAAGAGCATGATATACGCACGTTCAACATGGTCTCACCTCTTGTCCCTGACCAACCTCCTCCACAAGTAGAAGAGCTTTCTTCTCCTATTCATCCATCACAGGTAGAAGAGCCTTCTTCTCCTATTAGTTCACCATCAACCTCTCTTATATTAGAGGATGCTTCAACCATACCAATGCCATTATCCCCACCTTCATCCTTCCTCCTACCAATGGAGGACCATTCCCTTCCTACTCCTCAACCACAAGTAGAAGGCACCATCATCCCTACCCTCTATCCTCTTGAGGAGTCACATTCTCCAATTTCTTCTTCACTAAGAGAAGAACCTGTCTCTTCACCCACTTCAATTAAGGAAGACCCAGTGACAGTTTTCTCTTGTCTCTTACCTAAGATCACTACATCTCACTCATCCCCATCCATATCTGAACCCAAACCTGCGCAGGCACCCCTCATACCCAAAGAGATTAAATCTCTCGACATTCAGCCTATATCAAACCTCACTCACCCACAAGTGAGGGTAGACTCTAACCTTGCCTCGCATAATAGTAGTCCTCAAACCAAACCAAAGAAGGCCACTAAACCACACTAGAGAATTCCTCCCCCACCTTCATCATTGCCCTCTATTTTTGGCCCACATCCATCCACCTTAATAGGAGTGCTTCCTACTCCAACACCTCATAGGGACAAATTGCCTCCATTATCCCCTTTACCCATTAAACATATATTTCCTCCAAAATGACCAATGCCTCCTATGCCTCCAAAACAAAATTCATTAACCCCTACTACAACAAAACACACAGACCCATTGGTGGGTTCTTATGCCTTGTTGTTATGACAATTGTTGCAGTCTTCTCGCATCAGTCTTCCACCTCTTAAACCATACCAATCTCTTAGACCAAAACCACCCTAGTTTGATGACACTAAAGTTTGTGCGTATCATCGCATGCTAGGACATGACATTGAGCATTGCTGTGCCCTCAAGGTTGTCATTCGCCAATGCTTGGAGAAAGACACCCTTCTTTTTGACCATATTATCAACAAACCTTAAACATCATCCCATGCTTCCCATACCTCCTCACCTTCACACTCATCAAATCTCAGATCAAGACCATCTTGGTTTGACAACACTAAATTTTGTCACTATCATTGCACATCGAGACATGACACTAAACATTGTTGCACTCTTAAAGCTGTCATTCATCAACACTAGAAAAAGGATACCCTTCTCATCAAGGATCCTCTTGACTACCCCTTTCCCAAATCTTTGACACCATCACATGCCTCACAAATATCATCACCTAAATTGGGATCTCAACACCAGACTATGGTCCCTCCACTGCCTTTAACCCCATTATTTGAAATCAACATAGTCAACTTGACCGCCAACCCACCAACCCAAAAGGATAAAGGGAAAAGACATGTTTCTATCCCTTGGACATCCCCATCAACCAAGCCTTCACCATAACCAAAACCCAAGATTATTGTCTTGGGTACATCTCGACCACCATCCTCAAAGACAATCCCTGACTTCATGGTGAAACAACCTCACCACATGACCCCTGTGAAGATGTCTTTATATGATCTCATACAAAATTCTCCACAGCATCATCAAACTTTTATCCAAGCCTTACAATCGATGGAGGTCTAGCCTGATGACTCCCAACCATTAGCCACTTTAATCAAATCATTACCAACCATTTCCTCCATCATGATAGATGATTTTGAGATTCCTACCTCCAACCTGGTAGATCAGGATCTTGCCCTCTCAAACTAAATCTATCAAACATTCTCCCTAGCAACTAGGGGAATTTGACCTTACCTTGACTATCATAACTTTGACCAAACATTGACCAGATATCAATTGACCTCTATCATAGCATCGACCAAGCCTCAACCAACCTCAACCAAGCCTCGACCAAACATCGACCAAGCCTCGATCAAGCATCAACCAAACCTTGACCAAGCCTCGACCAAACATCATCTTAACATCAACCAACATCAACCAAGCATCGACCAAACATTGACCAAACATCAATCAACTTCATGTCTAGCATTGACCAAACATCCACCAACTTCTTAATCATCTTTAACACGTGGCCAATTTGGAAAGAAGTAAATGAGGCAAGTGTGCTCCTAATTGGCTCAAACCTTACATCATCATGCACAGGTATGGATCAGGGACTTATCGTCTGTCTTCTCTCGAAGGCTAACTAGAACCTGAGCCTCTTAATACCTTACATCTACAACCATTCTACTGTTTGTCAAGTATTCATTCACTTGACATTTAACTTGAGCTCATCCCTTGAGCAACCCTTGTCATTTTAATCCTCATTCCTTTCAACCCTATTCCCCTAAGCAAACCTCTATAACCCTTTTATAAAGTATGAATGCTTTGTCCTAATAAAAAGGAGCCCTTAAGCTTCTATAGTCTTTTCCATGACTTGCAATTCTATCAAAAATACATTGATGTCAAAATATCAAAAGGTCATAAACTCTAAAGATAGACTGCTCCCTTGAAGGACAATTGTACAATCATTACTATAGCTAATAGATTGCTCCCTTAAAGGATAGCTATTCAAAGCCCTCAAATATATATAAATAAAAAATATAGACCACTCCCTCGAAGGATGGCTATGACTAAACTCTTGCTACAAATAACACTCTCTTAGAAGCTTCCCACATCGATCAGCTTCACAAATGACCACAACACAAAATGACATCTCTATGTAGACTTCCCGCATTGATCAATCTGCCAAATTTTTTAAAAAAAGTCATGGACTTGACTTATAGTCATTCTCAGGGTCTCCTATAAAAAGGGGAAAAGTTATCCCTACTCAAAAGGGTTACCCTATCCTACCATATCACATCACCTACTCAAGGGACTTTGAGCTCATTTTAATGTCAAAGTGATTCGATTCCCCCTCTAACACAACCAATGGTGAACGATGTAATGCATGAATGGGGCTTTTGGTTCGAACAACCCTTATTTATGCTATCATTATGGTCTTTGTCAATGAAAGAGCAATGCCCCTTTCACTTCTTATCCATACCTTGGTCACAATCCAACCAAATCATTTTCTCAACCATAACCAACCAAACCAAAACATTTTCAGACCACCAACATGACATAGTCCTTTTCACATAGTTTCTATGGAAACCAATACACATGGAAACTATCGACCACACAATTTATGCCAAGCACAAACCATTACTTGCTAAAGCATAAATCAACTCAATTCATTTTTAGCATACATCCATCACCGATATGGAAAATTTCTAGGGATAAAAGACCACTTAGCCAATGTTATAGAATACACCATCACATAATGTGGAAAAGGTTGTAACATCATCTTACCCTCATCAACCCTAACCTAGTCCAAACAACCTATCAACCAACTTAAACTACATCAGTCTAAGGCCCTTACAACAGGGGCTATGTAGGCAGCACTCAGATTACATGACCTCTTCTGGGGTTAGCTTGGCCACATCCATTTGTTCATCTACCTGATGGACAAACAATTTATCCTCTTAACCATGACTTAACCTAGTCTAAACCAATTATCAACCATTTTGCCCCTCAACCAGTCTAAACTACATTGGTCTGAGGCCTTTCAAATGAGGGCTATGTAGGCAGCACTTAGATGACATGACATCTTTTGGGGTTAGCTCAGCCACATCCATTTGTTCATCTATCTGATGGAAAAACCATTTTAACCCTTTTGATCATGACTTAACCTCATCCAACCCATCCATAACTGACCCTCTTCCTCCCTTTTAGGGAGAACTACATCAGCCTGAGGCCCTAACAACAGGGGCTATGTAGGTAGCACTCAATTGACATGGGGTCTTTTGAGGTTAGCTTAGTTATTCCTTCATCCATCCGTTTGATGGACCAACCATCTCACCTCATCTTGACCAACAACCTTGGAGATCGTGCTTATCTCCTCAGACCATGACCACTTCCAAGACAACATTGCCTTGGTTGTTTTTGCATGTATGTTACCTCATGAATGGTTAGCAAAATTGTCTACAACCCATATTTTGACCCTCACAAGTATTGGATCATGAGTAAGTTGATCCCCACTACTTGTGACATTTTTTGTGTTTTCTAGGAGCACTTCCTAAGCCTGAGCTACGTGGAACATGACGACCATTAGAGCTATAACTTGGATCGAATAACCCAATCAGCTATGACTAAATGCTAGGGCCCGATTTTTTCAATTTTAGCACTCCTCGACCTTGACCCGTGACAATTTGACCTGACCATCTTGTGAAGTGGTATGCACACAATCTTAACTATTGCAGCGTTCATACTCCAACTTCACCATATCCATCCACTCTCTATCAAATCAGCACCCAATTTTAGGTTCCCTTCCCTGAACTCCTACTTTGAGGGGGAATACCTCATCCCTTAATTGGGGCAACCTACATTCTTTTTTTGTCTTATAGTTCATCAAAATAACCAACAGGATGAAAACAACCTTATCCCATACCTGGGGCAACTTACTCCTATTTTTGTCTTGCAGTTTGTCAGAACAACCAACTAGACAAAAAGGGGCAAATGTAGACACCAAAATCGTGTCTAACCCTTGGTCAACTCTCCCCCTTGGTCCCCTTGGTCTACTTCTAACACATTCCTAACCCACATGCTTATTAATTTAAAATAATAACTTATTTTAAATTAATAACACCCCCCCTTGACACATCACCCATGCCGCCTCACCTCTCCTAGGATACCTCTCCTTGGATGCCTCCATCACCCTATGACCAATTTATGACCTATTTCAACCCTCTCATGCTTATTTAATCCACCTTTAACCATTTTCCAATGACCATTAAACTCAATAGTTGGAAGAATGGGCAGAAGGCTAATTTTAGCCTTTTTTCCATTCTTCTAGCTGCCAACGTCAGTTACCAGTCAGCTGATGCCAGTAGGATCACTGACATTGGCCACTTAAAACAACCCAAAATCTGACTTCTCTTCTTCTTGGGATGTTGAATCAATCAATCACAGACCCAAATGTAAAAATCCTCTTGCGCCCAGACTTTGACCTCTCTCTCTCTCCCAAACGCACACTAAGCATCACAGGCTACAGGGACTCTGCATCAGTCACTCTACCTCTTTGCAGGGAGTCTTCTACATCAACAACAAGAATTCACTCCTATGGTTCTTTAGCAAACAAGAGCTAAGTATTCTCCTTCTATGTCACTTCAGTAGCTTAGGATGTATTTGTAATCAGTTTCTTCTTACTACTTCCAAGCAATATTATCAACCAGACAAACCTTGACTTTCAAATAGACTAGACCTGACTAAACTTCTACTCAGAGATACTGAGAGGCCTTTCTCCTACCCTTACCCCTTTTCTAACAACATATCCCCTACCTTAGTCCCTCCTAAAGACTCTATCTACTATCTTACCACCCTACACAGACTCTCAGACTACCACAAACCATTCCATCGACCAAAGACTCATCCAGAACTCATCCAAGACCATTGCCCCAATCGACATCAGCTTGCAGGCCCATTGTCCCTACTGATGTCAGCATACATAACCAACATTAGCAACCTTGACCAACTGATGTTGGCATAAAAACCAGCATCAAAAACTATGGCAGACTAACAGTAGATAGTAGGTATGCATTGTTTGTATTTCTCTAGCTTAGTCTGTCATTATTTTCTTTATCTAGCATTCTTTTATATTAATAATGGAATGTCATCCCACAAAGAAGTCTTTGCACTTCTGGGACCGAGCTTTTGCTTAGTAGTCCACCTTATCTCTATCTAACAATCTCTTTATTTAAGTCTCTTTCTTCTGCAAGTGTCATCCTCCACAACCAAAGAGGAGGCCCTACAACGTCTGGATAATGGTGTGCAAACTTCATCTGGGTATCATCTAACCCTAGACCATTTATCTTAGTTTCTTTCATCTTTTGAATGTAGAAAAGCAAAAACTTGTTAGAAATAAAGTGTGCAAGGTGTGTGAAAGAGGAGTTTTGTTTGAGTGTAGGTAGTGATGGCTCACTTTCAAAAGATTCTAGATGATTAAGAATGTATAAACTGCATGGAGAATCATTTATACAACCCTTACCCTTCAATACAATCATTATACCTATCCCTAGTCATTTTTGGGATGTTACAAAATGGGTGATTGATGAAGATAAATTTTTGATCCAGTAAAAATAATTCCATGCCACTTTTCAAGAGTTTCATGCTATGGATTGACACTTGTGATTTCTAACCTTACATGATTAGTTTCACATCCTCTTCTCATTCACATGTAACTCCTCTTAGCATGAAAAGTTTCCTTGTGAACTTTAGACTTATCTCTTCTCTTATCTCTCTAAATTTCTATAATAACTAGCCATTTTGGCCTTTATAAGATATGATACACCTAAGTATGGTGAAGCCCTACTCATTTCCATACCATAGATCAATAAATACTACTAATTTTACCTCTTCTATGACTATTCATAGTGTGTTCACTTGAATGATTGATCTTGCTGAGTAATGACTATTATTTCCTTAGCATTATTGTCTCATTATCACACCTATTTTTAGCTTAAAATATTCTTGTAGGTCATGTTATGTGTTCTATGAAGTTTCAAGGTTTATTGAGTTAGTCTATTCAAATAGTGTCATTATAGGCCTCTTATCTAGTCCTCCTAGCCTAAACTTTCATCACAACCTCATAATGAAATACTAATGCGAGAAGATCCAGATTAGAGAAGTGTATGCCTAGTTAATATCTTGGTTTCATGTGTCACATGGAACTAGTTGGTAGTCATCAATCAATTTTGAGTATCACCTCCTTTAAGATAGTTTACTTTCAATTTTATCTCCCTTTTCTTTGCAATCATAGGTGTAGTATCAATCTATAAGTGGTACATCAAGGGAGATATCCCTATTTAGAGATTTGCCTCATTCTTAGGCTACCCAAAACCTAGAGGTGTTTCAATTGTTCCACATAGATGAGTAGAGATGAGACATCTCCTCAAAGGGTGAAAATCTAAGTGATAATAGTTTTTGGCATGCTCAGTGGGATAATTAGTCTAAAAAGTTGAAAGATTTTTGGTGTTATCTTTCAAAAAATTAGACTTTGGAGGCATTTATATAAACATCAATGGTGACAATGAGATTAAATTAGTTGGTTAAGCAACCCAAGTATTCTTTTTGAATATTGATGATAATTATTCCTTGTGTTCTTTCTTCCTAATGAATACCCATGGCTTATTTTGGTGTTGAGTATTATTTTACACAAGTTGATGAGGTATCCCAATCCTATGGCATTCCATATCAACCTTGGTATGATCCCCATTAACTCCAAAATGATACTTATTAGCCTTTTTACAAGTTGTATTAGCTCTAGAATCAGTCTCCTCAATATCTTACTTCTCCTAGTTAACTTAGTCTCTTCTCAATGCAATACAATTTAACTTTCAAGGAAACTCTCTTGCGAAATGAGAGGTACATGATAGATATTAACACACAAAGGGGACATGGTCAATATATTCCTATTTATTTCATTCTTAATGTGAGAGATGAATTATATCTATTTAAAAGAGAGTGGGCACCTATTAAGAGATAAAATTGGTAAAGGCTTATAAGTGAGATGCTAGATGTGAGTGATCTAGTTGCATCTTTAGAAGATAAGCTAAACATTCATGAGGAAAAATCTCACTAAATATATCAACCCTCATATCCACCTCCCAAATATTACTATTAATTATACTTGAACTGTACTCATGAACACAATCAAGCTTATCAAAGTCATCTTTTTTCTAATCAGCTAGAAGAGAGAGTTGGAAAGACAAACTTGGTTTTTAAAGCAAACTTTGATAGACATATTGAATAAGCCAATAAATAGATGCATCAATCCATATCATTAGAAAAGAAAGTTGAATTTAATCTCTTTTTCCCCTCTCCCATTACCTTCCCACCTCAATAAGAGACCTCTAGATATGAGATTCCAAGTTAGAGACAAGGTGGAGAATCCAAGCCTAAGGAGATCCCAAGTTTATTGAACACTTCATCCACTCCTCAAATTTCATCACTACCTCAAGAAGATACTCCTAACATTAACATCATAAGATGGAGTAAGGTAGTGGAATCATGGTAAAATAAAGGGGAGAAAATCCTATATAAAGAGTGTGAAATTAAGAAAAAGCTTGATCCTATGCAATCCCCTCTCACCCTTCCTCAAGAGATTGTGTGTTTTACACATCATCCCATTGGTACTCCTTACCCTCATGAAAATTCCTATCAAATTTAAGATACAATTTTCTAAGAGATCCTAGACAATAAAATTAAAAAGTTATATTGAAAAATGAAATTGTTGAGTCAAGGTGTGATGGAAGTTTTAGATCCCAAGGAAGATCATATGCCTAAACACACCCCATCTAACCTTCCTTAAGAAAGTGTTCAAGTTGAATCATATTTCAATGTAGTGATTTTACAATGGAAGGAAGAAAACCAAGCTATTTTAGCCTAAGGTTTTCCTCTCCTTCCCCAAGAACTCCCAATAGGATCCCCTATAATTCATTCTCAATCTAATGTTGAGTTCTATGTTCCACCTCTACCAACTAGTTCATGTTTTCCTCACCCCATCACCATTTTAATTGATAGACCTATGGTATGGGATCCTAAAGAGGAGAATTTGGTTAAGAAAAAATTATAACTTTTGCTTGAATAAAATATAGCTCCTTGGTAACCTCATTGTGCTAACTCACTTGATTACAAGATGCCTAGTCTTGGCATCACCAATAAGGAGAAGGAAATTGAGGTATTTCAGCCCTTAAAAACTAAAATTAGATTATAATAGTTGATATACAACCTGAGATTCCTCAAGAGTTTCCAAATTTTGAAGAAGAAATGAGTCCTTGTGTTGAGTCTTCTTATTGTGTTGATAATGAAGAATGCTTCCTTGTGTCAAACAAGAAATCTTGGATGAAGTTATTTTGTCTTCTAGAGAAGAGAATTAAAGATATTATCCTTTTGTTCCCCTTCATCATGTAAATCAAAGAGAAGATAAGGGATTTTGGTAGTAGTTTGTAAGCATTTGCAATGCGTTTGAGTCTCTCAAGGGGTATATAACTTCCTTAGAGATGATTTCAAGTGATGATAAGCAAGATGACATTTTCTAAAATGTCATAGACAAGCTAGAGAAAATTCCACCTCAATATTTGAAGGTCCAAAAAATATTTTAATGGTCTCAATATTCCAAAAAACAAGAAATTATTCCTCTTGAAACCATGCCTATAAAGAATATGCAAGTTGATCATGAGATGAAGAGTGAGTAGAAGAATGAGGTATGTGTACAAGGCCAAGAGGAATTCATTTACATTGGAGACCTATTTGAAGATGGTCTACTTGAGAGCATAACAAGTTAGTGCTAAGAAATAGGTCTGATCTATCAAATACATAATCCAAAAAGAAACATGCTTGGAACTATGATTCATCTCATGAAGAAGGAGATTTAAGAAAATTTCCTTTTGTTCTCTGAAAGGAAGTATGCTTAGTTTCTAGTTGTGCAAAGTTTTTTTTTTCTATTTTTCCTAAGTGATTTGAGCACATGTGTGTCTTATTAGTGTGTTTGTTTTAATTTGTGTGTATCCTTTGTTTTTTGTGGTTAAGGTAATTAGTTTTCTTGTCTTGGCCAAATCCTTTTTTATCAAGTGTTAGGTCTTCTTTTTTTATTTCAGACTTTAGATGACTCCCTAAGCCCATGGATAAGACAATGTTACTGATCTTTAGTATAGTAGGCATATTACCCCTATGAGTCATCAATTTATTGACCACATTTGACCTTATAAGTCAAATTAGGACCATTATAGGTAAAACCTTGATATTTATATATTTTAACTAATATTTTTTAATAGGGTGTATTATAAGTATTTTTATGTCATATTATCCTTGATCATTAGTCATTATAATCCTTATGTCTTTTAGAGTCATTTGGGGGTCAATATAGAGCATTAAATGAGTTGTATGATATCCTTGGGAAATTTGAAGGTTTAAAATTTTTATTTCATTCCCCATGTGTCTTAATAAGTCTTAAGTAACTATTTATAACTAAAAAGTGGTAGGTTCTTTAGGAGAAAGAGTTTTTTTTTGGAAAAAGGGGAGTTTTCTTGAGCTGTATAGACTTGTATGGAATCCTATAGATGAATAAAATTTAAGAGTTTCCCTTGGTATTCCACACACTTTTTATAGTGATTATTTTTGTTATAATCTCCAGAAAACTGAGAAAACTACTTCTCTCTTCTTTTACTAGGCTTGGCAAGCAAGAACCAGTCAATAGGTGTGTGCTTAGTATGGCTAGCAGGGGAGATTTCAAGTAAAATTCTTATGAGAGTGTCTTATAAAATTATTTATATTCCATTTTATGTTTTTTTTAAAAATAATTGTGACTTATGCTTTATGAAGTATTCCTAATAAGTTGACATATCCATTTTTCTTGCTAATATATACACCCTATAGGTTTTACTTTGGTTTAGATGATTTTGTACAATCCAACTATTATAATTGACTATAGATGAAATGTACATCTAAAAATAATGTTATCCATGATTTTTTTAGTTTTTAAAGGTGTTTTTATATGTAAATCATCTTACTTTTGCATATTGGTCTCATTTGGGATGAAATGCATGTTTCCAACATTTTCAAATATTCATGATTTGATAGTAGTTTAAGAGGGTGGAGATAATTTAATTACCATTTTTACAATGTCATTTTGATCCCATTTACTTTTAAATATAATTTTCCAAATAATTTTCCATAATAATATGGTGATAAGGATCATGTAGTCAATTTACTCTATGACTGTCATACACAGTCAGCCAGGTGAGATATGCAAGGTTATAAATCACATCCATGGAGAAATAGAGAGTTTTAAAATGTTTATGAATATTTTTTAGACATATATAACTATCTAATCTTCCCTAAATTTCACTACGAATAAGATACTATTGCAATCATGTGTAATATTTACACATAGTCACCATTTGCATACCATTATAGGTGCCTGTAGACTTGGAATTTGAATCAAGAGAGGATGGTTATTATTATGTTAGTTACAAAATAAAAAAAAGATGAAAGAAACTCACTAAATAATATAACATCTATAGGCCTAGTCACTATAGGGAAATTAATAAGGACAAACCATTTGATAAAACAACTAGAAAATGGAAAGAAATGAGAGATATGAACACAAACCACAAATTTTTTACCAAATACTTGATTTATCCAAAAGGCTCCTTTATTTTTCTCAACTTGTGATTCAATATAACTTCTTAAATGGATTGTGGATACCTTAATCTCCTCTTGGCACCTTTGGCTTTGGCTTTGCTTGGCTCAACAATTTGGCATTATAACACTAAAATGCAATGATTTTGGAATGTTTAAGCATTAAAACTTTGAATTATACAAGATTAAAATTATGGTTGTGATGCCTCCTATTTATAGATTTTTCAAAAAGGATTGGATCAATCATGACTATCCATCTCAAGATGAAAATGTGTGGCCATGAATTAATCTAATTATATAAATAAAATCTATAAATACCCTCATCATGATGTGGGAAGAATGGGAATTTATGAGGCATGATACGCATTCATGAGGCATGGGAGGGCTTAATCTTGATATGTTATGCAGTTATGACTTGTGGATACCACCCCATATAAATGATGTCATTTTATGATGAAGTTACTCATTATCAATTTCTAAAAAGAAATATTTAACAAGTTTCATGGAAAATGAAATTAACCTCTTAATTCATATTGATTAGCCTTAAACATCATTTATCAAATTTGGTGAAAATATTAGTAATTAGTGTAAAAATTAATCAAATTGGTTAGAATGTCATATTATTAGATCAAAATTTGACTAGATTGGAATTGGAAAGTGATGTTAGATGCATTGGATTCATTATCTCATTTAGGATGTTACCTATAGTCATATAAAATGCAAAAATGGGTAACTTGAGTGTGGCTAATGACACCCAACCCATAATTTCCTCTTGCTTGCTCCCATGACCCTCATATGCATCTTTTCACTTATTCCCAATCATCCTTAGGCTTTGAAGACCTCATTCTATCTTAGTCAGTACCCTTTTTCCATGTTTATTCCATCCCCCTAGGTCCTATACCCTCATGACAATAGCACACAACTTAGACTATAGCATTAGACCCTAGGGTATCCCCTTTTTGGCATTGGTTTCTAAGTTCATTTCTAGTCCTAATGGTCAAATTATTCTAGTTCCCCATCATTTCACTTACTGTCCTAATGCAAGCACATTCAACCCATGACCAATAGATCCCTATATATTCCCATTCAAAGATAATTTTGAAAGGGTTGGAAAATATCACTAAGTAAGCAAGAATAGAAGCAAGACTATTCAAGCAATCTTCCCTATTCTCTGCATACAACTAGCTAATACACTTACAAGCTCATTCAAATCCTTACACTAACCCTTAACCACCTCAATCATATCCAATTTTAGCACTTATTGCATTCTTATATCATGATTTCACAAAGCACTTTCAAAAAGAGTACTACATATGGCTTGATCCCTCTTCGGATTATTGGTATGTAGGTAGTGTGACCACACATGGGTTGTGAAGCATGTCTAGTACATATTACACCCACTAACCCCCCTCTTTTCTCAAAGTACTATTCAAGCTTATTAGAGACTTAGGATCAAAGATAAATCAACTCTATAAGGAGCTCTATTGAGAGTTAAGCTTCAAAATTTCATAGACAGGGTCATATAAGAGTGGCAGATAGAACCCAAGAAGTTTAGACCTCTATGACTAGTTTGGATTTAATGGTAAGAATAGGAATATAGCGCTAGACCTTGAAGTTTTCTATTTTTTGTGCTCCTATCCTTTCACCAAATAAATGCCAGATCTAGGTTCTTGATACCATCCAAATTCTACATAATCAATTGTTACCTTCATCTCAGTTAGATCAGCATAGTTCTAAGCTAAGTTATATTTCTCTCTCTACTCACTTGATACTTTTAGAAAGTATATAAAATAGTTTTATTTAATAAATTATTAAGTTAATTATGGCATAATTATTGACTGATTTACTTTACTCAAAATTTTAACTAAATAGGAATAAAAACCCCAATTATTCTTAAAAAGTTTAAATCATTTGGTGAAATTGACTTAATTTGTTTTCACATAAAAAACCCTAGAAACCCTAGGATAAGTTTCTTACTAATTTTTACCATATTTTTTTATTTTTTACCTGCATAATAAAATAAAAAAATTAATAAAGTTTTAAAATTTCATAGTAATATTAATATTTTTTTCAAACCCTAGTTGACCATACTAGGTCCCAATAAGTTTTCAATTATTTTCTAAATTTTTAATATCATATTTAAATAAAAAAATCCATTCAAAACTCAAAAATCAATAGTAATTCTTAAAAATATTTTACTTTTCAAAACCCTAGTTGCATTTACTAGATCCCATTAAATCATTAATTTTCCAATAAATTTTTGATTTTTTACTTGTGTATCTAACTAAAAAATCCACTTTTAATTTCAATATTTCATATTAATTTGTCAAAATATCATCTTTCAAACCCTATTTGCATATACTAGGTCCTATTGCTTTTGTGGTATCACCTTACATCTATTATCAGATTGCACAAAATTGATCTCACTTATTTACAAATTTTTATTACATTTCTTGCAAATAAAAAAGAGACCATCATTGGTCCTATCATGTACATGAATGATGAAGTTTATCATATGTTAATACAAAGATTTATTATTTTTATTTCATGCTTATCTTTTATAATAAGGAATGATATTACAAAATTCATGGCTAAAAATGCATAAAATTTCAATATTCCTTTTGCATACTCTCTATCATGTATATGGAAATATTTTCAAGTTCATCATGATATACATGTTAAAAATGTTATAATTCATGTCACAATTTTCTATACATTTATGCACAAATACTTGTTCTCTACCCCTTTATTTATATCTCTCATATGGAAAGATTATCAAGTTTATCATGCTAAACATGTAAGAAATGTTATGATTCATGTCACAATTTTCTATACGTTTTGCACAAACACATTCTCTCTATCCCGTGATTTCTATCTCTCATATGGAAATATTTTCAAGTTTATCATGCTAAACATGTTATAAATTTTATGATTTATGTCACAATTTTCTATGCAATAATGCAAAATTCCATATATTCTATTCCAAACTTGTTATCTCTCATGTTGAATGCTCTTTATGAACATATTATTATATAACTTGTAACTCCAATTATATGCATGTTATCCTAAATACATTGTTTCTACCTAGAGGATCCATTACATAAGCTAACAACCACCTGTTAAGTTTCAATGTCATATCTTATCCACATGAAATAGTTTTCTTGTCCTGCTCTCCCCTAAGAGGATGAGAACTACTTTCCTTCTATCCAGGTCTATCCTATCACCCCTCCAAAAGGTGAGATGACTCATACTGTGGTTCTTACATTAAGCCTATATCTTATTCAAAACCTCTTCAACATATGTATTTACATGTTAAATCAAAAGTAACTAGGGTTTGTACTTCTTAGACTCTAAGGGATCAAATCACTAGTATGAGAAATTTATTTTCATATTTATAAATACAAAATTAGATATTACATGAAAATATAAAAACATTGGAAAATTTTATTTTAATACAAAAGCCTCAAAGGTACCCTAGTGTCAATCATGTATATGCACCCTCACCTAGTCAATTGGTTGCAAACAATGTTACATATAAAAACAAGAAATCACAACAAAGTAACTCTACAACTAGTGATTCAAAAACCATGAAAAGATTAAATAAGAATTCAATTGAGGTACTAGGGGAAATTATTAAATCTAAGTTGATGAAACTATCTCCTCTACATCTACTGAGAAGATCCAAATATTATTGTCCATATCATAGAATGCATGGGCATCACACAGATTCATATTTGGAATTAAAAAACATTTATAATAGATCATTATTAATGAGGACCCTATACAAGGTAAATCAATCAATAAATTTATAGTGAAACAATAACACATTCACAAAGGGTCAAATTTAGAAATAGTATAAAAGTGGTTACCAAAGCGTAACTTAAAACAACAAAAGGATCAAAATGCAAAATAAGATCAAAAAATAGTACCACAAGCATAGGTAAAGCATGAAAAATATGTAAATCCGCCTCTTAAAAATGAGGCTCCACTTTTAAAGTAGTATGGGTTTGGTCAAAAATATCTACAATAGTTTGATTATCAAGTTCAAGGGTTGGGCAAGTAGGCTCAAGGCATCACTACTCCTATTCTAGCAATTGATAATGTTTGTCATCAAGGATTGGGATTTATTAAACATCCTAAGGTAAATCACTCATAGACATAATTTATAAAAGGAAATGATACATATACAACAAAATTCAACACTACATTCCATTGGTTCAAGATCAAGATCATAATGATGAGTGGAACAATACAAGTTATTATTATTTTCAAGATACTAAAAATGAATACAAACATTTAGAGTCATAGACATAGCGATTTCCATCATGCTTCATGATTACGCATGATTCCTCTCCTTGATATATGACACCATGATAGGGAGTCACCCATCAGACTCATCAATTAGTATCATCTTTTCCCTCTCACCTATATATAGTCTTCTTATGATTGATTGTACATAGCAAAATTTCTAAAATCCAAAAACAATATAAAATTTCAAAATACCAAAAACATTCAAATAATTCAATATATATATAAAAAATTAAATATCTCAAAAACACCAAAAATGTTTTGATTAAATGAATTATCTATTTTTTATATTTCTACTACAATATTAGACTTACATTTTCTATTCTATGCTATTGTTTGTCAATTTATCTACATTACCATGCTTCACTTGATTTTTTTGAGTATGTGTAGTGACATCTAGATCCTTGATTACTTAAATTTACCCATTGAGGTAGAATCTTAATTCTACATTCAAGACATACTTTGATATATTTACCAATTGGGGGAATCTTCTACATGACTTCACCATCTAGGTTATGTCATTCCTACACCATATACTCTAGTTATTATGTTCATGTATATTAATTACTAGATTACTTAGATTACTCTATCTAAACTCACTAGTATATAACACTTGTGTATTTATTATCATATACCTAATCTTGTACTAAACATGTCTATCATACTTTACATCTTGCTTTGATTAGTTAGATGTGATTGTATTTCTAGTTATTACATGATTTACTTTTTTACTTTGTATAGCTAGATGTGATTGCATTTATTAGTTCTTATTTATCTCCTATATGTGCTTTAGGACACTTGCCAATGTCCTTTGATTCTATTTATTATGTGTGCCTTAGGAAATTTTCTAATGTCCTTCACTTCCATTCATGTGTGTGCCTTTGGACATTTGCTAATGTCCCTTATTTTTACTCTTATATGTGTTTGTTTTAATTATATGTGTATAAAACATTTGAACATGCCTTGTATGTTTAATTTTTATATTGAGTGACATGTGCCCATGTACCTTGTTTGCTTTCCCCCTTGGCCATATTTTGCATGCTTCTATCTTTTTTCCTTGCATGATTTTTGCTTGATTGCTCTCTGATTTTTTAAAATACCATGATCCTAATCATTCATTATCTTGATTTATTTGATGCCATGATGGAAATCATGCTCTATTCCTTAAACTAAAAATTAATAACTAACCAAAATTCTCATGTGAGTTCTAGTTTAGTACATTGAATTACATTTTTATATCTATCTAGGCATACCCATGTTAATCTAAAATTATATCAATAAAAACCATGTTATATCTTGAGATATCTTGTTGATTATCATTTCTATATCATGTATCTTTGTAGCATAACACATTTGCATGGATCTTTCTTCTAAGGGAAGTCATTGAAAGGTCTTAATTCCTACCCTCACAAGAGGTGGAAATAAATATTTATTTTTTTATAGAGATCAGAACTCCTTATAGTCAAAATCTAACTTATAGAATAACTCAGAATAATAATTAGAGGTCAAACTAGGCAAAACATATTAAAAAAAGTGACAATTCTAGTATAGTTTTTAGTTTCAGTAAAGGACAACAACACTAGACACTAGGGTGTCCTATTTTTAGTGTTCCTATCTAAATTTTAAAAAAATAGATTTTCCAAAAGTAGGTAGAAAAGTAGGTTCAACTATAGTTTTGCACATTCATACTAGTTTAGAATTAGTAGTTTTTAGTACACTTTTACTCAGATAATCTAGATATATGGGGTATCATGAATGGCATGATGGATTTCACTTCAAATTTTAGATATGGTAGTTGGTATAACTTCCAAATTAGAATCCATGTTTCAGACACTAGTGATTAGGGGCAATGTGCATGGCACATTTATTTATTTTCTTTCCCAATTCAACACTACCCAAACATTCTCAGTAGTTGTGTGATTTATTCCATCAGTAGGTGGTTGGCATCATTTTGGAGTGGCTTTAATACAAGCCTAATCTACACATTCCTAAGTTCTCAAGTTCTTGAGTGGCTTCGATATAAGCCTAGTTTTTATTCTCATAGTGGCTTTCATACAAGCCTAATATCCATATTTTAAAGTGGCCAAGAGTGGCCTAGTTTCTAGAATACATTCAAATATCCTCACCAACATTATCAAATTATAGAGCATTCATGGGATTTAGGAGCCATCTCATTTGAAATACATTTCATACCAATATGAGTTTATAGCTTCACTTCATGGGGTAACAATGGACTAGCTAGCCTTTGTATTCTTGAGCCACCTATTTAGAGGGATTAGACACATAGTCCAAACATCAATTAGCACACACATGATCACCTAGATTTACTTAGTGGATGATGATGGATCCAAATGAATAGCCTTTAAATTATTGATCCACTCTTGGGGAATTAATCACTCAACTCTATTCATGATATTACTCTTTGTACAACATTACTCAGCATTACTTAGCATTACTCAACATCACTCAACATCACAATAGGTTTTATATTGGTTCATGTACATGGTGAGGTGTATTAATTTTTTTGTCTTCCTCTCTCTCTTACACAACTTTATATGTTCTTATTTTAGATATAGTGTATCTAGTAAGAACTGATCCAATCTTGATTTTTCTTGAAGATTTATATTTCACAACATGATCTCTTTATGCACACCCAACATCATAATATATTCATGAGCTTCACCCTTATAAGCAAGTTTAGGTATGCTTTCTATTTTACCTTTATCATTGTATTTCACTTTGTTGCATCATTAGAATAAAGGAGGGGCAAATGTAGTCATATAAAATGTAGAAGTTGGTAACTTAAGTGTGGACAATGACACCTAACCCATAGTTCCCTCTTGTTTTCTCCCATGACCATCATAAGCACTTTTTTTTAATTCCTAGTCATTTGTAGGATTTCAAGACCTCCTTTTAGCTTAGCCAAGACCCCTTTTCCATGCTTATTACATCCCTTTAGGTCTTGTACCCTCAAGACAATAGTGTCTAACTTGTACTTTAGCATTATAACCTAGGGTATCCCCTTTTCAATGATGTTTTCCAAATCCATTTTTGGCCTCCATGCTCAAATTATTTTGGTTCCCCATCCTTCTCTTTATCAGCCTAACACAACCACATTTAACCCATGACCAATATAGCCCTATATAGTCTCATTGAAAGATCATTTTAAAAGGGTTGGTAAATATCACTAAGTAAACAAGAATAAAAGAAAGACTATTTGAGTAATCTTCCTTATTCTCTACGTATAGTGAGCCAATACACTTACAAGATTATTAAAATCCTTACACCAGCCCTTAACCACCTCAAGCATATCTAGTTTTAATATTTCTTGCATTCTCATATCATAATTGCACTAAGCTTTCAAAGGGATAACTACATATGGTTTGATCCCTCTTACGAGTAGTATTATGTAGGCAACATGTCCACACATAGAGTGTGTAGCATGTCTAGTGAATTTTACACACACTAACCCCCTTCTTTTCTCAAATTCACATTCAAGCTTATTGGAGACTTAGGATTGAAGATAAATCAACTACATAAAGATCTCCATTGAGAGTTAAGATTAAAAATTCTATAGGCAAGGTCATACAAGAGTGGTGGATAAAATATAAAAATATTAAACCTATATGACAAGTTTAAGAAACAATGGTAGGAATAATACTATAGTGTCAGACCCTGAAGTGTCCTATTTTTGGTGCTCATATCCGTTCATCAAATGAAAGCTTGATCTAGGTTCATGATACTCTCCTAGTTTTGCATAGTCAATATTAGCCTTCATCTTAGTCAGATCAACATAATTTTAAGCTAAGTTATATTTCTCTCTATTCACTTGCTATTTTTATAAAGTATAAACAAATATCTAAATTAACAAATTAGTAATTTATTTATGGCATAATTATTTACTGATTTATTTTACTAAAACTTTTTACTAAATAGGAATAAAAACCCTAATTATTCCCTAAAAGGTTAAATCATTTTCAACACAAAATAATAAAGGCATATGTTTTGTGAAATAAAATTGGTAGAAAAGAGTGATCCAAAGCACCCAAGTGCAAAAATGTCATTTTGACTCAAAATGATTTGATAAAAGTTAGCTACTTCATAAATTGCATTGCATCATTTAATGATACTTTAGCCATAATTGGCACTTGAATATGATAAGTTCACATCATTTAGTGTGTTTTAGTGTTTTTAGGCCAAATTGTGTGTTTTGGTAGAAATTAGTCAAAATCCTAGTTAGAGGTTATTGTTGGACACTTTTCAGTGTCTATGGTGGCTACAAAAGGTTTCAAATGTTGAAGTGAGGTGTGGAATCTTGCATCAAGATCTTTGATATCATCATCTATCATTTGGGCCTTTGGAATACATAGTGTTGATCCTAAGCATGCATGTCTTACTCACTACCTAAAATTCTACATTTGTGCATGTACATGAAAGTGTCCACCTACAAGTGGAATCATAGAGATATAAAGATATTTTTTTGGATAGGTTGGAATATGATCAAACCCTTCTTTGAAGTCCTGATATGATATAAAGATCATGGAAACTATGTTGTATCCTTATGAGATCAGGTATTCCTTATAGTTATGATCAAAGTGAATGACTTTGTATTTATGGAATAAGCCCCTAAAAGATGAAAATAAATGTCTAGGTCCTTTTTTGAGGGTTATCATGCAATGTTTCATTGAGCTCAAAGACCTCCAAGTATACTTGTATTCAATCTCCCACATAGTTCTATCAATTTACAAAATAAGAGATGTGTTTGAGTTGAGGAAGATGTTTTTTGAGAAGCCTAAATTTACACTTTCATGCACTAAATTTAAGTATTAAAAGCTATAGGTTTGAACCTCAAGGAGACTCTTCACCCAAGTTAGTTCTAAACCATGCCACAATGATTGAATGGTTTGAAATAGATGAAAGGAGTAATCATGGCCTAAAGGCAACATAAATAGAATGATATTTTGTGTTTTTTCTCCCATGACCACCTATAGGTGTCCCATAATTCAAAATACTCACCTATAACCAAGCTTAGGAGAGAAATCATAGTCTTATACGTCAAGGAAGGTTAAAATACCTAAAGCCATATTTTGAAGAAGTGATTAAGCATGCAACTTGATTATATGAATTTAATATTAATAATAGGGATACTTATAAAATTTCAATACCTTATTTCCATATAAAGAGGTGGAGATATTACGTATAAATGGCCCAGACCATCCACCTACAACTAATTATAAAGTCTCTTAGTCCAAAGCATAATATTAAGCACGAAAACACATAAATTATTTAGTATAAGATGATTTTAAATGATTTTAGAGATTAAAAAGTGATGTGAAATCTCTCCTAAGAACAATATTCATATATAGGGTCTTCCTCATTCAAACATAGTTGATTGTGTATGACTGTAAAAGGTCAGTAACCAAAGTTAGTGTTCTTGAAGTTTGAATTATAGGTACATGATGTGAATACAAAAAATTGGTGATATATGGAAAATAACACCCAAATGAGGTTTTCTATCACTACATTCATGGTAAAATTATGCAAGATCACCTAAAAGGATCACTATTGAAGGAGAGATATAGAAGGCACAATCAATATGTCATATAGACCTAGTTGGATAGGATGGAGATTGAGGTTGTAAGTATGAATATTAAAAGGTATATAGGAATAATGGAATATATATTATGAGGATAGCCATAAATATAGACCCTAAAATCATAAAAACCCCATTCAACTCCATCACATAGTCCATATGGTTGAACATTGCACATTGTCTGTCATTTGCACAATCTATCTTGGAATTTGAGGGAGTTGAAAGGTATAAAAACCCAATAAAGGGATGATTTTTTGTGAATTATTTATTTAAAACTTTTATAATCTTCTCCAATGATCAGTTTTTCTAATAAAATAGGGCAAGTACCCTTTGTTTTATCTTAGATAAAGGGTACTTCCCTAGGAGCACAAACCCTACATTTTTGAGAAAGGGTAATAAATGGATAGACCAAGTGATTAAAAAACATTTATATAAGGTGTTATAAGTTTTATGAAACATTTAAAAACATGATAAAACATTCCTAAAGGCTTTAATCTACACAAGTGTTCCAAACCTACAATAGTTGTTGTCAAGTCTGTCAAGCAAGGTTTAGGCCTAAAGCCAAATGGAAGATCAACTTCACTTCCAACATTATGAAAAAATTATAATACATTTGGGAATATTTTTATGGACATAATAGATGTGTCCAAGCTATTGGAATGCAATTAAGTCATATTTAAATCCACTTTTGGCTTTGAGACAGTACAAGACTGTAGGAAGTGGAGAAACAAGCTCAATAGGCTAAATTGAAATGTTTACATATCCATGAAGGTTTTGCATGGAGATATAAGAATTTTTTAGATGTTTAAAATGGTCATGATCATCATTCTTGTCATTTTTTTTCAATTCTGATATCTTATCTTTATGAACAAATCTTAAGAGTGAAAGTGACTCAAAACCCTGGTTTTAGACCTAATTGGGAAAACAATGAAAGAGATGAATCCAAATAGAAAAAAATAGCTTGTGAAATGATTTTATCCTATAGGGGACTCTCCATATACACTTTAAATCCACTTTAGTGGAACCCTATCTATATGGATAGGGTACATAATTATTTTCTTTGACTATTTTATGCATTGTACAGATTATATAAGGTTTCAAGAGGTGAAATAAACTTTGGAAGGAATATAGAGACTTATTATAACTCACTATGGTCATTTAATTCCTCATAAAAACTATTATTTTTTCATGTAGTCATCTCCATCTTAGCCTACCAGAAATGACATAGTGAACATGATGGTGAGAAGGGTGAAAACATTAAGTGGAAGTCTTTTTAAGGTGTGCCTAATGCCTCTAATGCCATAGATGGTCTTGAAACATGTGATTTACCTAATTGTATGTATTTTCATGATAAAATGAAGCCATTTAGGATGCCAAGTGTGCAAGGTGTGTGAAAGAGGGTTTTATTTGAGTACAGGTAGTGATGGCTTACTTCTAGAAGATTCTAGATGATTAAGAATGTAATTGATGCTTGGAGAAGCATGTTTTAAACCCTTCCCCTTAAATATAATCATTATAATTTCCCATAGTTAGTTTTGGGATGACTAAAAATGGGTGATTGATGATGATAGTTTTCTAATCCAATAAAAGGAATTTCATGACACTTTTCAAGAGTTTCATACTTTAGATTGACACTTGTGCTTTCTGATCTTGCATGATCAGTTTCACATCCTCTTATCATGGACATGTAACTTATTCTCTCAGCATGACAAGTGTCCTTGTGACCTTTGGACTTCTTTCTCTCAAGTTCTATAATAACTATCCATTTTGGCCTTTACAATATATGCTCCACCTAAGTATGGTGAATTCTTACTCATTTACATACCATATATAAATAAATACTATTTATTTAACCTCTTCTATGACTATTCATAGTGTGTTCACTTGATTTATTGATCTTGCTTAGTGATGACTATTGTTTCCTTATCATTTTTGTCTCCTTCTCACATCTATTTATAGATTTAAAGCTTCTTCTTGTAGGTCATGTGAAGTGTTATATGAAGTGTCAAGGTTGAGTGAGTTAGTATATTCAAATAGTTCCATTCTAGGCCTCTTATCTAGTCCTCTTAGCCTAAACTTTCATCACAACCTCATAATGAAATACTAATGTGAGAAGATTCAAATTAGAGAAGTGTATGCCTAATTAGTTGTAATGAAATTACTTCAAGAATTAAGTATAATAGTAGAATTATATCCAAATATGATGGAAATATATCCAAATATATGATAATAGATAAGCCACTTCGAGGGGGCAACCTCCACAAGCTTCAATAAGAGCAGAATTCACAATATGATGATAAATGATTACCCACTACCTCCTATATATAGTATAACTAGGCCATGGTTACTCCATAGGCCAACCTACTAATCTAAAGAAAGCAAACCTACTAATCTAAAGAAAGCATAGATAAATGTAATATAATGTCAAAGAGGGATAAGTAAGCCACAAGTCGGCTAATACTATCCTCATACATGTGATAGGTTATGGGTGTAGCATGCCCTTCCCCTTCAAACCAACGTTGTCCTCAACATTGAACATCTGTGGATGTTGTTACAGAAATTCTTCACCTTCCCAAGTTGCATCTTCACTGCTTTGGTTTTTCCACTTGATCAAATATTCCTTAATCTCTCTGGTTCTCAACCTCTTAGTACATGTTTGGAGGATCTTCTCTGGTTCCAAAATGACTCATCCTTCTTCATCTAGTTCTGGGAGCTTTGTTTGGGTAGAAACTTTTTGTCTAATGACCTTATTCAAATAAGAAACATGAAATACTGGGTGTATGTGAGATGAATGAGGTAACTCGAGCTTGTAAGCCACACTTCCAATTTTTTGTAGAACCTGATAAGGGCCATAATACTTTAGAGCAAGTTTATTGTCCTTTTTCTATTGCTTCAAGGACATCTATTTGTAAGGTTGCAAACGAAAAAATACCTAGTCACCCACCTCAAAATTTTGCTCACTCTGGTGTTGATCTGCTTGTTGCTTCATCTTATTTTGTGCCAAGGCCAAATTCTCTCTCAAACTAGCTAAAACCTCTTGTTGATGTTGAATGTGTTCTTCCACATCTCGAACCTTAGTGTGCACCTTTACTGAAGAAGTGATGGAAGGTGGATGGTAACCATATAGTGCTAGAAATGGAGACATTTTAGAAGAGGTATGGAAAGATGTGTTATACCACCATTCTATAAGTGGTAGCCATTTAACCCAATGTTCTTGTTTATCTGATACAAAACAACGGAGATACCCCTCTAAACATTTGTTAACCACTTCAGTTTATCCATCAAATTGGGGGTGGTAAGATGAGCTATGAGCTAGCTGAGTACCCAAACAAGAAAATAGTTCAGTCTAGAAATTACTAGTGAAAATAGGATCATGATCACTTACAATTATTTTTGGGGTTCCATGTAATTTGAGAACTGCTTTCATAAAAATAACTGCGATTGTACTTGCTGAAAATGGGTGTGAGAGAGCACAAAAATGGGCATATTTTGTAAGCCTATCTACAATGACCAAAATAACATTATTACCTTTAGAAGAAGGTAACCCAATGATGAAATCCATGGAAACCTCCTCCCACCTTTGACTAGGAATTGCTAATGGTTGTAACAAACCTGGGGTCTTAACTGTTTCACCTTTATTCTGTTGGCATATCATGCATTCTTCCATAAACTTTTGTACATCTCCCTTGATTCCTTCCCAAAATAATTCTTTCTTAATTCTATGATAAGTTTTCAAGAACCCTGAGTGTCCCCCAAGTGGAGATGCATGCAACTCTGTAATAATCTTATGCTTAAGCTCTGAAGTTTTGCACAAGTATAACCTACCCTTATACCATAGGACATTACCTTTCCATTCAAATTTTTCAGAGGATAAATTACCTTGATAGAGATTCTAAATCAAAACTTGTGTATCTATGTCTTGTTCCTATTCTAACCTAGCTTCATCCACCCAATCTACTTGCAATATGGAAATTACACAAAGTAATGCTTCTGTGGATGCATCCCTTCTAGATAGTGCATCTGCTACTACATTATATTTACCCTTCTTGTAGATGATTTCAAAATCATAACCCAACATTTTGGTTACCCATTTTTGTTGTTCCTCAGATGATAATCTTTGCTCCAAAAAGTATTTGAGACTATCATGATCTTTTTTCACCTTAAAGTGTCTACCCATCAAATAAGGCCTCCATTGTTTAACTACATGAAGAATAACCATCATTTCTTTCTCATAGATAGGTTTTTGTAGATTCTTACCTTTCAATTGATGGCTTTCAAATGCAATGGGTCTTCCTTCTTGCATTAGTACTGTCCCCAATCTAGACCCCGAAGCATCACATTCAACAGTGAATGTTTGTGAGAAGTCTGGAGTAGCCAAAACTGGAGTGGTGCACATAGCTACTTTTAGTTTCTCAAATGCTTTGGTGGCATCTTCATTCCAATGGAAAGCATCCTTCTTTAGAAATGTAGTGAGTGGAGCTACTATGCTGCCATAACCTTTCACAAATCTTCTATAGTAACCTATTAGTCCAAGAAAACCTTGAAGGTTTTTGAGAGTTTTTGGCATGGGCCATTCCATTATCACTTTGATCTTTTGAGGATCAACTTTGACCCCTTCATGGGAAACAATGTGACCAAGGTACTCTACCTCCTATACTCCAAAAGCACATTTAGATGGCTTCACATAAAGTCGGTGCTTCTCCAAAACTATCAACACCTGTTTCACATGTTGCAGATGTGCTTCCCATGTTTGACTATAAATCAATATGTCATCAAAGAAAACTAGCACAAAATTCCTTAAAAAAGGCCTAAAAATAGTGTTCATCAAGCTCTGAAAAGTAGATGGTGCATTTGTAAGACCAAAGGGCATTACCAAAAACTCATAATGGCCCTCATGTGTTTTAAAAGTAGTTTTATCAACATCTTCATCCTTGATTCTAATTTGATGGTACCTTGAGCGAAGATCCAATTTTGTGAAATAATTAGCACCATACAACTCATCAAGTAAATCATCAATTACTGGAATAGGAAACTTATTTTTGATGGTGTACTTGTTGAGTTCCCTATAATCTAGGCACATCCTCCATGTGTCATCCTTCTTCTGCACCATGACCACTGGTGATGAATATGCACTTTGGCTATGCTTGATGATCCCTACCTCTAGCATCTCATTGACCATCTTTTCAATTTCACTCTTTTGTGCATATGGATATCTATATGGTCTGATATTTGGTGGTTGACTACCTGAAATTAGTTGAATGTCATGATCATGTTCTCATTTTGGTGGTAGTCATTTTGGCATGGCCCCAAAAATAGACGAGTGGTCTTCAAGAATTATTTGTAGATCAAGATGTGTAAACACCTTTGGGGGTTGAATTTCGATGGAGCATAATTGTGCAATAATTCCCTCTACCCCCTTTTTTAGCATCTTGGTCATCTGATGTGAACTAACCAATTGTGGAGATTTTGCATGTAATCCATATAGTTTAATTTTCTTACCTTCAGAATGAAAGCACATGAATAGTTCTTGGAAGTTCATCTCAGTGGTACCTAAGGTTGTGAACCATTGGACTTCCAAAACAATGTCTATGTTACCCATGGGAATAGCGAACATAGGAGAGTCAAGATTCTACCCACCCATAGTAAGCTTAATACTATGGCATTTGTTTGAACAATTAATTGTGCCACCATCTGCAATCATGACCTAAAATTCTAGTGTTGGGTAGATGAAACAGTTCAATTGAGTGGCCAACTTATGGTTTATAAAGTTATGTGTGCTCCCTAAATCAATCAACACTGTCACCTTCTATTTATTTAGGAAACCCACCACCTTAAGAGTTTGTGGAGTGTTAATACCTGCAAGTGCATGACAAGAGATTGTAGGTTGGGAATCTTTAGGTACCTCCTCTATATCTTCCTCATCATCATTGGAGGCATCATCTACTTCTTCATCTTCATTTGGTCCCTCAATGTAGAATAACTTCTTCTCGACACATCTATGTCCTTTACTCCACTTGCTATCACAACCAAAACATAATCCTTTTGCACGCTTTTCTTCAATTTGCTGAGGGGTCAATCTCGTAGGTGGAGGAAATGATGATGATGATATGCTACGATCTTTGAAGTGAGTGAATGGTTGCTTCTTATTGGCTATGAATTTTTCCTCAGCTCTATGTGCTAGGATAATAGATTCAAAAATATTAAGTGGATTAAACATGCATACCTCATGTTGAATGTGGTCCTTGAGTCCACCCAAAAATAGGTCATTCAAATTTGCATCAGAAATTTTCTCCACATGTAAGGATAGGTTCTAAAAATGATGAATATAATCCTTGATAGAGTTATTTTGTCACAATTTTGCTAGTTGTCTGAAGTAATTATCTATCACACTATTGCCATAGTGTAATTGTAGTTGCTCTGTAAAAATTAACTAGGTGACATTGAGACTCATCTTTTTCTTTTGAGCACACAACCATCGATACCAAATGAATTAATTAGGTTCAAGATACAAGGATGCCATGGTAACCTTTTGTCCACTTGGAATCTAATGTAGGTCAAAAAAACTCTCCATTTCATTGAGCCAATTGAGTGGACCTTTTCCATCGAATTTGCACATATCCACTTTTGGTAATAGGTTCTTCTGTAGCCATGGAGTTGGATTTAAAGTAGACTGGTTAGGAGACCCCCTGGTGGGTTTGTGAAATAGAGTTATCTTGATGATTTGATTGATTAGTGTTCAAATCCATCATGATATATCCCAAACTATCTTGTATGGATTGCATATTAGATTGTATGTCTTGCACCTCACTCTGAATGCCTTACACATTATAGTCAAGCTGGCTCAATTTGTGATATATGTCAGAAAACCTGGGTATAAAGGGTCTATTACACCCCCCTTCTGACTCCATCTCATCCTTTTTAGGAGTTTTTCCTGGAGTTTCAGCACCCTTTCCTCGGCCCCGAGTTTGTGGACCTGCCATAAAGGGGTTTTACGATGTCTACCCTTATTAACACTTTTGACCAAACTTTGACCAAGTGATTTTGGAATTGTTTCGGCCTTAATTCAAAATATACAAAGAACAAACCATAGCCAATTTTTTATAATATTTCCAAAAATGTAAAAAACTCAAAAAAATTCTTTGAATTGCGCACAATAAAGCAATTTTATGAAAAACCATAAAATAGCAATAAATTTTTAAAAACAAATCCAAATGAACTGAAATTTTATTGGAAGCTTAATGTGATGATTTTTCACCTCCATTAAAAAAATTTCATATAAATTTGCAACATTTTTTTATATATCACAAAATTAAAAAATTTAGTGTTTCACCCACAAGATTGCCCAAATCGCAGCTCTGATACCACTTGTAATGAAATTACTTCAAGAATAAAGTATAACAACAGAATTATATCCAAATATGATGGAAATATATCCAAATATATGATAATAGATAAGCCACTTTGAGGGGACAACCTCCACAAGCTTCAATAAGAGCAGAATTCACAATATGATGATAAATGATTACCCACTACCTCCTATATATAGTCTAACTAGGCCATGGTTACTCCATAGGCCGACCTACTAATCTAAAGAAAGCATAGATAAATGTAATATAATGTCAAAGAGGGATAAGTAAGCCATAAGTTGGCTAATACTATCCTCATACATGTGATAGGTTAGGGATGTAGCATTAGTCTCTTGGTCTCATGTGTGACATGCAAATGGTTGGTAGTCATCAATCAATTTGGTATATCACCTCCTTTAGGATAGTTTAATTTTAGTTTATCTTCTTTTTTCTTGCAAGCATAGGTGTAGTAAAGTTCTACAAATGGTACATCAATGGAGATATCCCTATCTAGAGATTCATCTCATTCTTAGGCTATCCACAATATACAAGTGTTTCAATTGTGCCACTTGGATGATGATAGTTGAGACTTCTCCTCAAAGGGTGAAAATCCTAGTGATAACTAGTCTATAACCATGATATTTTAATTACCCTAAAATATATATAGCAACATAATAAATTAAATAGAATAAAAACTAAACTTAGCATTTATTTACTTGCCTCAAAGTAAATTTAATACTAACAAAAACTCATTTATTATTTGTACACAAATCCAAAATGTTACTTGTATGGTCATATCATGTCTAAGTCTGATTGTAATATGGGTAATTTCTCTTCTCTCTTCTAAGATATTCCTTCTCTCCTCCATCATCTACCATGATCCATTATTCTTTCGATTTTATCTTTTTATTCCTTTTCCTCAATCCATTCATGGTTTTCTCTGCCCTCCAACCTCTCCTCTATTTCTATAATTCACCATTATACCACTCCTCTTCATAAATTCTCAACTTATTCATGCAGTCCATTAAATTAAAATCTCCTTCCATACACTTACATGATGATAGACCAAAAACTCTCATCATGAAAGTAATGGTAAATTATACTCTCCATCATATCAAATATCCCATAACCCTAAATTATAATGCCTTTTCACTTAGATTCATAAAGGAATAATAATGACATTATATTTATTTAAACACAAATTTACCAAAACAAAACTATCTTTATTAACATATACTTTGTATTAGATAAATATGTTAATGAATGTAAATATCAAAACATCTAAAGCTTCGAAGTTAAATTTTTAATCAACTTACTTTAAGGGGTATTTTACCTCTAATATACCTTTATGCATTATTTCCAACACAACAATTGATACTCAAAAAAATATTTTTAAACAATTAGATAAGATAACTATCATTCAACTTTTGATAACCAAAACATAGTCAAGACTATAAAAGCATAGTTGAATGAGATCAATCAATCAATATCAACATACTCGTGCCTAAAGATATAGAGTAGTGAGAATCAACACAACTCATCAAAGATTTAACATACATGTGAAAACAACATATCATAATGAAATAAAATCAGCAAAACTCAATTTTTACCAAACTTCTAATGCAAATATTATTTGTTTCATTCAATAAGATAATGTGGTGTGTCTAGGATTTAATAGAGTTATCTCATCCCCAGTTTTTGGTATATACACCCCCTCTCTGATGATACTCTCCCTCTAAATTACCTATGAGGGAAGGAAAATTCTACATCCACCTCATCAAATAAATAGGTGGTTAGTCCAAACTCAAAATAATAGTTATCATAACCATAATATACTTATTAATGTAATTAATATTTAAAATTCATGATCATAATCATAATAAAACATATGTAATATCCATACATCATGATATTGATCATGAAAAAAGTAATATAATTATTAATCAAACATTATATACAAATCCAACTCAAAAAGTAAATATCAAATATATTAATCATTAAACTCATGGTACATTATTTAATGCTTACATAGATTTTAGAGGAAACTGAATGTGACATTATGACAGGGCCATTGAGATCACTATAACTCAATATCATAACTCAAGTGTGAATATATAATTTAGCGAGGGTGAGGGATTAAATCAATTCATCTTATAATTTTTTTTATATTGGATTATTTATTCACTTTAATCTATAAATCTAGTGAGATTAAATGATTTAGTCAATTTACCCAAAAAAATTAACTAACCGTTGCATTAAAAAAGGCTTGATAACAATACATATTGGTGTAATCAGTGAGTCCTAGTGAGTAGTGTGCTTGGTAAATTTAAATTTTTTTGGTGCAATAACTTATAATATGCACCTATAATATGTATGATCTAGAATATACTTATCATATATATATTAAAAACTGTGTTTCATATTTATATAAAATTGATGCAATGTATAGGATTCTATCCCACATTTATATATAAGTCAGGAAACTAACTAAAGATTATATAAGTGTGGATATCAAGTCTTTATGACCTAACTCTAGTAAAATATGAAAACTATGAAAATGTAGAGGTCATGCTTCTATGATATGATTTCACTAAAAAAATTAGATACTGACTATTGAGTAATTTTGGTGGTCATGTCTTGATGGCATGCCCCCATTAAAATTTAGACATAATGAAAATATGGAGGTAATTATTCAATGAAATGCCATCAATAAAATATGGAGATACTAAGTAAGTGTATAAGTGTGTAGGTCATGCCTTTGTGACATGCCCCATTAACATTTATAAATTGTGAAAATGTGGAGGTCAAACTCCTTTGACATGCCCCCACTATTATTTCCCCTTTTTGAGGTGAGGTAAATAGAATCTGGAATGTAACTTAACTCAAAAGGATGAGGTAGTTGTATAATCTATGTATGATTCATGTGTCATATAGGGATAAGATGCCAAAGTATATATGTCAATTAAGCTTTTAGTATGTGATCACATCAAGTCCTAAGATGTATGATATAAATCATGATGATTCTAAAGAGTAATAATACAAGCTCAAAAAAATAATCAGATAAACACACAAGAACACCCAATGTAATGAAAATTAATGGTCCTAGGAGAAATTATACAAGGGATATGTTGAAATTTAATACACTTGTAAGGTATGACATGTTTAAATGTATAATCATCATGATATATATATTCCAAATTATAAACAACATACAATGGCATAGGATCCAACACACAAGTAACATATTAAAATGTTCCATAGAGAAGATAATAGAAATAAATTTAATGCACTCAAGGAAGTGAAAATGTGAATAAATTAAATATAATAAACAATAATAAGAAAATTATAATAGTCCTTACATATATGTGTTAGTAATAAATTTTATTTAGCATATCATATCAAGTACATTGTGAAAGATATGAGTAAGGTTATAGACATGTGTAAGCATTAGTATATGTGTTCAAACATGATAATGTAGAAATTATCATTCATTATATTTAACATGTATTAATCATGATTAGAGAATAATATTCCCCACAATGTACTATATGACATGTGTATAGGATAGGTCCGACATTTTAAAGTGCATATATCATTTGTCTAGGTATGTTTGTATCACACTCAAAGATGAATGACACATATGTGTATATAGGAATGAAATTACATGATATATACTAACATAAAGAAAAAATGTATATGCCAAGGATCTAATAAACATGGGAATGCTGAAATTATTTATAAATTTTTGAATTTATTTTAATGTTTTATATTTTCTTGAATATTTTATTTTTTGGGTGAAATTTTGGATTATTTGATAATTTTTGTATTTTAAAATTTATATTAAAACTAAAGGATATGATTCCTCCCATTAGGATGAAAAATAAATATATCATGGTCCTCATGGTCCTTTTCCTTCCCACCATTATATATGCTTGATCATTGCCATTATTTGAATGTTTTCTAATAATTTTGTGTTGGAAATTATTCATACTAGCTTATTATTGTACCCATCACGTGGGAGACTAATTTATTTATTTTTGAGCCAGAAAATTAGCAATATATTTGTATTATTCCTTATATCATTCATAACTATTACCTGGAGATTCTTGAGAGGAAATGTTATGTTTGGATTTAGATTCATTACCCATATGATGTTATTAAATACATCTTCTCCACATTATATTGGTATTATAATGTACCCAAGATATTTTAGAATGAGTGGAGAGTGTTTTAACTCATAAAAATTATGTCCCAATCATTGGAAAAATGTTGTGATAAAACTTTATCCAAATTATTTATATAATACTTGAGGTGTTAAAAATAGACCCCATTAATATTTATATATTCAAAGTATGTGAATTAATAATTATGACTCATTTTACTTTATTACTTTCCAATGTAAAAAAAATAGGGTTTTTCATTTTTAAAGTATGATCATTATACATCCTTGATTCTTGTATTTCTAAATTTCATTTTGTAATTCCTCACAATGATTTCTATTATGGATAGTGATCCTATGATAATTAAAATATGGTGACCCTTTTTTAGGAGTGAGTCTAATTCCCAATCTTTGTTTGTTGGCTTAGATGATATTTATGTATTATATATAACCTCAATCATTTACACTTCACAAACTCAGACCTTAGTTGTTCCTATCAATTATGGACCTTTCCTGGCTTCCACAGATATTGAATCTTCTCTACATTTTTCCCATTGTCCTATATCTCTTACTTCAACCCATATTATGTTAATTACCTAGGCCTTATATCTCCCACAAAATGATTCAAATGTACTTATCTTCCATCTCTGCAAGTTCTGAACATGTACATGTTCTCTTGTTCCTTAGATGTTAATGTTTGAGATAGACACTAGCATCAACATTGGTGTCTTGACTTGAGGCAAGTGTCTAGTTCCCTAAATTCATCCAATTTAAAAATTAAACATATAATAATGGTCAACCTAAGTGATTCAATGTGATTTACTACTCTAAATGGATTTAAATAAATATAAGATCAACCCTCATTCATTCCTCACCTATTAAAGGACTAAAAATACCAACACAAATCATTAAAAGAATTCTATCAAGTAATCAATTCAATAAAGATTCCTTACTTCCATACTAGTCATAAGTACAACACATATATAGGTTTGAATTATTAAAGGAGTATCCCAAGAGACTGATTTTCCATGTTACAATTTAGGTCATTATTGTACTTGATTTCCACATATGGCATGATTCACATACAAGACAACACATTAGGGTAATTACATGAGTCTGAGGCCCTATTTTGAAGTATTAGATATGTAGGAAGTGCCCAATAATAGTTGGGTCTGTGTGGTTAACTCAACACTAAGAACCCACTTAACCATTTTACCCAAGGTAACAATGATGATAAAGAAATAAGGTTTTTTAAATTCATGAGGAGAGACAATCCATGATCCAGATTTGAATGCCCTAAAGTGAAGGTGAATTCAAACCCATAATAATATAGGTGGTCACCTCCCTTTCATATAGTATTCCATATAAGACATTCATATAACCCAAATATTAGCATCGACATAATCATCCTAGGATAATGTTAGTGTCTAGAGTGTTAGATCAAGAATCTGATGACTATTCTAGAATCATCTCCTATCATGTTTCTTATATGTTCTAGATTTATCATCATGTAATAATTATAACCATATAATAATATTATTTCTTTTTCATTTACACACATATCTTAGTTTTCATTTATATATTTGGACTATATTAAGCATAATAAATTTAGTGTATGCATATATATGAGTTTAACACCCAATTGGCCTATTTTAGATTTGATAATCACCCTTGTGTATTTTAATTTGTATATTATTAACCTTTATTCCTTAAAATTATAGTATATGCCATCTTATCCAATTTAATGTTAAACATTTGGTAATCATGATTTGCTTGAATGTATTAAGTTTATATTCCTAAGGTTTTAAACCAAGGTTTTAGATTGTTGTACTTTTAAATTTCATACTTCTACTATTTTACATGCAGCCTAGGTGTATCCTTAGATTGGGAGGTTTTCCTATTTAACATATCGATCTTCCCCTCCCACCATATAATACTTCTAAAATGAATGAAAAATATCACACTTTGGATCATGATGACACCCATGTTGATAATGACAAATATATTGATAGGGTTATCATAAAAGAATATTTTGATAATTAAATCAATTAAAAAAATTAAAATTATCAAATAAACCATGATTAGGTTCAAGTAATTTCATTATTTTTTTTAGCGCATTGGGATAATACATGAAGATATTAACTAGATCTTAGGAACTATACTCAAAGTGAAAATTCCAAAAATATAGTGGAAACATCCCTCCAATTACACAAATTACAACCTAATAAATTTATTGGGGGCATGGGTTATGCATTTAAATATTTATTTACTAAAACTACTATTGCTACATCTATCATGGAATTACCCATTATTTCAACACAAACATTGGTTTCAATGCCTATTACTACTCAAAACATCTTTTAATCCCCTTTGGTGACTACTCAAATTCCTAATCTAAATCTCATTGGGTATATAGTTCAAACACTCCTTCAAGTCAAAAATACCTTGGAAGACAAGGTTACAAACATTTAACAAAAATATTTAAAATCTCCTCATGTTATAGATTCACAAGATGTGTTGCATAACCCTCTTACACTTGAGATCTTTCACACCCTTTTCCAACTAGATTTTTTTCACCTAAGTTCACATTTTATGATGGAAAGGGTGATTCTAAATAACATCTTCAAACCTTTTATATGGTATGCCTTGACTATGCCTCAAATAATAAACTTTTGACCAAACTATTTCAAATAATCATCAAGGACTTTGCTTTGGCGTGGTTCTATGATTTACCTCTCAAATCTATAAAAGAATTTAAACCTCTTGTAGACCAAATTTTACCACATTCTCCATTAATATTTATGAAAAAGGTTTCATATTCTCAAATTTCCAAAATCAAACAAGGAACCAATGAATCTATCAATGAATATGTCTTGAGATATAAGACAATTCTAGCCAAAATGACCAATATTATAGTAAATAAGGAGTTGTATGAAATTTTCAAGCAAATTTTATTTGATCTATTACATGAGTCCATTATTTTTAATAAGTTCAAACCTTTTTATGACTTATGCCATGTTTTATGGGACTATGAAATGAATCTTACGTCATTAGATAATCTCAAGTATGTATCAAACACACTAGCTGCATCCACATCTAATACCAAATTTTCAATCAACCCAAGTTATAATGTAAAACCTCATAATATTAAAGAGGAAATAACCACCATGGTTAACATAGTTTCACAACAACCTAATTGAATTGTCTTATCCAATACACTGAGGAGACAATTTACATGTTTACCTAAGCCCCGTGCTTTATTACTCACATAGTTACTTGATTGTCATCTTATACCTCCCCCTCATCTTATTGATGTTGATATGAGTCAAAATCTACCCAAATTATATTATGTGACTACATATTATGATTATAATTAATGACTAGGTCATTCCATAGGCATATGCTTTATCTTGAATCAAAATATCCAAAATCTTATCAATGACCAAAAGCTTACATTTGAGGATCTTCCAAAGGAATCAGGCTCATAACTTGGTGATAACCATAAATAGAAAATATTTAAAAATCCTTTGCAAGACAATTATAAGAAGGAACCAAAAGTGGAAATGGCATATAACACACATCTTACCCCACCATATTATATGCACCCACTAGATGAGATTATTGGTACTTACACATGACATATACCTCCTGTGGTTTAGATACCCTCTATTACTTTCAATGATAGTGATATTAAGGATGATGACTTTGATCTTAATAATTTATTCATTCAATAATAAATTAATAAATACCCTATACACAATGTTTATGATTAATAATGGTTTAATTTAGAATGTTTGTATCATGACATTACTTACATAGTTGGGTTAAACTCATAATGATTTACATACTTCTACTAGATTAGTTAGAGAAATCAACATGACCTACCAAAATATTATTGGTGATATGGAACTCCCTTTACAAGTTGGTCTTACACATGTGGGTACTACCTTTTTAGTCATACCATCCATGTGAATCATTTATATCTTATTCAGAAGACCTTGGATACATACACTTTAATAGGCGCCTTCTACGGTGCATAGATGTGTAAAATACATTCATTCCAATGAGGTAATAATAGGTTATGAATTTACATATAAGATCCTATTCAAAAAAATAAATTTATATCCAAACAATCAATTAAAAATTCTATTAAGGATCATTCACTAAAAAAGGGTAAGTAATAGACAATCCACTTTACTAGGCATCCCGTACTTGAGATACCATAACATTAGAGATATACAGTGGATTCTATGGAATTCTCATCTTCTACACACCATGTTTAGATATATAGATAACCTACACATGTGAAGATTACTAATATTCCAAATAAATTAGAGATCACTCAATAATGGGTTCCATGAACCCCTAATCCTATTACTCCTACTACTACACATCCACTAAGTCTTATTTTACATACGTAGAGCATCATCGATAGTATTATCATAGATATTAAATTTATACATACTCCTTGATAGTTTCCCAATACATAATGGGGATATATTTATGACCATCCATTGGATGGAATCATAGGATGATATTTCCTTTTCAAATATTCTAAAATACCCAAAAAATAAAATAAAAATCAAAACTCTAAATATATGTTCAGCACCTACTTATTATATTACCTCATTGGCATCTATGTGTTAGTTCCATGTTGATGGATGGAATAATTACTTAGTATTACATACAAATATGTGTTAAAATTCTAATTTAGTGTGATATAATAATACAAAGATATTTGATATGTTTCAATTTTAGGAGTTGGACTTTCCCTCTACTCATATCATGTAGACATTGGGGGCATCCTCTTATTTTTTCTTGATACACATAGGTTATATGATTCCAAGATCACTCTAAATTATCATTTTTGAGATTACATATTTAATTACTTATTAATTTATCCAATATTATATCACACATAGGGTACTTTATATGCTATATGCTTGACATTTTATCCTAACAAATTGATCCATGGGCTATTATGACATGTTTATGTTGGTTTTTAATAATTCAATTTATGTACTCCTTAAGTTTATTTCCTTGTATTTAACCCTAATTAATATTAATAAATATTAATTTGGTATATAGTGTTAATAACATAAAAATGATAGGGTATCAAAGGTGAATATCAGATCTACAATAGGCTAATTAATGTGCTAAATGTAGATGTACCATGTGCTAAATTTATAAAAATAAGATAGGTTATTAGTGAAAATTATAATTATGATAGACATATAAATGGAATAAAAGAGAGTAATTATCTATTTATGATGCTATAATAGTGATAGATTTGATATAGGTAGGAAGATAGTTATGGATTAGTTGTTAGATTCTGTATCTAGTGTCTCTAGCTCTCTAGATATTTGTGTTAGCCTAGGATAGTTACATTGTTAATTATGTATAACTTTAACCCTAGTGTAATTTACATAATATTATCTAAAACTATATGTGACCACCTGGATGCTTCTGTGTTTGGATTTACTTTCACTCTGGTGCATTCATATCTTGGTCATGGACTATCACTCCTAGTGAAATGACAATCCATCTTCAATGTGTCCTTGGGGGAAAATGGGTTAGTGGGCACATGATGTTAAATTGACTCCTATGAACCCAATGTCAAATGGTAGTGACTACATATCTAATACTCTAAAAGATGAATTTAGACTCATGTGGTTCTCCCCTACATGTTGGTTTATGTGCAAATCATGTAAAGTGTGTAAAGCAAGTAAAATAATGACTTTTATTGTAACTTGGAAAATATGACCTTACGGATTCTCATTTATTACTTTAGACGTGAATTTGGGTTCTTCCTTTGACTGTAATCAAGAAAGGGAGGAATAGGAAATCTTTTGGTAACTTGAGTACTTTTTGAGTGCTCTTTTGGTCTAATTGTTAATTGAAAAATGAATGAGGGTTGATATTATATTTATACCAATCCTATCAGGATATCACTCACACTAAATCACTTAGGATAGTCATTATAATATATTTCATTTGAAAATTGGATTAATTTATGGCACTAGACACTTATGTCAGGATATGAAAGTAACATCAATGTTATTATCTATTCTAAACCTTAGTGTCTAGGGGAAAGGAAAGTAAGATTAGGATAAAAAATTATAGAGGTGTAAGATAAGTACATTTGAATAATTTTGGGCAAGATTGGATGTATATGTCATCAATATAAGGTTGATTAGACTAGGAAATAGGATAAGGGACATAATCTAGATTAGATGTGAGGCTTGTACAAACAAAAAATTTGTATAACTAAGGGGAATGATCAAGGTCTAAGTTTACCAAGTGTACAAGACTAAGGTGCTACAGAATCAAAAAATATCATATAAATTACCCCACTTTAATATAGTAATGAAATTTCTTGTTTAAAGGAAAGGAATGAATACTTAGGTGTGTATAGATAGCTTGTCTTTGCTTCTGTTGAATTTAAATACCTTGTTGGTGACTAATCTGTAACCAAGAACATGTTATAGTATATAATTATAGTCATATAAAATATCCAAATTAGTAGTTTGAGTGTGGTTTGCAAGACCCCATCCATAGGTCCTTTTTGCATACTCTTATGACCCTTCTAGACACCTTCTTATTCATTACCAATCATCTAGAACCTTTTGAACCCTAATTCTAGCTTAGCCAGACCATATTTCTTGTGCCAATCTTGTTTCCCTAGGTCTCGAGCTTGTATAATAATAGTGCCAAACTTGGACTACAACACTAGACCCTAAAGTGTCTTATTTTTGGTGCTCCTATCCACTTGTAGTTTGAGCCCCAATGGTTGTTTCCATCTAGTCCATATCCTTAATTATGTCAACTTAGCATTAATACATCTAACCCATGACCAACTATTCCCTATAAAATCCCACTTAAATTTTATTTACAAAGGCGGTGACCAAACTTACAAAGCAAGAAAGAATACAAATAAAGCATTAAGGCAAACTTCCCTATTATTTGCATATAGTCACCCAACATAGTTGCAAACATATTCAAACCCTCATATCAATCCCTAGCCACCTCAAACACTATAAAAATTGGCATTTTTCATCTATATCGAATTATTACACAAAGTACACTAAGTGGGAGAACTACATATGATTTGATCCCTCTTAAGAGTATTGGTATGTAGGCAACATGCCTACATAAGGGGTGTGGATTACACATTTAGTGTATCTTAAACACTAACCCCCTCTTTCTCAAGTGATTCAAATACTATTTCATCAATCATAATAGAGGGTTAGAGTTTAAAGAAATAATCAGCTCTATGACAAGTTCCATCGATAATCAGTGTTTGATTTTTCATAGGTAGCCTTATACAAGCATAGTGAAAATACTTAGAAAGTTTTAGGTCTTTGTGACTAGTCTAGACAATAATGGTAGGAGTGGAAAATAATACTAGACACTAAAGTGTCCTATTTTTGGTTTTCCTATCTTTTTTTTCAAGTGAAAGGCAAATTCAGGTTGACAATATTGTCCTAGTCCTACACAACCATTTTTAGCCTTTTTATTAGCTATCTTAGTCTATTTCTAGCTAAGTTATATTTCTTCTTATTTATTGCTATTTTTAGAAAGGTGAAAAAGACAAATGATTACACAAATTAGGATTGTAATTATTGTTATATTCTATATTGACTTATTAATCTAGACCTTTAACTAAAATAGGAATAAAAATCCATTATTCCCAAATACATTAAATCATTTGGTGAACCTGACCTAGTTCATTTTTGCAAAAAAAACCTAGAAACCCTAAGGAAAATTCCTAACTAATTTTAGAAATATTTTCTAATTTTTTTCCTACATATATAAATCAGAATTTCACATTTAATTTTTAAAATTCACCATAGTAATTTTAAAAATCATTTCTTTCAAACCTTATTGAATATACTAGGTCCCTATGTTTTTGAGGTATCATCTTACATGTTAGAAAGCTTTGTATCCTTTTTATGCATATTCTAATTTATAGTTTTTAAAACATTAAATTTCCTTTATTAGTTACTTTCCTTCCATCATATTTTTCTTATTACAACTTATTTCAAAAAATTAAATCCACTTTCACTTTGCTTTCCTACTTTAATAACAGAACAATATATCAGCTTTGATGAAACTGATAAGAGGGAACTTCAATATCTTTTAACTAAAATTCCTGGTATGAAAGATGATATGCTTAAAATACTAAAATAAGAATAGAAAAGAGAAAACAATGGTTAATCCTCTCAAACCATAGAAAAACTAATTTTAAATGATATTATGGGGGCAACTATGTCTCAACAACCCCTTATAGCATCGTAACCTCCTTATGGGACACCACCAGTTACAACTAGTATATCTTCACCTCTTGATGTGGTTTTCCTTATGCAAGAGATAAAACCTCTTCAATCTAAGGTGATCCATATTGAGCAAGGTGCCTCTATACCAACATAGGCTTTGGACTCTTTTTTTCTACTTCATACACCATTGACATTCCATATTACTTTTACACCCTTGCCACTAGGTTTTGTTTAACCCAAGTTCACTCTATGTGATGGCAAGGGTGATCTAGAGACACACTTGAGATATTTTCATGTATCATGCTTGGACTATGTGACAAATGAATAGTTACTAACCAAGTTATTTCCACAAAGTTTATAGGATTACTCTCTATAATGGTTTTATGGTATACTATATCAATCAGTCAAAGCATTCAATCTTTTAGTTGACATGTTCCTAGCTCATTTTAGCATTAAAATATGTTACAAGGTTTCTTATTCCCAAATTGCATAATAGAAACAAAGATAAAATGAACACCTCAAAGATTATTTTGTTCGATATAATACTATCTTGGCTAAAATGACTAGCCCCATGGTTGATCAAGGATTACAAGATCTCTTCAAACAAAGTCTTATACTAGATTTACATGAGTTAATAATGTTCAAAAAAAATTCTTCCTTCACTAAGTTATGTCATACACTAAAGGAAAGGGAAGTCAAATTACTTTCAATGGGAAAACTCAAATACATAAGCATATTGGAAACAACAAATAATATTAACAATAAAGTCCCATAAAAAGTAACGGTTAATGATAATAAAATTAAAAATCAGCCTATAGTTAATACAAATTTAGATCCCCTTCAATGAGTGATTTTATTAGCACCTCCTTGGTAAGCCTTTACTAATATACCAATATCTCCAACCAGAGTCTTACAATAGTTATTGGAATTGAATATCATATCTCTCCTTCTTATTAGGGAAATTGATACAACAAAGCCTCTTCCATGTGGATATGATCATAATCCATTTTATAATTTTCATAGGGTACCAAGTTATATAATGAATGGATGCATTAGTTTATGAAACAAGATACATGACTTGATAGATGGTAAAATTATTGATATTGGCACTCTATTTTATCTTCCTTAGGAAAAGTAAACACATGATAAGGATCTAAAAAATTTCTTAGTTCCTTTCCCATAACATTCTAAATAGGAAATAGAGAGAAAATCAAGTATTCACCATATATATCATGCACACCCTCCACTAGCTACATACCAGGCACCTTTAGTTGAGTCACATCTTTTGAGTAACATGACTAGTGTTTATAATTCTAGAGTTCTATGTAGACTTTTAAACTCCTTTTCAAAGTAGGAGATAGTGGAGGATGATTCAGATTTCTATGCCTTCTTTATCAGATCCTACATTGATCACCATCCCATTCATAGTGTTTTCATAGATAATGAATCTAGTGTGAACATGTGAACTATGACATTACTTCATCATTTGGGATATTCAGAGTAGGATATCATCTCGATGGACATAATTATCAGTGGATTCAATAGGCAAATACAAATTTCATTGGGTGAGATTATACTTCCTCTATGGGCTAGTATAGCACATGTGGCCACACCATTTACTATTTTTTATAGTTCAAGAGTCTTTGACATGTTCCTTGGTCGACCATAGATCCATAAACTTTGAGAAGCACCATCTATAGTACATAGATGTATGAAATACATTCATGATAATTAGGTTGTTAGAGTTGGTGGAGTTCTGTATGAGTTACTACTCTATACTTCAAAGCCATCTCCTACTTTGTAGTCACCATTTTTAGCCCCTCCACCATTTTCAATTCTTACTCCAATTGAGATTCAAGTATAGTTGAGGCCTCCCTCACTATCATAGAGAGTTCATACACTTTTGTAGAGGACTCTCTTAGATTGACCACCATATCATTGATAGTTTTATAACTCTAGGCAGTTTCTAGCTACAATATTCACACCTAGGGTAGTATTATTGAGGTCTTATACCTCTACACAATACATTTTTAGAGAGCTTATTATACTACTAGATGGGTCCTTAAGATCCCCATAGTTTCATCAACTTCTTATAGTTATGTGGGACCCCATAGCTATTTTCCATTATGGATATTTTAGAGCACTTACATCATACACAACTTTTAGATTCATAGTCTCAGCCCTTCCATTATGCTTCATATGATCCCTCTCCTTGATATAGGACACCATGATAAGGAGTCTCTTATGAAACTAATCAGTTAGTATCATATATTTTTAGCTTATTTTTACATAGTTTATTTTCACTTTCTTGTACATACTTTACTTATGATTACTTGTTCATAGCTTATTTCAAAATACAAAAACATTTAAATAGCTCAAAATACTAAAAGTAATATAACATTTCAAAATACAGAAAACATCCAAATAACTTGAAATACCAAAAAAAATTCCAATGTATGTATTATCCATGCTTTAAATTTCTACTACCATTCTAAACTTACATTTTTTTGTTTTATGATATTGTTTATCAATTTACCTGCATTACCATGCTTCACTTGATCTTCTTTGAGTGTGTGCAATGACACCCAGATCCTTAATTGCTTCACTCTACCCATTGAAGGGGAATCTTACTTATACATTTGAGGCATATTCTACATGACTACACCATTTATGTTATGTCATTCCTACACCACACACTCTAGTTATCATGTTGATGTACATTACATACTAGCTTACACAGATTATTCTATCGACACTCACTAGTATATAGCACTTGTGTATTTCTTAGCATCTACCTAGTCTTTTACTATATGATTTGCATACCTTCATTTATTACTTTGAATAGTTAGATGAAATAATATTTCCAACATTTACATGCCTTCCTTTCTTGATTTAAGTAGTTACATAGGTTTGTACTTCTCATTTCCTATTTTTATTATTTCTGTGTACCTTAGGACATTTGTCAATGTCCTTTGTTTGTATTCTTGTATATACTTGTAGGCCCTTATACCAATATTCCTTGTTTGAAATTGTATATGTATGTGGAAATTTGAATATGCCTTGTATGCTTTCTTTCCTAGTTTGAGTGACATGTGCCCATGTCCCTTATTTGATTAGCCCCTTGGCATTTTTTGTATGCTTCTTGCTTCTTGCCTTGTGTGCTTATTTTCTTGTTTACTTCTTAGTTATTTTGAAATGTCATGATCCATATCATGCATTATATTTCCTTCTTAGATACCATGATATACATCATGCTCCATCAATCCTTAAAAACTAACTAGATTTCCAATTTTAGTATAGTATATTGCACATGTTATTACATTATTACATCTATTTAGGCATACCCATATTAATCTAACAATCTCCAATACAAACAATGATATATCTTGAGACATATTTTGGATTATCATTTCTATATCATGTTTTTCATAGCATAACACACTTGTAGGGATATTTCTTCTGAGGTTAGTCATTATAGGGTCTTCATTCATACCCTTAAAAGAGGAGGAAATAAACAAGGGTCTTTGTCATAGAGACCATAGCCTTTTATTCGTTAAAAATGAGTTTTTAGAACACTCAAAACAACAATTAGATCTTAAAACACACAAAAAAAACTAGAAAAATAGTGAAAAATATAGAACAATCATCAGAAATAGTAAAGGAGAAAAGCATCGAAAGTGGACAACAATACCAGATACCAAAGTGTCTCATTTTGGTGCTACTATCCAAACAACCAAAAATCTTAGTACAATTTTACTTAGAGTATATAGATATAAGGGGCATCATGCATGGCATGATGGCTCTCACTTCTAGTTTTAGATTAGGTAGTTGGTATAATTGTTGTAGAAAGAGTTAGTCTCTTAGAGTAGTGCCCATTCTTCTTAGTAACTCACCCTACTAGTTTATTACTTTAAGGTAACTAGGTATAAGGCTTAGGAGTATGTTAGGTGCAAAATTTATCACATCTCTACACTAGCAGCCAATTCACCCAAGGTGCAAACCTTGAATGCTCACGCAAAGTGAAATGATGAATAGATCGGGGCCTGTATTGGGCTAGTTGAAACATGGTGTAACTTTGGTTTGGTCAATGGGATATGTCATGGTAGTTCATCAATGCAAGGTTTTTCAATGGTCAAGTTAATAGGTGATAGATGAATCTATGGTTTGGTTCTTATCCATAGTGGCACATACTTATTCTATCAGTTAATCTAGGTGCTAACTAGGTCAAGGTTTTTACATGACATACTCATCTTTACTTGAGCTACTTGGATTATTTATCTTGAAAGTCTTGGGTACACTTAGCTTTTAGTGCAAGCTGGGTTATTCCCAATAGTGGATTATTATACATCATGATGGTTATTACAATTGGTTTCATAAATCTTCAAGTGATTCATCTAATTACCATTAATACTAGTAAAGAACATATAGATCAAAACCATATTCAAATCTTAAAGATTATATTCAAAGAAAGCATTCGACACATATATCCTTCAAGTGATTAATTTCATTCATATTTCAAATTTATAGTTTATAAGATCAATCTAAGCCTAAGCTCAGTGTGATAACTTTCATGTCCAGTAGCTCATAGGTGAGATCAAACTATACAAGGCTGGTTCTACCAGTAGAATCATAAACTATCGTAGTTTGTACTATAAATACATTTGTGTAGAGCTTCACTATGATTTTTTCTCCCATCTTTCCTCTTGTGCTCTAAGTTTGCTTTATAGACATTGGAAGAATAAGATAAATAGGTGCATTCCAGGTGCTAAGGTGTCACTAGGGTTGATCATTCCATTGGCTCCATGACTCTATAACTATGTTCATACTTGAGAGTCATCCATCCAAAATTTGGGTGAGAAGCAACTACTTAGCTAGCTAGAACAAGATTCATGGGATTCCTGTAGTTGGTACAAAAAAGAAAAAAGTTGAGAAATCATTATACATGATTACCTCATGCTTGTATTTGACATGTTAGCATAATAACACTACTTAAAAAAAAGGTGTCCAACATGTTACCCCATATAAAACTTCTAGTCCACCCCAGACTAGTCGATTAGCCTTCTAGGCATGCAAAAATCATATGCATCTTTTTCTAGTCCTACTCAAAATGTCTCAATGCCTTGGATTGCATTCTTTATTTAATTAATGGCATCATCTATTGAGGTGGATACTATCTCAAGAATGAGCACATCCATGCCTTATAACTCCCTCTTAAATTTCATGAGCCTTTCCTTGGTGATTTTGACTACACCTTCCAAAATCTCACCTTGCTCACTCACCCTTGTTTGGAAATCATAGAAGACTACCTCCAATCCTTGCTCTTATGTCTTCAAATAAGAGCTTAGGGAGTTCACTTGTGCCATAATTTGTGCATGATCACTTTTATTGATTATTAAGGCATGCTTGGCTAAGGCCTGTTTTTCATCCATTATTTTCTTCAAGTGTGCATAAATGATCTTAGACTAGGTGATAAATTTATAGAATATTGCATCTACCTCTTCTATCCACACCTCTAGCTAGCCACATAGCTCTTCAACCCTTTTTATCTTCCCATTCAGCTCTATTATAAGGTGATCATAAGGGTCTTCTGATTCTTCCTATGCTAGATTCATCCTTGGAATCATTTGTTCAACCAAGGTACAGACCTGGTCTACTTCATTCATTCCTTTAGAGCTTATGTTGTTTAGGAGGGAAGGTTTTGCCTCTTTGATGCACTTGGAAATCTGTTAGAGCTTAGACTTGGTCACATTAAGCTATTTTTTTGCATCCTTTGTTATTTTCTTATAGTTTTGGTGAAATCATCATTGATTATGTTCTTACTTACCATGAAATATTCCATCTTGACCAAGGAATTGGTGGAGTCCATGAGGTTCATGTATTTAATTTTGAGGAGGTTTTAAGAGTACCCTTTATCTAGCTTTAGGGCATCTTTGATTGATTTTGTTGGAACTTCAAACTCAGGTTCATCCATGAAGTAATCAATCACCTAGGATACCTAGTGTCACATCATTCTAGTTATATCCTTCTAAGGTATGCATTATTGTAGATAGTATTCATCCTCCTTAAATCCCTCTTGTGCCCACTCCCTATTTCTATGTGTATCACCTTCTTATTCTATCAATTCTTCTTCCCAATTGATGCTACAGTCTAGGATAGATCCTTCCCCATCTCCATTTTATTCTTCCTCTTCACCTTATTTCTCTCTTCTTATTTCTTCCTCTTTGTCTCCTTCTCCTTCTTATTATCTTATTTCTTCCTCTTTATCTCCTCCTTCATCTTCTCTTATTTATTCCTCCTCCTCTTCTTCTTCTTCTCCTTTTCTTTCCTCCTTTTTTATTTGCTATCGTTTGGAGCTAATATTGTCTTCATGTCCCTAAGCACCCCTTATATAATTGGGTGCACCTATTATGTATCTTTCTCTAGTATCCTAGTGGAGGTGCTAGGTGCCTCTTCTATTTTCTTCTTTCTAGATTCTACACGAATGGCAGTCTTCTCCTTCTCAATCTTCCTTTGTGTACTTTACATGGTGCACTTTTCTTTGTGGGATTTGATCTCAGTGGACTCAACTTCATCAATGTTATCTTGGGAAAATTTTCCCTCTCTTATCCTTCAGTGACTTTGATCTAATTTTATCACTACCTTGATTTCCTACTGGTCTAGGCCCATGGCCTCCCATTTGCACCTTAGCTCTTCATTTGTCAGTGTGTTGGATGGGGTTATCTTAACCCCTTTTTATTTTCACTCACTTTTCTTTGCCTTTAATGAGCACTCCACTTCATTCATCACTTTGGCCTCCATCATCTTGATCACCTCCTTAGCCACACCTACCTTGGCCATCTCCTCCTTTGGTTATTTCAACTCCTACATCTGTGCCTTCTAAAGTTTTACTTGGCCAAGTGTCTTTAGCTTGTGATTATTCCTCTCTGACTCAAGTTGAGGGTGTGGAGAGGGGGTCCATTCCTCAGGGTATTCCTCAACCACAATATATGTGCATATTTCCCATCCTTCTTCTTATGAATCCTTTGGCTCTTCTTTAGATATAACTATTGTAGGCACACAAGAGGAGGGATTTTCCCTTTTTGCATTGGTCTTCTTTCCCCTTTTTGATAGCTTTGAGGTAAACACCTCTCTTTATAAGGTGGCCTTCCTTTGCAGGTGCCTCTAAATTTCCTCCAAAGTTTCCCCCTTTTCATTTTAGGGGGTTCCTTACTTGTGTTAAGCACTAGGGTCCCTTTTTCTCCCATTTGAACCAGAGGATAAATATTGCCTATTGTACTAAATGATTGAGCCACCTTCTTCCTTAGCTTCATTTCATAATAGAGCCTATAGATGTAGCTAGTTATTATTACTATGACGATAGGAGTGATGTCAAGGCTATCCAACTCATCTTTCTCATACTTGGTGGCCTTCAAATTGGTGTAAATGAATTGGCACCTATGTTTTGTCCTCTCTATGTCTAGTTCTCCAACTATGATTTCTATTTGTTATGCATGAGGGATTAATTATATTGCCTTGATGAATTATTTTACTAAGAAGGCATAAGGTAGTTTTAGCCACCTACACTTTATGCTATCCTTTAGTACTAGGCATGCTACATAGTAGTGGTTCATCACAATTAAAGTCACCATTTTGAATAAACTTTGTGGTAACCCTTAAGGAATGCACCATTCGAGCCTAAAGGCTTCTATGTATTAGGTGCACCACTTCATCACCCATTATTTATACTTTATACTGATAAATGAAAGGTAGGTGAATTCATGGTATTTGTGTGTTGAAGATTTATGATACTCTAGAAAAACCCATAATTTATTTCCCTCTCTATTTAGAACTCCTATCTCCTCCATGATGATGATGATGATGAGGATGGATGCCCACCTAAAAGTCCCTTTGGATGTGTGGCATTCAATGGCATTTTTCAAAAATTCATCTGCTATGAATTTAGTAATATTGAATTGGACCCCTTATACCATATGGTATGTGATGCATAAGTAGGTCTTGGACATATTAGTCCACCACCAACTCAAACACAACTAGTCACTAACCAATCATGATGCTGCTCTCATCCTAGGTCATTACAATCTTTAATGGGGAAGGCAAAACCCCCTTGTAATATTTTAGTAATTGGGTAATGTGTTCTACTTCTTCTTCATCATTCATCAGCTGATGAATGTCCCTCCTAGTTCTGGGAGACTATTTATGCTCCTGATGAGTTACACAAATATTTCCATTCACCTACTTATAAAGTGGATGTGGTCCTTATGGATGCATGTAAGGAGAAATTGCATGAGTTCTCCTAGCTTCCAAAAGTAGGGCAACTCATATATATTATTTGTTCTCAAATTAATTAGTTTTTCTTTGATTAATACATCAAAAAATGCATCCCCTTATGGTTTCTTTGATCCGAACAACAATTTAGGTGACAATTTGGGTGACAGTTCCACCCCAATTGATGACAGAACTTTTGGGAGCCATAACTTCTGCACCATAACTCTAATTGACTCACCATTTGAATGATTAAAAAGATAAGAATTAGGAGAACATCATGAAATGGAATAGAGCTCCACTCAATAAATTTTCACTATCGAAAACCCAATATAAGTGTGCCAAATTTCAATTTTAATAGTGCAGTCTAAAAATAGTAAGTTTCTAAAAATAGTAATTCCTCAAAATTTGTATTGTTTTAAATCTTGGAGGTCAAACCAAATAATATCCCTCAATATTTTTGACCTTCCACATCCTCCCCATGCTTTCAAAATGTGTATAAATGAAGAGGTAACTTGAAATATGAAGACATACATCTCTTCCCAGAGATAAGCATATATTTGTATTGCGATCTTGAGTAATACTACATCTCTTCTCAGAGAATTCATTGTTACTATGTTATTTCTATGCTATTGAGATATTTATCAACTAGAACTTTTGAGTTTTGGATCAGTGGTATCAAAGTGATTTGTCTTGAGAGTGTATGATCCTGAGGATGAGGTCAGGCTATAAGAAGCTTGGGTGGGAAACAATAGAGCTTCCAAATTTTCCACATGTTCACTCTAAATGACTTCAAATGGTAGATGACACTGAGACATCTGATACTTTCAAGGAAATGGTGAATGAATCCCTCCAATGGCAATAAGCATAGATGCTACAACAATTTTCCCAAATTATTCAAACACTTTCGATGGGAAATCCTAGCTCCATGGCTCCACTTCCTGGCTCCTCATCTAGGGAACGTCCTTTTAGTGCCCCAACACCCTTCAAGGTTTAGGTAAATTTTGATATTCCTACATTTGAAGGCAAAATCAATGTTGATGCAATAAAAAATTGGTTGGATCAACTATCTTCCTACTTCTCTGTAAATAAGTACACTGATGGAGAAAAGATTACTTTTGCTCTTTTGAAATCAACATTGCCTGTGAAAAATTGGTGGGAAGTGTACAAAAAGAGGTTCAATATAGATGACATTGGCCCTGAGGTGAAACCTACCTGGGATGATTTTTTGGAAGTGGTGAAAGAATAATACTATCCCATCAGAGCATATGATGATCTGTACATATAGTGGTAAAAACTTCGCTAAGGTAAGGACCAATCTATTTAAGATTACACAGAAATTTTTCATTCTTTATCTGCAAGATTGGGCATTCAAGAAAGTGAGAAACATAAGACTCTCAAATATCATGTTGGACTACAATGGTACATATGAGATGAAATGGAACTCTTTAATTTGGAAACCCTTAGTGAGGCATACAAATTTGTAGTGAAGATTGAACAGAAGCATGGAAGAAAGAATACGAAGAGTCAACCCTCAAAATGCAAAAGTGACAAGGAAGGACAAACATGAGGCCAAAATTGGAAGGAAAAGGAGTTTCAAGATAAGAAATTTTAGAAGGGGAAGGTTGGAAAATGGTGTGATTACCAAAAAACTAGAACTCACTCCAAAGAAGAATGTCGAGCCATCAAGTCATTGCTTTTTGAGTCATAATACTTGATATCTACTACTCTACCTCATACACAACCCATAGTCGAAGAGGACAAAGAAGAAATTATAGATGTTGAGCCTAACACCATTGTCACTTCATCATAGACCTATGAGGAAATAACAGATGACAAGGAAATATAGTTTCACTCCAAATTATGGGTAAAAGGTAAGCCTCTACATTTCATTCTTGATAGTGGGAGTCAAAAGAATTTAATCTCTACTAAAGTTGTGAAAAGTCTAAATCTATCCATGAAGCCTCATCCAAAGCCCTACATTATTAAATGGTTGAGCCTAGAGAGAGACCTCTATGTCACCCATCAGTGTCTTCTTTCATATGCTTTAAAACCATTCCAAGATGAAGTCTTGTGTGATGTGGTCAATCTAGATGTTTGTGATGTATTCCTTGGTCAACCATTCATGTATGAGCAACATGGCATATATGAATCATGAACCTGAAGGATCACCCTCACTCTTGGAACATGGTGATATAGAGTACTATACCACCTTCCACATTTTTCTCCCTGATTAGTGTTAAGTAATGCAAGAGATTGGTGGAGAAAATAAAGCAATTTGTTCTCATGGTGGTCAACCCACAAAAATCTAAGAAGGCCGATGTTGTAGTCCTAACTACATAATCAACACAACAATAAAAGTAGATAAGATGAATCATAGGAGAGTATGATGACTTATTCAAGTCACCCACAAGAGTTCTACTACATTCCTAGGTAAAACATTCTATCAATTTGATCCCAGGATCACCTTTGCCTAGCAGTCCTATGTATCACAGATCAATTTTAGAGAATGATGAGATAAAATATAGATTCAAGAATTGATCCAAAAGGGTCACATCAGGCCAGCTCTTCACCTTGTGGTAGCCCAATTGTCTTAGCACTGAAGAAAGATGGAACATGGAGGCTTTACATTGACTATCGAGCCCTGAATAAAATCTCTGTGAAGAATCGCTATCCTCTCCCTAGGATTGATGACCTATTGGACCAGCTCTATGGTGTGAAGATCTTCACCAAAATTTATCCCAAATTGAGTTATCACCAAATTCCCATCGATCCAATTGATGTCTAGAAGACTGCATTCAGATCTAAGGAAGGGCTCTTTGAATGGTTGGTTATGCCTTTTGGCTTAACTAACGCACCTGCAACCTTCATGAGGATTATGGATGACATCCTATGACCCTTCACCAACTCATTTGTGGTTGTCTACTTAGATGACATACTCATCTATATTAGAACATGGGAAGAGCATTTGAAACATGTTCGTAAGGTGCTTCAAACTCTTCGGGAGCACAAGTTGTATGCAAATCTTGACAAATGCACATTTAGGATGACAACAATTCAGTACCTCAGGTACATTTTGAATGAGGAAGGGGTCCATGTTGATCCAAAAAAGATTTGGGTTATTCAAGAATGGCCCACACCAAGGACCCTCACAAAGCCTCACAGTTTTTTGGGTCTTGCAAATTTCTACTGCAAGTTTGTTCTTGGATTTTCACATGTTGCTTGGTCACTAACCCAAATGACTAAAGGAGGAGCTAAAGCTACATTTCAGTGGGGTGAAATATAATAAAGGGCATTTGAGAATTTGAAGGATAGACTCTACTCAGCCCCTATTCTTGCCTTGCTAGATTTGCATCAACCTTTTGAGTTGATGACAGATGCATCTGAATATGCCATGGGAGCTATCATCATGAAACATGGCCATTCTATTACATATCACAGAGAAACTTTCACTAATACAGTCAGGAAATATAAAACATATGATAAAGAGCTCTATGCCATTATGCAAGCCTAAAAATAATAGAAACACTACATCTTGGGGAAAGAAATGGTCATCCACACTGACCATAGACCATTGGAATTCATCCAGACGCAAAGCAAACTATGAAATGAGAGGCACCAAAAGTGGGCCACATATCTTCAGCAATTCCACCTGATAATCAAATAGAAAAAGGGGAGCTTAAATACAGCTATAGATTGTCTGAGCCACCCACCAATTACTGCACTCATAATAGTTTTAGACCGATGTAGACATGAGACTGCCACTTGGGGTGCTCTATATGAAGCAAATCTTACCTTTACTGATACATATCAAGCACTTCAAAAAGGTAAACATGTTTCTAATTTCTATTTGCAAGATAATGTCCTCTATCATATGGGTCACATCTATGTTCTAGTTGTAAAGCAACAAAAAATGATATGAGAAGCACACTTTAGTAGGACAACTAGATACTTTGGTATTGAAAAGACATTGATAGTTCTTCAAAAACACTTCTAAAAGCCCCATATGCAAAAGGATGTGGAAATATATCTCAAATATTGCACCCCATGTGTGATAGCCAAGCCAACAAATAAGAAATAAGGATTTTACATGCCATTTCCAAAACCAACCAGGCCTTGGGAATCTATCTCAATGGATTTTCTCTCAGGTTTGCCCACTTTAAAACATGGTAAGGGCTGTATTTTTGTGGTAGTTGATAATTTTTCAAAAATGGCTTCATGATTGCTTGTAAGAAAAATATATCTATTGAGGAAACTACTCAACTATATTTTAGTCATGTATGGCTCCATTTTGGTCTCCCCAAGTCCATTGTCTTAGATCAAGATAGCAGGTTCCTAAGCATCTTCTAGTCCACTCTATGGAAGATGATGGATACTAAGCTGATGAAGTCTACAACCTTCCATCCATAGACTGATGGTCAAACAGAGGTGGTAAACCACTTGATTTTTCACATGATTCAGATTTATCACTCCAAACATCCATGCACATGGGATGAGGGACTTCTTTTCATACAACATGGATATAATCAGGCACTGCATAGCTCAACCAAACATAGTCCATTCCAAGTATGTTTTGGGTTCCCACCCATGGCACCAATTGATATAGCTATTCCATTTTCTACCATGGAATACACACCTCATGGAATATCTAAGGTAGTAAAAGTAGAAAATTTTATTTAACAAATACAACACATCCAACAACAAGTTCATGACATCTTGGAGAAGATGAATCAGAAGTATAAGCAATGCCATGACAAACATAGGATTGCACACCATTTTGTTGTGGGTGACAAGGTTTGGTTGTAACTTTAAAAGTAATGACTTGTAAGCCCACATATAAAGATTAAGCCTCTATGATATGGTCCCTACACCATATCTAGAAGAGTTAGAGAAAATGCTTTTGAGTTGAACCTACCAACCTACCTTGCTCTGCATCCAATATTCAATGTGGAGCTCCTCAATCCATATCACCCACCTCTATTGGACACTTTAGTTGTAGTATAACAACTAGACATTGATGATCTTGATCTATAGAGTTTTTCTCTATTGGAAGAGGATTAGATTGTGGATACCTAGATGAAGACCATAAGAGGATGCTCTATTCCGCTTTATCGAGTGGCCAAAAGGGGCCAGCTTTGCCATCAAGGTGAGTGGCTCACAGAGAATCAAATCAAGAAACAACTACCACACTTGATGGGGAACATTGATGTAATTGGGACCATTGATTTTAAAGGAGGGAGGAATTATCTAGGTAAAAATTTAGGTGACAATTTAGGTGACAATTTGGGTGACAGTTCCAACCCAATTGATGACAGAACTTCTGGGAGCCATAACTTTTGTACCGTAGCTGAAATTGACTCACCTTTTGAACCATTGGAAAGCTAAGAATGAGGAGAATATCATGAAATGGAATAGAGCTCTTATCAATGAATTTTTACCCTTGAAAAACCAATGGAAGTGCCCTGAATTTTAATTTTAATAGTGCAGTCTAAAAATAGTAAGTTTGTAAAAATAGTAATTCCTTGAATTTTGTATTGTTTTAAATCTTAGAAGTCAAACCACTTAATCTCCCTTGATATTGATGACCTTCCACATCCTCCCCATGCTTTCAAAATGTGTATTAATGAAGAGGTAACCTAAAATGTGATGACAAACATCTCTTCCCAGAGATAAGCATATATTTGTATTACGATATTGAGTAATACTACATCTCTTCTCAGAGAATTCATTGTTACTGTGTTATTTCTATGCTATTGAGATATTTATCAACTAGAACTTCTAAGTTTTGGATTAATCTTGCACCCAGTATCTACTACCCAATCTTGTGCCAAATCTTAGAGATGGATGGAAGTATGGTGGGTGTACTCCTTAAGCTAGTAGTTGTGTGTAAAGGATAGAATCTTTTCTCCCACCATTACATTGGTGGGGAACTGCATGTATTGATAAGCCATTTTTTTAGCACCTCTAAGTTAATCATGATGATACTCACTACTTTTATAAGCTATGACATGGTCTTTGTAGCCTTTGTCTCCTTAAAATATACCCCCTTAGGTTATATCTACTCTTTTATAGAGCTCCCAATCTTCCTCTTCCTCACCATTTTAAAGAAGTTAGAATTAAACCTTAGGAGATGAGTTTTTCTAAAACCCGTAATGGTGTTCCTTGGGTAGTTCATCCTGGCCTATCTCTCTAACTATTACTTCTTCCTTCTCATTCTTGTGAATACACTTTCTTCTCAATGTGCCTTAGTTCATGATAGGTTATTTTTGTTGTGTATTTAACAACAACCTATTTTTTTCTCTCTTTGGTTCTCTGTGAGTTCATATTTTTTCAAATTTTTTAATAGAGTGTAACCTATCCCATTTGTGTGACCATGCCTTTATACCCTCTTGGTTAACCTAGTACCTTTTTGGTAGGTGTTTATGATGAGGGTTGTAACATATTTTAAGAGAAGTGAAATAAATATTTGAAATCCTTTAAGATCCTTCATCATCCTTGCATTTAATGCAAGGCATCATGTCACTGTTTCCACCTCACTTATTATTTCTAATAGTATTTTTGGTGATGTGAATATTGGTTCAAATTATTCATTTCCTACCAACTCATGGATGGATGCTAGCTATCTTAAATGATTTCCTTCTACACTTTTTACTTGGTACAACCTTTACCTTTCTTATGGTAACCTGGTTATAGTCCCTTATATGCACATGATTTATCCTCCTTGGTTTAACTTCCTTTTCTAGCTATGTTTTATCTCTAGCATGCTTTTCTCTCCTTGATCAAATTTCTATATGTCATCTTGATTTGGCTCATCCTACCCCACATAAATCCCTTGCATTAGCCCTTCAATGCTTATTGTATATAAGTGACACTACTCATACTAATTGTGCAAGGAATTCCTTATGTGTGTCCTTTGATTAGTCAAATTGTCCACTCTTTACACCTATAAATGTAGGTGTCTATCCCTAGGTTCTTGATAAAATAAATGAGCTCAACTCACCTGACTTGTATTATGCTTAGAGGTGCTAGTCTTGTCTTGGTGTGAGCCTCTAACTACCTACTAGTTTGGTTACCCTATTAAAGAATCACAAAAAATTAGTTTACTTATGGGCTTAGCTTACACAAAGTCTATATATGTTCATTAAACTCAATCTGACTTATGACTAATAAGTCAATGTTCTTGTAGCATAAAAACCACTTTACTACTTATATAACTTTAAATTATTGCCATACTCACCTAACTTGTATTATGCTTAGAGGTGCCAGTCTTGTCTTGGTGTGAGCCTCTAACTACCTACTAGTTTGGTTACCCTATTAAATAATCACAAAAACTTAGTTTACTTATGGGCTTGGCTTGCACCAAGTCTATATATGTTCATTAAAATCAATCTGACTTGTGACCAATAAGTCAATGTTCTTGTGGCTCAAGACCCACTTTACTACTTATATAACTTTAAATTATTGCCATTGAAATGATCAGGGAGCATTTTTCCATTAAGTGTACATAATTTTCACATGCTACTATCCAATATGTGATGGATGATGTGGGGACCCATCCATCTTATCTATAGTTTTCTTGGGTGCTTAAGATACTTAGAGCCATAGAGCAATACCAATACACCTTTAGTTAGTTCTTTGTGCCTAATGTGTTTATCATGCTAGCTCTTCTGGCATACCTTTTTCAATTTTCTAACTCTCCTATCCTTGAGTGTGCTTCTCGTCTAAGCACTCCAAGTCCTCTAGTCTTGCCTATAGAGAATCTTGGTCATCCAAGTGACCAATGCATGTAATGCATAGTGATGGAATGATAAATTCCATTAGCAAGATGGCTTCTATGCCAAACACTAATTGGAATGGTTTTGCCTTATTTAGGCACTTATAGGTTGTGTGGTAAGCTCATAATACTATAAAAACTTGGTCATCCCAATATTTGTGCCCAACATCACATATCTTGGTGAGGCATGTCCCCAACATTTTGTTAAAAGATTCAGCTATGTCATTGGCTTATAGGTGATATGGTGTTGTTTTTTTGTGTGCCACCATGTATGTAGTTAGGAGAATTCACACCATTTTATTGATGAAATGGGTACCCCTATCGCTTATCAAACTTAATGGGCACCTGTACCTACTTATGATATTCTCCCATATAAAGCATGTAGTTGTTACAATTGTGTAGTATTTGGTTGGCATAACCTCAACCCACCTAGTCAAATAGTTAGTGGCTAATAGAATGTACCTTAAACCCATACACCAATATATGGAAGTGATTGGCCCAACAAAGTCAATGGCCCATTTTTCAAAAGGTGCCTGGGAAAGGATAGGGATGAGAGTCATCTCATCCCAAGCATTGGATTTTCTTATGCACTAGTATATATCATATGCCTTTGTGCACTCCTTGGAATCTTGAAATAGGTTTGGTCACCACATTCCTGACTATAAGATCTTCCATGTTATTGTGTCATCAATGTAATAGCCTCTTATAATTCCTTCATGCACCTCTTGCAAGATGGAGTCACTTTCATGCTCAAGAACATATCAAGACATGACTTCATCTCAACTCATTTTGTATAGTTCCCCCTTAATGAGTTGGAATGGGGTGGCAAAAATAATGAGTTCTTTTCTCTCTTTCTCAGTCATGGTCTAGGGTGCTAGTCTAGATGTTAAAAAGGTAGTGATCTCAGCTAGGTCCTTGAGAACATGCTAAAATATATATAGCTACATGTTTAGCATATCATCTTCAATTAGCATTATTGCTTTAGTAAATTCAATGTGTGATAAATGGTTGAGCCCTACATTATATTTTCTAGGCTTAATGATAATGGAAAACTAGAATTCTTGGTAAAGAATTATCCATCTACATATGTGCCCATGTAGCATTGGCTTATTGATGAGGTATTTGAGTGCCTAATGATCAGTGAATAAAATTAAGGGGGTAGCTAGTAGGTATTGTCTAAACTTCTATAATTCATACACCATGGTGAGTGCTGCTCGCTTTATTGTCATATAGTTGTGATCCACTTGGGTTAACTTTTTAATAGTGAAGGAAATTAGATGGTGCATCCTCCCCTCACTTGGTTATGTTATAATGGTGGCAATGGTAAAGCTAGAGGCATCAACATAGATGTGAAATGGGGTCATCCAATCTAAAAACTATAATATTGGTGCACCAGTTAGTTTCAACTTTAGGGTTTCAAATGCCTCTTCTTATGCCTAGCCCTAATAAAATAGGCCCTCCTTGTAAAAGATTTCCTCTAGAGGTGATGTAATCTTTGCATAGCTCTTGATGAATTTGTTATAGTAGTCATAATGGCCTAGGAAAGAATGAACATCCTTTTACATCAAAAGGGTTTGGAGCTGAATGATAATGGCAATCTTTATTGAGTCTACTAGTAGACCACCCTGATAGACAATGTACTTGAGCAATGTTCCAAAAAGAGTTGTAAAAATGCAATTATTTAAGTTTAATGAAATTTTTAGTTGTTTACATCTTTAAAACATGAGGTGTAGGTTATCATAGTGGATCTTGATGAGGCTATACATGTTCCAATCATCAAAGTATACTTGGATAAATTGATGAATAAAGTCCTTAAATATCATGATGACTACCCATGAGAAGATAGCATATTTTTTAGCCTAAAGGACATAACATTATATGAAAAATAACCCCATTTAGTTTTGAAGGTTATCTTTGGTTTATATTCTTCCTTTATTTAAACCTAATGGTATCCCAAAAATCCATTAGTGAATGTATATATTCCACAACTGGTGACATCATCTAGGACCTCATCTATAAATGGAGTTGGAAAGGGGTTAGTAACATAGGTAACATTCAAGAGTATATAATTAATGCATATTCTAATATGCCCATCCATCTTTATGATAATTATCATGGGACCTATGCATTCTGACTCTCATATCATATATATGATCCCTATGGCTATCATCCCATCAATCTCTATTTTTACCTTGGCATGGAGATTGGGGTTCATTTGGTATGGGTGTTTCTTTATGGTTCTAATGCCATCCACTAGCTTGATTCTCATATTACCCAAGGAAGTGTGGGTACCCTTCATGTCCTAATAATTTTAAGGAATAAATCCTAAAATTCCTTCAAGAATTCTATAGTCCACACCATCTTTGTTTCAGACCAATATGCACCTATGGTAGTGATCTTAGGCTTATCCCCCATGCTAATGTCCACTTTCATGGTTCTAAGTGACATGTGATATGGCTTATTTCATGCCTACTGGTAGTCTTCCACCTACCTTATCCCTGTTATTGTGTCAATGTGTAGATGAGTAGGGATTTCTTCATTTAATACATGATCATCTACTTGGTGCATGGCCCTTTTCTTGCCTACTAGAGTGTTCCAGTTGTGCTTCTTACAAGTCTCATCATCTTCTTCACTAGAGTCACTATTGAGTGCCTTATCTTCAAATAAGTTAGGGAGTACTATTCCTTTCTCCCCAAACATGTCTCTAAGATGCTCTTCTAGTATAGCAGTGTCTTCAAACACTACCTAATGTATGACTTGTAATGGCTCAAGCATCCTCAAATATTTAGAGGAAAAGGAAAACATGTGCATGAACCTCTCATTTAGTATATCCAAACTATATGTCTCCTTGTGGATCTCATTTATGATTTACCAAGCTCATGCCTAGGTTTCTAGGGTCTTATAAAAGGTGTGTACCCACAGGTTCCTCAACACATTTTCACTATAGCCGATCCATGTTTCATCATAGATGCGAATGTGGACAATGGGGTCTAAATCACCTAAGTAAGCTAGTATTTCTAGGTCCACATTACTCTTACCAAAAATTTTGCTTATTTTGGCCTTGATGTCTTTCCATGTTGGTAGGCTAGCCTTGTGTGTTGCCCACCATCGAGCAATAATGTTCTTTAGTATATGCACCACTATGCCCATTCGATCTACTTCTTTAAGGATGAAAGACTATAAGTCATTGACATAGCTTTCAATAGATTTGATTCCTTCATGTTTTATAAGGGTAACAAGTTTTCCCTTACTTAATCTAAATAATATTTTTCTAGTCACCTTGGCATGAAAAACCCATTTATACATATTGCACTCAACCTGGATTAGACCTATCCTGACCAGCCTTGTCACTTTTATGAAAACTTTTTGGCACCTTCATTCATTGGTCTCATATACCTCATTAACCCATTGGTTACATGTTATGTCTATTGTATTCGATACTGATTGGCCATCCTCTCATTCAAGTACTCCTTGATCATCAGGCTATAAAAACATGATGCCTTATACCATGATATTATATATGTGGTTGATCTCTTCATCAAGGTCAACACTCTCAAAATATGGTGACCATTTATCTCTATAAAGGGGGATCACCACCCTCTATTTTCCATTCTCAAAAGTCATGTAACACTTCTTAAAGTGCATGCCCCCATTATTTTCATATCACCATGGTCTACCTAGGAGCACTGGGTAATTATCATGCTCTACTAATTTTATTAGTTCAAAGTTAGCCTAAAATTTTGTGCCCATGATATCTATGATGGCACATTTTAGGAGCCTAATAGCTTGTGCTCTAGTTTTTTTCCATGAATAAAGTGTGAGGGGATGGCCTTAAGTATGATCTTCCCATTTTTTCCTAGGTATTTTTGGTCAAAATGTTGACCTTAGTGCCTGTATCAATGATGACCTCATATACTGACCATCCATCAATGGTTACACTTATCATCAGTTCCTAGTCATACTCAACATTTTGAGTATGATGAACCTCATGTGCTCACTTCAAGTGTGGCACCATGATTTGAATCCATTAAGGCACAACCTCATCTTTTGGCCTTTCTATCTATATCATAAAAAAATCCTTTAATAAAGGCAACATTACCTCCATTTTTAGGAGGTGAAAGATCTATATTAATTATTGTACCTCTACCTCTTGGTTATCCCTTTTATTATGTCAAGTTGTAGCTTAAACCTATAAATATCTAGATATTTAAAGCTCACCTTGGAGGTCTTGAATCATGTTCATGGTCTATTTCAAGAAATCCTTCTAGCATGCCAGATTAGGATATGTCATTGCCTTGGGTTTAGGTTGTGCCATGCACTTGGTTTGGCTTGATTCCCCATATTATAAGCACAACTCTAAGGTTGGTTCTATAAAGGTTTGATAAGTGAATCCACTTCTTGTAGTGACTTGCACTTTGGGAGTCTCCTTATAAGTTGGATGTGGCTTTATAGCCCACTTTTCCACCTTATGTTCTCACTTGACCATGAAAACACCCTTATTAGTCTAGCCCTAGGTCAAATTTTTGTATAATCTAGGGCATTATTTGATTGTATGTGGCTCATAATAATACCACAAGTGGTATGCATCAGGTATTCATACTAGTAGTGATTAGTTAATCCACATTTATAACATGATTGTGGGGGGAAGCTTCTTCCACCATGTCTTCCACCTCACCCTCTTATGCCTCATTAGTTTCCATAGGAAGCACTTTTGTAGCCATAACCATCATCACCCTAGTACATTTTTCCTCCAAATATAGTGGCTTCCTTCCATGCACCTCTCTATAAGTTCTGATGAATTTCATCAATGACATGGTAGTTTTAAGTTGTGTAGGTGTAGGTATCACGCAATTTATAATTTATAGAGGTGTTTAATTGGGAGGTGTGTTGTAATAATGGGTAGTTTTAAACATTATGGTCTTTGTGGCATACCTCATAGCATATAATTAAAACTTGAACATTTTTCCTTAGGCAATTGGTCTTGATATGCCCTTTGGCCTCATAGCCAACACACCATAGCTCACTATGAGTGTCATGTGCCAATCCTACTATCAATTTCTACAATTGTGAGGCCATTAATGTAATTTACACCTCCATAAATGGACTAATTTTAGTGTCCATGCTCTTGACTACTTTGGCCCTTAGTGTGGCCTCTAGCACTTCTCTAAGATCCATGAATGTTTTCATGGATATCAGTCATCAAAATGGTACAAATATCACCCCAAAAAACCATTTCATGTGTTGGGATGGGTGGATGTCATAAAGGATTTTTAAAAGGATTTTTTTGAAATGTGCATTGTAGGGGTGCACAATCTCATATAACTCTTGTATAATTTCTTTTAATGCAACTATGCTCTATTACTCAAACTTTGGGATGTCAAACTCCTTGAGAAAATCCTCCTTTAGCATGTCATAATCCACCATGGCCTAGTTTGGATCAAAATTTTCATACTAGGTGTGTTCATGATCCATTAAGGTCATGACAAATTGAGTGGCCTTGCACTCTGATTGGGTAATCCCCCTAACATGTCATTATAGTTCACACTTGAGCACATGCTCAACAACATTTTCAATACCATAGTACTCTATAGAATACATTTCCATTTCATAGTAAATCTACTAAGTGGGTGCTTGACCTTGGAGTTCTTTCCCTCCTAGAGTCTAGGTTGGAGGTGTTCCTCTAATCCCTGGGTTAGATTACATCCCAATCATTGTTGGTTGTGTCGTAGAGCTAGTGGGCATGAAATTTCTCTTGGGTTATGCAAATCCACCTCCATTGGGATATTACCCAATCGGTGTAGCTAACATCCTTTGAATTGGGATGGTAGGATTTATCTTATTAATCATTTTACTAGGGGTCCTCATGCTTAAACTCATGCTTATAATTATCGAGTTGTCCTTTAGTTATTCATAAGGGAGTATTTGTTTAATCACCAATTCTTCCCTTAATGATTGAAATATGTAAAAATATACTATGATACTGGGTTTAGTTATCAAATTTCTATCTTCTTATACTAGATCCATTACATGAGCATGCACTTCTAATTTGAAGGGGGTGAGTGCCTTTAGCACATCTTATGTTGCACAGTCTTTTAAGAACCCATTATAAACCTCATCTATGGTCTCTTGAACTCACTCCATAACTCCATCCCTTCTTTCATGGTGTTTTTGTATTTCAAGGGATCCTTCCCCATGCCCTTCATAGTCTTTATCAATTTCCTTAGCACTTCTAGGTTCTAAACCCTCTATCAATCTACACCTTATTTTATTATAATTTTTCCTATAGAGCTCTCAATCATCTAGTTTCTCTTTCCTTTCTATCTACACTTCACGTTCACTTCACCTTATCACCATCTATTCCTAAACATATGTGAACAAATTTTAGCTGATCATACTTATGATCTCTATTCCATAATCTACTAGTAATTTCTTCAATTCAATACCAAGCTCTCTCAAAAATGCACCTCTAGGTTCATGATAAATTTCATGCTCTACTTCTTTAGGGTAGGATTATGTTAATACCACAAATTCTAACATGTAACAATTTAGTGTCCCATTTTACCAATGGTCAATAGTGTGCATCCACACATCATCTATGTTCTTAAGCCTTTCTAGGTGTTATTTTATCCACTCATGGTTTTGGTCATATCTTCACCATCCATACATGCTATAAGCAATCAACCATTTGTATACATTTTTTTGTAACTCAAAAAAGAGTACTTCATACAATAGATCATATACGTAGGTCTACACCAATACTTTTGGCTCCTAACCTTGATAGGTTGGATGCCTCTGTGCGAAGCTATCCTCAACTTGTTCCATCTAGTGCTCAATGTTCTCAAGTGAGATTCAATGCATTTCTCCATCATACCATTTCAAAAAAAAATCAATATAGGTCCAAAAAATAGAACTAAAATGTTTTAGAAAGAATTAGTCTCTTACAGTAGTCCCCTTTTTTCTTAGTAACTCACCCTGCTAGTTCAAAATTTTAAAGTAACTAGGTACAAGGCTTAATAGTAGGTTAGGCACAACATTTAGTGCATCTCTGCACTGGAATCTAATTCACCCAAGGCACAAACCTTGAGCACTCACTTAAAGTGCAGCAATGAAAAGACTAGAGGTCGTATTGGGCTAGTTAGAACATGACACGACTTTGGTTTGGTTAATGGGGCATGTCATGGTTTATTAGTGTAAGGTTATTCAATGGTAAAGTTAGTAGGTGATATATGAAGCTATGGTTTGGTTCTTGGCCATATTGGTACACATTTAGTCTAGCAATTGATCTAGGTACTAACTGGGTCAAGCTTTCTAGATGACATTCTCATATTTACTTGAGCTACTTAGCTTATTTATCTTGAAAGGCCCAGGTTCACTTAGCTTTTAGTGCAAGCTAGGTTATTCCCAATAGTGTTTTATTATGCATCATGATGTTCAATAAAATTGGCTTCACATATCTTCAATTGATTCATATAATTACCACTAATACTAGTAAAGAACATATATATCATAACCATATTCAAATCTTAAAGATTATATTTAGAGAAAGTATTAAACATATATATCCTTCAGGTGACTAATTTCATTCATACTTCAAATTAATAGTTTACAATATCAATCCGATCTTAAGCTCAGTGTGATAACCTTCATGTCCAATAGATCATAGGTGAGCTCAGACTATATAAGGCTAGTTCTACCAGTAAAAGCATAAACTATCCTCATTTATACTCTAAATACATATGTACATATCTTTTATATGTTTTTTTCTCCCCTCTTTCCTCTCATGCTCCAATTTTTCTTTATATCCTTTAGAAGAATCTAAGCCAGGCTAGACATGCACACATTAGGTGTTGAGCTGTTACTGGGGTTGATCATTCTACCAGATCCATGACTTTTCCACCATGCTCATACTTGATAGTCATCCATCCAAAATTTGGGTAAGAAGCAACTACTTGGATAGCTAGGAAATATTCATGGGATTCCTCTAGCTGGCAAAGAAAATACAAAATTTGAGCAATCATTACACATGATTGCCTCATGCCTAGATTTGACATGTTGGCACAAGAACACTACTTATCAAAAAAGTGAGCCAATAATAACTTCTAGATTAGAATTCATATTATAAACACTAGTGATTAGGGACAATGTACATGACACATTTTCCTTCTTTGCTTTCTAGTTCATTGTATTACCTAGGTATTCTCAATAATTGTGTGCCTTATTTCATTTGTAGGTGGTTGGTATCATTTTAATGTGTCTTTCATATAATCTTAGTTCATAGTTTCAAAGTGGATTTCATACAAGCCTAATCTCCACCTTTTGGAGTGGCCAAGATTAGCCTACATCTCAATACACTTTTGACTATCCATGCCATATTATTATATTACAAATCATTTATGGGCTTCATGAGAAATCTCATATGACACATATTGATACTAGTATTAGTTCATAGTTCAAACTTAGTGGGAAATGATGGATCTAAAGGAATATCTATCCTTTGTATTCTTGAGGCACCTACTTAGAGGGATTGGACACATAGTCCAAATATCGATTAACACATTCATGATCACATAGATTCACTTAGTGGGTGATGATGGAGCTTAAGGGTTATCCTTTATATTTTTGATCTAGTCTTAGAGAATTGAGCACTCATCTCCATTCATGATATTACTCATGGTAATACACATACCCAACATCACTCAACATCATAATAGGTTTTGTATTGGTTTGCATACCCAGTGAGGTGTATTTATTCCTTTCTCTTCCTCTCCCTTTTACCAAACCTTTGTACATTCTTATTTTATAGATAACATGTCTAGTAAGAATTTATCTACTCCTTATTTTCTCTTGTAGATTTATACTTCATTATATTCTCTCTCTATGCACACTCAACATCACATATCTTCATGGGCTTCAACCTTGTGGGTATGTTTAGGTATACTTTCTATTTTTCCTCTATCTTAGTATTTCACTTTACTACATCACTCAAATAAAGTGGGGACAAATTTAGTCATATAAAATGTCCAAATTCATAGGTTGAGTGTGGGTTATGAGACCCCATCTATAGGTCTCTTTTGCATACTCTTATGACCCTTATAGACACGTTCTTTCTCATTACTAGTCATCTATAAACTTATGAACCCTAATTTCAACTTATCTAAACCATATTTCTTATGCCAATTTTGTTCCCCTAGGTGTTGAGCCTATAGGATAGGAGCATCAATATCAAACTATAGTGATGAACCTTAAAAGTGTCTCATTTTTGGTGCTCCTATCCATTTTCACTTTGAGCCCCAATGTTCATTTTCATATGGTCCTTATCCTTAATTAGGTCAACTTAGAATGAATACATCTAACCCATGACCAATTGTTCCCTATAAAATTACACTCAAAGTTCATTTACAAAGGAGGTGACCAAACTTATAAAGTAAGCAAGAATACAAATAAATCATTAAGGAAAACTTCCCCATTATTTGCATACAGTCACCCAACATAGTTACAAATATATTCAAACCCTCATACCAATCCCTAGCCACCTCAAATGCTATCAAAATTAGCATTTTACATCCACATAACACTATTGCACAAAGCACACTAGGTGGGAGAACTACATATGTCTTGATCCCTCTTTAAAGTATTGGCATGTAGACAGTGTTCCCACATAAGGGGCGAGGATTACATGTTTAATTCATATTACACACTAGCCCCCCTCTTTCTCAAGTGATTCAAATATCGTTTCATCAAGCATAATAGAGAGTTAGGGTTTGAAGATAAAATCATTTCTATAATATTTTTTGTTGATAATCAGTGCTTAATTTTTCATAAACAAGCTCATATCTGCACATTACAGATACCTAAAAAAATTAGGTCTCTATGAGTAGTTTGGAAAATAGTGGTAGGAGTGGATAATAACATTGAACACCAAAGTGGCCTATTTTTGGCAATCCTATCCTTTCATCATACAAAATCTATATTTAGGTTGATGACACTATCCTAGTCTTGCATAGACATTTTCAACATTTGTATCATCTGTCTCAATCTATTTCTATCTAAGTTATCTTTCTTCCTATTTATTGATATTTTTAGAAAGGTGAAAAAGACAAATAATAGCACAAATCAGGACTATAATTATTACTGTATTTTGTACTAATTTATTTATCTATACCCTTAACTAAAATAAGAATAAAAATTCATTATTCCTAGATAAGTTAAATCAATAATCAATGCATATACTCTAGGTCAAAAGTATTTAAAATAGATTTAAATTGTAAGAGCAAGGTTTAGCAGTACACATGTGTGTCTATGTAACCACCTTGCCTATTGGCAATTTATTTTTATGAAGGATGTATCATTATAAGGATATAAAATTAAGATTAAGATAAATATAGATAAATATGTAAAGTGTTTATACACACACACACACACACACGCACACACACACACGCACACACACACACACACACACACACACACACAAAGAGAGAGAGAGAGAGAGAGAGAGAGAGAGAGAGAGAGAGAGAGAGAGAGAGAGAGAGAGAGAGAGAGAGAGAGAGAGAGAGAGAGAGAGAGAGAGAGAGAGAGAGAGGTTGGAAAGCCCATTCTCCTAACTGTTAAGTAAAAATGAGTTGCCACCTAGTAGTTGAGATTAGCTCAACCATGCAACCCAATGATATTTATAATCTAGTGAGTTTGGATGATCAATTCCAAACTAAAAACTTATCACTATTGTGTGATTTAATCACCTCAACCATATGAAAAGGTGAACAAATTAATACAGTATATTGGCTTACTAAATTCCATTAAAGTGTGTAGGGTATCAATATGTGCAATAGTTTTTGAAAATGAGATTGATTTGGATTTTGTAATATTAAGCACATGTTTCATAACATATGAATATTAGATATGTCTCATACTTAAAATGTATGTAAAAATGATACCATGTATATATTTCTACCAAAAATTTGTATCAGAATCCTATGAATATTCCAAAATACATAAAAAATCAAAAGACATTCAAAACACTAAAAATATGTTTGGTACCTACTTGTTAAATTAATTTCTTGGCATCTAAGTGTGTGTTAGATGTTGATGGATGCCATAAATATTTAATATTACATACACATGTGTGTAACACTTATAGTTTAGTGTGATATAAGAATACACAAATACTTGATATGTTTCAATTTTGGGAGTTGGGCTTTCCCTCTAATCATGTCATGTAGACATTGGTGGCATCATATTATTTTATTTTGATACACATTGGTTACATGAATCCAAGATCACTATAAATTATCATTTTTGATCTTACATATGTACTTACACATTTATTAATCCATGATAATATCACACATAGGGTACTTGATATGCTATATACTTGACATTTTTTCCTAAAAAATTGATCCATGGGCTACTATGACATGTTTATGTTGGTTGTTTATACGTCAATGTATGCACTTTCGTAAGTGTCTTGACTTGTTTTAAACCCTAATTAAGAATATGGAATACTAATTTGGTAGATAAGGTAAAAGACATAAAAATGATATGTCATAAAGGTGAATATCATATCTACAATAGGCCAAGTAATGTGCTAAACTTACATGTACCATATGCTAAATTTATAAAAATAAGATAGGTTATTAATGGGAATTATAATTAGATAGATATATAAATGGAATAAAAGAGAGTACTGAGTTATTTTTGATGATAAAATAGTGATAAATCTGATATAGATAGGAAGATAGTTCTAAATCAGTTGTTAGATTCTAGATCTAGTGTATCTAGCTCTCTAGATAATTGTGTCAGCCTAGGATAGTTACATTGATACTATTATCTAAGTTTAACCCTAGTGTCATTTACATAATATTCTCTAAAAGTAGATGCAACCATTAGGATGATTCTATGTTTGGATTTACCTTCTCTTTGGTGCATTTAGATCTTGGTCATGGACTATCACTCCTAGTGAAATGGCAAAAGCTTAGATTTCCATCTTTAATGTGACCTTAGGGGAAAATGGGTTAGTGGGCACATGTTTTTGAGCTGACTCCAATGACCCCACTATCAAAGGGAACTACCTACATATCCAATACTATAAAATATGGATTTAGTCTCATGTAGTTCTCCACTATATGTTGGCTTATGTGTGAATCATGTAAAGTGTGTAAATCAAGTATAAAAGTGACCTAGATTGTAAATTGGAAAATATGACCTTATGAATACTTAATTAGTACTTAAAACATGTATTTGGGTTACTCCTTTGACTGATATCAAGAAAAGAAAGAATAATAAAAATTTTGGTAACTTGAGTGCTTCTTGATTGCTCTTTTGGTCTGATTGTTAAGTAAGGAATGAATGAGGGTGTATATTATATTTATACCAATCTTATCAGGAGTGAACTCACATTAAATCACTTAGGATGACCATTGTGATACATCTCATTTGAAAATTAGATGAATTTATGGAACTAGACACTTGTGTCAAGCTAGGAAAGCGACATCAATGTTATTATCTATCCCAAACCTTAGTGTTGAAGGGAAAGGAGACTAGGCACAGGGTAAAAACTTGTAAAGGTGTAAGATAATTATATTTTAATAATTATAGGTAATATGGAATATATATGTCATCAATATAAGGATAGTCAAACTAATAGATAGGACAAAGAGCATAATATAGATTAGATGTGAGGCTTATACAAATAAAGCATGTGTATAACTAAGGGGAACAATCAAGGTATGAGTTTACTAAGTGTACAAGACTGAGGTGTTACATAATCATAAAATATCATGTACATTCTCCTCCTATTTAATATAGTAATAAAATTTTTGGTTTAAAGGAAAGGAATAAGTACCTAGGTATGTATACATAACTTATCTTTGCTTGAGTTCAATTTGAGTGTTTTTTAAAAGTTGAATTTTAATTCTTTGATGGTGACTAACCTATAACCAAGAACATGTTATAGTGTATAATAAATGCATATAATCTATTTCAAAAATATTTGAAATAGATTGAATTATAAGAGCAAGGTTTAGGAGTACACATGTGTGTCGATGTAACCACCTTGCCTAACAAAAGATGTATCATTGTAATTCTCTAAAATTAAGATTAGGATATATATATATATATATATATATATATATATATATATATATATATATATATATATATATATATATATATATATATATATATATATATATATATATATATATATATATGAGAGAGAGAGAGAGGCTAAAAGGTCCATGCCTCTAACTTTAAAGTAAAAGTGAGTTGTCACCTAGTATTTAAGATTAGCTCAACCATGAAACCCAATGATATTTAAAATCTAGTGAGTTTCATTGATTAATTCCAAACTTAAAAATTATCAATATTCTATGATTTAATCACCTTGACCATACTAAAAAATAAAAAAATTACTATAGTATATTGGCTCACACTAAAGTCCATAAAAGTGTGTAGGGTATCAGTACATGTGATAGTTTTGGAATCTGAGATTGATTTGGATTTTTTAATATTAATCACGTGTTGCATAACATACAAATATTAGATATGTATCATGCTGAAAATGTGTGTAAATATGATACCATGTATATAAGGATACCACAAATGTGTATTAGAATCATATAACTATGTGATTTGGCCAATTTGGAAAACTATGTAATTTTGGAGGACATGCCTCAAAATCATTCCCACAATAGATATGGATAAATCTAAAAATTATACAAGTACCAATGTGGAGGAAATGTTTCTAAAACATGCCCCCAATATAAACTATAGATGATTAAAACTAATCAAGTGTGGAGAATATGATTCCAAAGCATGCCCCCACTAAATCTATGAATTTATATAAGTACCATAATAAATTAATTTTGTGTACATAAAAATTCATCCCCCCATACTAATATAGAAATTATGAATGTGTGGAAGACATGTCCATATGAGATGTCCCCACTGATATTTGAGAGTTGTGAAAAGTGTGGAGAACATGCTTCACAATCATGCCCCCACTTAAGGTGAGGTAAAAATAGTAGTTGGAAGTTACCTCACATCAAAAGGATAATACATTTGTATGTCTATAAATTTAAGCATGTGTAATATAAAAGGAAACATGTCTAGGTAAATTTATCATCAAAGTGGATAACACCAACATGAACACATGTAGGTGTAAGATGCATGATAAATATTTTGGAAACATATTGATATTAATAGCATAAAATCAAAAATAAAATAAGCACACACATAAGATCACTCAAAATCATGTCAAAAATAAATGGTCCAAGGAGACCAAAAATAAATGAAAAGTTTAAATGTTGTAAAATCAAGTGGACATGACTTAGTAAAATGTATACAAAAATAAGGAATGTCATATTCAAATATCCATACAAAAAGTAATGACATATTCAAATATCTAAGAAATAAAACATAAGCATAGGGGTTACATACAATGGATCATATTTAAATGCTTTAAAATTAAATATAATATCAAGATAAAACACTTAAGGAAGTGTGTAAAGGAAAAACATAATCAACTAGCATAAACATGTCATAGTGTCCCATGGATCAAATGTGTTAACAAAATATGTCAAGTACATAACATATAAATTACCCTATGTAATTTATAATCATAGATAATAGGCATGTGTAATTATGTATGTAAGTTCAAACATGATAATGTAGAATGATCATCAAATCATTTAACTTGTGTGTATCAAGATTGTAAAAGATGGATGCCCCCAACAATATGCTGATTTGAGTAGAGGGAAACCCTAACACTCAAAAGTGTATCATGTATCTTTGCATTCTTATATATGTATAATTAGGATTAAATTATATGTTAGTCCTCAAAATGGATCTAACAGATAGATGCTAAGGATCCAATAGAACATGTAGGTGCTAAAAATGTTTTTTTATTATTTAATGTTTTTATTTTTTTGGTATTTTTAAAGATGAGGAAATATCATCCTATGAACTAATCCAATGGATCATCATAGATATCTCCCTCTGTTGTGCACCTTAAAACCTCAATTTGTATCATTTACATTATTTGCATAATGATTAGGTAGATTGAAAAAGGACATAACATGTTCCTTATCACGTTTGGAATGTGTAGTATAATATGTACTATTGTCATTTGAAATATGTATTAATTTTCCTTCATGAGGAAAAGAAATGCCTTGTTGATTTTGGTCAATTTTTTCTTACATTTGGAATAGCCAAAAATTTACAAGTGTAAACGTATATGGAGATGTGGTAGGAATAACCCAAACCCATGTTTGAATTACTTTAAGACCAAAAGAAATTGGTATTATTATGTTTTCTACGAATTCATTTCAAGTAACCTTATTTTTTAAATATTCTAAGTTAAAACCAAGATACAAAAAAAAAATTATGTTGAAAGTGGTCTTTATTTTTGTAGGATCAATATGGTCATGCCAATAATAAGCACCACCCATGTATAAGGTAATTGTTAAATCATGGTGATGTGTGAACTATTTTATTTATTATGAAGCTAATTCCTTTGGAGGATCCTCAAATGTAATATTTGTGTCATCGACAAGATATTAAATCTTGTGTTTTAAATTAAAACATCTATTCATAGTATGACCAAAATCTTGGTGATAGTCACAATAAGAATTTACATATACCATTTGGATAGAGGTTTATTTACATCAACCTATATAGGAGTATGAAGAGATATAAAGTGACACTTTAGGAACTATGGGAGTAATGGAATGAGGGAATTAGGTAAAATTTTAATTTGTCTCCTTGGTGCCTTATATAATATAATATGTTTAGGATTTTGTAATGGAATAATCTAATTTTTCACTAAAGTAATCTTTGATTCTAAAGACTAGTGTTGTTTTTATAACTCATATAGTAGCTTTATAATATTTGTTAAGGGATAATTTATGGTTTCAAAAAATTCTTATCATCCTTGATACTTTTATTCATACTTAGACACTAGCATCAACTATAGTGCCCCTACTCTAATGCATGTGTTTGTACATTAGAAAAATTTAAATTTGAAAATATTTTGATATGTACGAGTCGGTCTATTTTTTTTTTACAACTTTTTATGAGAAAAAATCAAAATAGGTGGTATAAATATAATTTAAATCCCACTTATTAATCATCTAATAATCACCTCTCAAACTTACATTACACTATTAAAAATCAATCTCAAAACTAAGTAATCATACCCTTGAATTTATTATTTACAAATAAGTCATAGGAGTAGTCATATTACAAGTATAAAACATTCAAATAGGAACCCATGAGCATAATTTTAAAATCTACAAGCTATATCACTATATGAACTTGCATATAAATTATTACACATTTGTTCACACAAAAAAAACATATGGGGAGAAGTACATTTCTCTAAGGTCCTCTTTAAACTATACAAATATGTAGGCAACATTCAATGATAGATGGATATTTGAATATGTAGGGTTTTATTCAAAATATTGATATTAAGAACCTATGTGCATAATATTGACATAATTTTAAAGGTAATAGTGAAGTATAAATGGTGCAAGTGATTATTATATAAAAGAGTATGCACTATGATCCATAGAGAAGCATTGAAATTAGGATAGTAACATGGACACTAGTGTCTATAGGGTGACACAAGTGTCCTAGTTGATAGAAATTAAATATTTATAATCTAATGATGGGATCTAATTATTTAAATAGTCAATTTATATATATATATATATATATATATATATATATACTACTTATATATACATATGAATCATTGTCTAATATAAGTATAATTTATCCTTTGTATTTCTATTATCAAAATATTGAATATTTTACTTTCCATATTTGGCATATGCTTAGATTTAGTATATCTTATCAAAATATCAATATAATATAAATTCATTTTATTGGACTAATTTTAGAGTATCTTAATCCTTAATTTATTAGGATACTATATTTCATATTAATCCTTATTTAAAAAAAGGTTAAATACTTAGATCCTATCATGAAGGGCTATGTGGTGTTTTGTTTACATACATCATGCCATAAGTGGTTTTATTGTAATACTCAATATAGAACTAAACATCGAATTTAGTTTCCACTTACCTCATAGTACATAAAAAACACCTAAGAAATCTAGTTTACACTAATAAGAATACTCTTTTATCCTTATGATTTGTGATGCACTTGAGAGGAATATATGACCTAGGGAAGTCACTCTCAACTTATTATTGAAACTATGGTTAGTGGGATATAGGCATGGTTCTACCTCTATAGCTAGTGTTTTAAAATATTGAGCAAATAATAATAAACAATCAATAAAGTATAATAGATATCCAATAAATCATTCAAAACCTTTTTTAGATCACCTCTTATCCTCATTTTTTTTCTTGGATTATCTTCTTACATATTATATTTTCTTCATTCATAGTTTATACATAGTCATAGTTACTTTGAATCTTTACATAAACTAAATACCATGTTTATTTTTATTTTATTTTATATTAAAATAAGTTTAAAAAAATATTTTATCCATCATATAATTCATTAGATTTTAAACTTGATTGTTACCTATCATATTCCATTTAAGTGTGTCAGTCATTATGTACAAACATGGTTAGTAAATGAATTTACTCACAAAATTCATAATAGGATTGAGAAAAAAATCATTCCAAGCCATAAATATAAAGCATTGATATCAATAACATCAAAATAAGATTGGATTATGAACATTGTAAGTGCTTAGGGAATCTAGGGTTTTGCATGTGGACAACATTTGAAACTAGTTTTTTCCCACCAAGTTGGGGCCCCTGAGTGCAACTAGTGGGAACATGAATCCAATGGAGGACACTGCTAGTGGCAATGCCTCTGGGGATCTATTCAAAAAATTTGGTAGTGGATTGTCCATCCAACAGATGGAAGAAGGCACTTAAAAGTGAAAAGATGTGCCCCTTGAAAAGCATGATGAGCCTCCCTGTTATCTTAGAGGGCATGACCCTGCCTATCCCAGACGATTTGGTGGAGGAAATCATGGCATCCATGGACCTTACGTTGGTAGGTAAGTTTTTTTCTTTCCATCCTACTATCAAAATGATTAGGAAATGGGTTATGTTTAGGTGGAAAGTTAAGGGTAGTGTTTCGATCACTGCCATGGCAAGAGGCCTATTCCTTTTTAGTTTTATGAATAGGGAGGACATGATCGCTACTCTTGCTAGAGGACCATGAATGTATGGCCCACATTATCTTGCCCTATGCTCATGGAAACTAGGATTTGATCTTAACTCAGACCTTAATAAGTCTACTCTTACTTGGGTAAGACTGTCAGGGTTCCCTTTGGAATTTTGGGATGAAATTTTTTTCATAGCTATCGGCAATTATATTGGCCAATATGTCACTACTGATCATACAACTAGAACAAAGTCTAGATGCGTGTATGCTAGACTTTGTGTCAATGTTGAAATAAATAAGACTCTCCCTATGACCATAGAGCTAAACTCTAAATATGGGACCTAGACTTAGCCGATCACTTATGAAAATGCTACCACTTTCTCTCAAATATGTAAGAAAAAGGACATTTAATGACACAATGTATAACAAAGCAAAAGGGGAGGAAAGATTATTTATAGATTGAAGGGGAGGATCAGGCTCTCAATTATAGAAAGAACAACAAGTAGGAAATGGAAAGTAATGCAAAAAAATCCTAACAACACAAAAAAGGGAGAAGAGGAGACGGGAAAGGAGGATATCACTAGTAGTGAAGGAAAAGCTATCCCAAAGGAAAATATAGTATCAGCTGATAGTCAAAAGGCTATATTTAACACAACCAAGCCTCTAGAAAAATAGACTAATATGTTTAGGGAAGGAGAAAGAGGTATCCTTTTGATAGAGGAAGTCAATGAAGAAGACAAAGTTCCAAGAGTTGGATAGGAAGAAGTAACTCTAGAAATTCCCATTAAAGGAGAAGTAGACCCACAACTAAATACAAACATTTTCCATGCTCTGGAAGTCAGAGACCAAGTAGGAAACTACTTAGCAATAGGTGTAATAGGACAAAGTGGTAGTAATGAACAGGAGGAATGGGTTACCCCAAAGAAAAAGAACTCAAAAGGTAAAAAAATTGTAGATGTTGGCACTGAGCCCAAACAAGGGAGGCCAACCCTAAGAGAAACAAGACAAAGAGAGATTGCTAGGGAGATTGCCAGTGGTAAACAAAATACACTAGAGACCCAACCCCCCAAACCCTCTAAATGAGAATATTATCTTGGAACCTGAGGGGCTTTAACAGTCCCTCAAAGTAGTTTGAGGTTAAAAATTGCATTTTAGATAATAAATTATATATTTTATTACTCCAAGAAGTCAAGATGAATGAGGAGAATTTTATGCAAATTGTTGCCTATATATGGCCTAAGGTGGCTTTTTGCATTAGTCCTATTGAAGGTGCTTTAGGGGGGATTGTCACTATGTGAAATAGTGCTAAAATATAGGGGTTTCTTATGGCTTATAATAAGCACTTCTTGATTACCAATTTTTCTATGAAATCTTTGGATTGGTCATTGATCAATGTCTATGGACCGAATAATAGAGCTTTGAGATGGAAATTATGGATAGACCTGAGCAGTTTTAGAAATAATCCCCAAAACATTAGATGGATGTTAGCCAAGGATTTTAACACTCCTCTATACCCTTCTAAAAAATAGGTGGAATTATGGATTACTTGGATAGCATATTCGACTTTACTGAATTCATCAATGATTAGGGATATTAGACATAGAGCTGTAAAACCAAAATTTTACCTAGACTAATAGAAGAAGAGGAGATCAAATGATTCAAGTTAAATTAGATAGATTTATTATATCAAGAAATTGGAAGGATTATCATAATATGCAGGTGTAGGCTTTCCCTAGAACCATGTCTGACCACTGCCCGATCTTCCTTAGTTAGAGAGAACAGGGACATTCTGGACCTTCCCCATTCTGTTTTGAAGATATGTGGATAAAACACAAAGACTTTAGACAAATGGTGGCCCAATGGTGGAAAATTCCTATTCAAGGTATTCTTATGTTCAGAATAGTAAAAAAACTCCAACACATTAAACAAGAAGTTCATGGATGGAATAGATATAGCTTTGGGCAGGTCTTTCAGTAGAAGAAAAATATAGTGGGAAAACTCAAAGATATATAGCAACTGATAAATCAAGGGGATGACTTTGAGGACACTTTAGAAGAAGATAATATCCTATCTTTAGAATGGAAGAATCTTATGGAAAGAGAAGAGGTTTTTAGGAAATAGAAATCCCGTGTTCAGTGGCTTAAAGAGGGGGATATGAACACTGCCTTTTTTCATCTCTTAGCTATGAAACATAAGAAAGCCAACTCAATAACTAAACTTGTCCTAGATAATGGTGACATTATTACCAAGGATAATGAAATAGGGGAACAAGTCAGGTCTTTCTTTCAGAATCTGCTTACGGAAGAAAATAATAATGATAGAATCAATAGACCTATGAATCAATTTATTGATAAAATCCCCTATTTGATAATAAAAGAAGATAATTTGGAGATGTTAAAGCCTTTATCTAAGGAAGAAGTCCATGTTATTTTATTCTATATGGGTGCCTTTAAAGCCCTAGATCTTGATGTCTTTCCTCTTATATTCTTTCAGGGATATTGGGAGATAGGGGTGGACCTCACAGCTGTTGTGCATGATTTTTTCAGATCAGGTAAAATTTTGAAACAAGTTAATAATACCTTCATAGTACTTATTCCTAAAAAATCACAACCTTCACACCTCATTGATGTTAGGCCCATTGGTCTATGAAACACTGTGTATAAGTTATGTACTAAAATGTTGGTCATGAGGATTCAACCTTTCCTAGACAAAATTATTTCTCCCACTCAAAAAGGTTTCATCCTGGGCAAGAAAATTCTTGATGCTGCGATCACCACACATGAGACTATTCACTCCATGGATAAGAGTAGAATCCCTAGGATATCTCTCAAGCTTGATATTTCTAAATCTTATGATAGAGTCTCATGGACTTTTTTGTTTTAAGTGATTAGAAAATTTGGGTTTAATGATAAAATGTCTCGCTTGTTATGGAACGTGGTCTCTTCTGAAAAATTCTCAATGCTAGTTAATGGTGTTCCTAGAGGTTTTTTCTCATCCTCGAGAGGAATTCATTAGGGAGACCCTATCTCCCTATACTTATTCATCATTATGGCTGAGGCACTGGGAAGATACATACAAGCAGATATAGCCTCAAAAAAGCTAGTGGGCATCAAACCTGCCTCCTCCCTTCATCCTATGGTGGTAAAATAGTTTGTGGATGATACTATCTTCATTGGCATCTCATCGGTGATTGAAGCTAGAACATGGAAGAATATCTTAAATAATTATGCCAGAGAGTCAAGACAAGGGATAAATTTCCAGAAACCAATGTGTATGTCTTCAACACTCCTAATGATCTTAGACATAAAATCATTGATATATTAGAATGTGCTGAAGCTAGCCTACCAACTACCTACCTAGTCTCCCACTCTCAGTCAAAGAGGTATCTCCTAGATTTTGGAATGGAGTTGTGGAAAGAACACAGAGGAAAATTCTTGGTTGGAAGGGGAAACTACTCAATAGTGCTAGTAAACTGCAACTTCTTCGAGCTTTGCTGAAAGGTATTCCTATATACTTCCTACTCTTTTTAAAATTCTTGCATATTTTGTTGAGAAACTAGAATAGATCCAAAGGAAATTTTTATGGATGGGAGTGGAAGACAAATAGAGAACATCTTTGGTCAGATGCGAAAAAGTGTGTCTTCCAAAATCTCATGGTGGACTTAATATTAGGTCCATCAGGAACATGAACAAAGTCCTCTCAAAATTTAGTTAGAACCTGATCCATAAAAACAATGATTGGGGGGAAACAATGTATGCTAAATAAATGCATAGCATTGATGATTCCAACTTTCTTCAATAGACGGGATTACCCAAGGGATCTATGATATGGAATAAAATGCTAAAAAGTAGAAGCCTTCTCAAATAGGGAATTAGATGGAAACTTGGAAATGGCTAGCATATTAAATTATGGGATGATATCTGGTTAAAGGATAAGGCTCTCATCACATAGGGAAACTATGGAGAGATTGCTGACTTGACTACCTAGTTTTTTAGAGATAGGGTTAGTGATTATGTGGAAAATAACTATGGGATGAGGAGTTGGAAAAATATTTTGGATTACTATGTGCATCATCCTGAGATTTTCTCAAGAGTTCAAGAGACCCAGTAGTGTGTTTAGGAGATCAAAATCCCTCTCTTTCCTTAAGAGGATGAACAATACTAGTGGCCAGATAAGAATGGATCATTCTCTATCAAATTTTCTTACCATCTGCTAATTTCTGAAGCTTAGAATAAAGATGTATGAAAAAAGGTTTGGAATCATAAACTTATTCAAAAAATTAACATGTTTTGGTGGGCTACTACTCATAACAAAATCCTTACTTAGGATAACCTTCAAAAGAGAGGGTTTACTTTGGTTAATAGATGTTTCCTATGTGGTTCAAAAGAGGATTCAATTTCACACCTCTTTATCCACTGTGAGTTTGCCTGAGAATTATGGGGCACAATACTTAACAACTTTGGTATTGATTGGGTCTGCAATTCTAACCTTAAATAAGTAATTCTTAGCTGGAACCCAACCTTCACACATCCCTAGCTTATGGAATTATGGAAGCAAGCTTTCCCATGTTTGAGTTAAACTTTATGGAAAGAACACAATCACAAAAATTTTAGGGACACTACTAGAAATGCTTCTTAAGTGTTTAACTCCTTTGTTAAGACCATTATGGAAAGTGTTACAAAATCTCATATTTGTGTTGTAGAGAAACCCCTATCTCAAATTGAAATCCAAATTGTAGCCAAATGGAAGGTTTTAAACTAGATCCCTAGGTATAATAACTCAAAAATACTACAAAGACTTAATACTAAATGGATCCCCTCTAAACCTAATTGGATGAAACTCAACTTTGATGGGGCATCCAAGTTGGATGGCAAAGCTAGTGCAGGAGGAATTATAAGGAATGATAAAGGATGGATGTTTGTTGTCTATGCCTATGGAATTAGATGCCAAAGCAACAACTATGCTAAATAAATGGCTTTACTATGGGGATTAAAGTTAGCTATATCCCTAGGAATAAGGAACTTGAATATACAAGGAGACTCTAAGATCGTCATAGATGTTGTTAATAAAGATTTAAATGTGGGAATCAAGCTAAAAGACATCATTACTAATATCCAATTTCTTTTACAAAAGTTTTCTGAAGTTGAGATTTCCCATACCTATAAAGAAGGCAATAGGGTCGTTGATGCTTGTGCCAACCTTGGGCAGTAATTTTTAGGTTGGAGGGTGTGGTGACAAGGTATTCATATTCCCTTAAACATTAGGGAGATCATTTAAAAGGAGATGACTTGTCAGGAATGAGGCGTATTGATGACCCTGAAAAGACCCCTGTTGATACCCCTAACTCTTTTGCGAGAAAGAAGGGCAATAAGATAAAGGTTGATGAAGAGGAATAAAATATTAAAGAGACTACAGAAGGGACCCACATGAATTTGGGTAGGGCCATGGGGGGCCAACGTGGCAAATCTCACAAGACTTCCAAAATTAATAAGGAAAGATTCCCCTCTGGAGTACAAAGGTCAGGGTAGATTTCTAGTAAACCAACCCTAAAGGCTAGATTGATTGATTATTTGGAAAGTGCTTTGGAAGAAGAAACCCAGGAGGAAGAGTCTAAGGAGCTAGAAATCTAGGAAATTTTGAAGGACATTGGAGGGAAGCAAGCTACTAGAGATTTTGAGGTTACTGAGGAGTAGGGTGATGACACTATGGGAACTGCTAACAATAAGGGGAATATGTATGTTAAGGAAGTTGGTGAGGGCACTAAGAATGAGACTAATTGGAAACCTGAAATTGGGGCCCTGAAGGACTGCATTCAAAAGCTGGAGAAGGTCTTCACCAAAGGGCTTTGTAATATAATTTTGTTGAACATGTCTATGCTAGAAGTGGTGGGTAATACTGGGTATGCTAACAATGTGGAGAATGAGAAACTCAATGATCTTATCAAATCGATAGTTATGTAAGGGGAGACCTCTCTAACTTTGGTCTTCCCATGGCTTGTGTTTTGTTTTTGTCTATTGTTCTCAGTTGTGCCATCGTCTCTCTAAAGGCATTTTTTATTTGTTTGCCTTCTTGTCTTTTTTGGTTGTATAAGATTCGGCCCCTAGTTTTCCACCTTACTTAATCAAAAACATCAACATAAGATTGATACAAAATTAAATTCAAAGACAAGGAAAATCATATATTATCTAGAATAAGAAATACAAGTATAAAAGAGAGACCTTGGATAAGTAAATAAGGACAAACATGAAACAAGCCTAACTAACTAATGTAGGATAAATCCACACAAATCATAAAACTATGAAAAGACAAAACAATATTTATAACCTAGTAAGCATGATAAAATACTATAACACCCCCCCCCCCAAGTGAAGCTACGTGATAAAAATAGCCAAAAATAATGTGGCATATCCATAGTGTGAGTCTCATAAATAAGGCTAGATGAGGTACTCATATATATATATATATATATATATATATATATATATATATATATATATATATATATATATATATATATATGAAATGAATAAGGAATATGTCCTATTTAACATCCCCAAAGACAACTTATGAGACCCCAATCATGATATATAACTAAAGGAAATGAGGAGATGCAAAAGTCTTCTTGAAGATGTCAACAACCTATTATTGAGTTAGAATGTCTCCAAGCAAAGACCTCACTCTTAAATGTGTTGTTAAATGAATTTCATGTGTACATCAATTTGTTTGGTCATTGGTGATTAACTAGGTTGCAATATATGTGAATTGAACTTTGGTTATCACATCAAAGTATAATGGGTGAATCCAACATAAAGCCAAACTCTATCAATAACTGATGAAACCAAAGAACTTGTTGACTTTATATAATTGGTGCCCTATACTCAGCCTCTATAAATGAAAGTAACATTTTGTATTTATTATTTCATGCCCAAGTAATTAGATAATAACTGAGACAAAATAAGTAACCATAAGTGGAATGTTTATCAACAAAAAAAACTTGCCCAGTCTAAATTAGTGTACCCAACCAACTAAGTAGAACCCATGGTGTATTTTAATCCAAAATTAGTTAGTTCTTCATAGATATCATAAAATTTTCTTGGAATCCTATCAATTAATTTCATGAGGATAATGTGAAAACCTAGATACAATCCCAACTTCAAATGAAATATGGGGTTGAGTATGGGTCATCATCAAATACATAAGACTCCCAACTATCTACTTTCATAATGAAGGATCAAAAAGAGGACTAGTGTTCATAGAAGTGAGAGTGACTCTAGACTAAAAAGTAAATGGACTTGGCTTGAAACCATCCATTCCAAAACACTAAATAATATCAAGGGTGTACTTTAGTTAAATCAAACAAATCCCTTAATCTGACTAAGAAATTTGTAAACCAAGGAACAAGTTTAAAAGATCAAGATCTTTCATATCAAATTGCATTGAAAGTGCCTATTGAATATCTTGAATATGAGAAGAGGATATATCTAGGAGAACCATATCATTAGCATAAAAGACCATTATAAAAATATCCTCCCCAACATAGTAGATATATATATATTGTGGGATCAGAGTGGTAACAAATAAAACTAGTAAAGAGAATAAAAGAATCCATCTTCTCATACCAATTCTGAGGGGCCTATTTGAGATCATAAAGAGACCTCCTAAGTTTAAAAATAAGAGAAGAATCATGAGAAAACCTAATAGGCTGATCCATGTATATTTCCTCCTATAAATCTCTATGTAGCAAGGCACTCTTAATGTCTATCTGGTACACTGGCCAACCCTGAAATTACAAGGTGAACATAATCCATCTTGAAAATAGGTGTAAAAGTCTTAGACTAATCAATACCTTTGACTAGAAATAACCCTTTTACAACAATACATGCCTTATACATGTCACTAGACCCATCATTTGCATACTTGGTGTGATATATCTAGTTACACTTAACCAACTCTCTACCCTTTGGAAGAGAGACCAAATCCCATGTATGATTCTTCATCAAATAATAATACTCATCTATCATCACATCATCCCAATCTTGTATGCCATGATCCTCTAAAAAATACTTTGGATCCCTAGAGAATGTCTGACATATATGTCCACTATATGTAGAATGTGAATGATGATGTCTAGTGGGTACAAGATCCTATATAAAAGGTGTTGCCTCATAAACTATAGTATGATCCAATAATGGCATAATGACAAAATTAGTAGGAAAATGATCCTCAAAATCCATAACCTCCTCAGGTTCATACCAAATTAGCTCCTCAAATAATTAATTCTCAAAAGGAGGTGAGTAATAAAAAAAGAATATTAAGGCATGGAAGAAGATGAAGAATCATGAGAAGTGAAGCACTCATCTAACTGTACATGTGTTCAAAAACTATCATAATGAGTATTAGGATCCAAAAGGTGATAAGATATCATGTCCTCACAATTACATATAAATATCAAGGATTTACTCTTTTTATGTAATAAATTTCTTTCCTTATTTGGTATAAATGCCCATGCATGGCTCCCAAAGACTCTAAAAAATGAAACATCAATCTTGGTTCTAGACCAAGCCTCCTCTAGATTCAAATTCTCAAGTGTTTTATGTGGTGTGTAATTGTAAATGTAATTCACATAATTAAATGATTTTACCTAATAGATAGGAGGTAAATCCTATGAATGCATCATACAGTTATCCATCTTATTGAAAGTTTGGATTTTCATTATGTTAAGCCATTCTATTGTAGAGTATATGGAATAATGATGCTAATGAATAATACCATGAGATACCAAAAAATTAGAGAAGTCTCTACTAAATTACTCCCCCCATTATCAATATGAATCTTATTGATACAATTAGAAGACTATTTCTTGACCAAAGCCTTAAAAACTTTGAAGTGTGAAAAAACATCACTTGTGTACTTGAGCAAATAAACCTAAGTACGCCTTGATAAATTATTAATAAAAGTAAGTAAATGCATATCTCTATTGAAATAAGTAGTAGGAAATACTGTCAAATCAATATGTAAAAGCTCAAGTGGTGAAGAAGCTCTCTTGGACATACCCTTAGGAAATAGATATTTGTGTTATTTTCATAATGCACAACTAGGGTAAACTCCATCAAGACATGAAACTATAAGAAGACCATCAACCATACTATGAGTTCTTAACTCCTTCAAATAATTTTAATTAACATGTGTGAATCTCTCATGCTAAATCCTACTCTCATAATCCGCATGACAGAGAAAACATGTCCCTCTAGGAGGAGTATCATCAAAACCCTCAATGTAATAGAGTCAAGAATTATGATCAACAACACCTTATATAATGAGTGTGTGATGCTATTTCAATGCCCAAACTTCAGCCCTCTGTGGTGTGAGAGTCATTGTCTTACCATCACTATAATGGCAAATCTTATAAATAGAAATCAAATTTGTAGTGATGTTAGGCACATATAGTGTATCAGTGATGCATCTACCCTCAAGCTGTATATCACTCTTTCCATTAACATAAATAAAGGAAAAATATCCAACCTCAATTTTGTAATTAGAACTCAAAATAAGAGATACAAAAAAAGCCTTAGAAGAAGTCATGTGGTGAGAAGCACCAGAATCTATAACCTAACTATCTGAAATAGGTGACTAATATCCCCCAACAGCATTAAGTTTTTAATCATGTTCAGTAGGTGGAGTGGATATATAAATATTAAGTTTCTTAATTTCATCCTCTAGGGCTTGAATTATCTTCAAACACCTAGATTATTTATGACCAGTCCCTCTACAAAAAGAACATGAAACAATAGACTTATTCTTGGATTTAAAAGAAACTTTGGGTTTGAATTTATTAGGTTCAGGGGCACTTTAAGATGGAGGAGAAGTTTTCCTATATTTACTCTTTGATTTTACCTTTTCTCTTAGGATTAGATGTTACTAATTATTTTTAAAAGGTAGTAGACTCAACGTATAACAATTTGGATTCCTCCCTAGTAAGTCTTTCATAAAACAACTAAAAATCAGACATTTGAAATGTAGCACCCAAGGCATCCATGCCAAAAAAAATTTAGAAGAAAAGATTTATAATGGACCTTTCAACTTGGATAGAATCATGTACACACACTCTTTATATTTCTTATCTCATCCACTCCCCTTAAATTGTGTCAACAAGTTTTTAAACTTAGTGAGATGGTCTACAATTGAGGGAAAATATTCAGGATTGAAAGAAATAATCTCCACTTCAAGCTACATGGCTCTCATGTGATCTACTTTCCAAAATAAAACCTTTAGTTTAGCCCATATTTTAAATGGATAATCACATCCATTAAAATTAAATAAAATATTATCACTCACATAAACCATAATAAAACCCATACACTTCAAATTTAATTGGTTCTAAAAAATTTCATAATAGCTAATGAACTATGGTTGAAATTCATTTGATAGAGACCATAATCCTTTGTGTTTAATAATTTATTCTATTCTAGGTCACCATGTATGGTAATTATGTGTACTCAAAGGCTCATAATGATCTAAACTAGAATAATAAGCCATGTTATTAAAACACCAAAGCATAGAAATAATGCAAAAAGGTTGCATAAATCAACACCAATAAACCCCCCAAAAGATTTGAATTGACCCGCCCCCCTAAATAAATAAATAAAATAAAAAATGGCACTTTATAAAAATTAGTGTGTTTTTAAAAATTGATGACACCAATGGATAGAATATTTAAAATCATACACTTTTGAAAAAATTAACTCAGTTTAGAGTTACGGTTCAAAATATATAGGCTTTATAAATTCCCATAAATGGGTCTAAAGTAATAATAAATACACTAAAATCTAATTTTTATTACCAAAATGGAAATGAACCTATCTTTCCAACCACTCATTAGAACTATAATCAAACCATAAATGTTCTCAAGTCAACATAAGTGCAAAAAAACTAGATATAAGCAACTTTTAGATCAAATGAGAAGGCATATTCCATATTAAGCCAAGAAATATAGCTATTAAAATAATAATGAGTAAAAATAGTTGATTCAATAAAATAAATTGGAGAAAAACTAATACTTATAAATAGGCATTGTCATATCTACCACATTAGCTCCATCCACCTCTTACTCAACTTGTATGGTTGGACGATGAGCTACCGATTACGAATGATGTGAGCCTAAGAGCAAGAAAAGTGGTCATACCCATTCATAGCTTATGTAAAATTAGTGGAATATGGTAGAGATCAGTATTTGTAAGATAATGGAATATATTTGGACCTTTAAACCTCAGATATTTATTAAAGGAAACATTTTTAAAAAAAAAAGATAAGCACACTAAAAAAAATTATCCTTCCAACGACATGCCACCTCACTAATGCATACCTAAGATTCTATGTAGGTCAATAGGAAGGGATGCCAAATCAAATAAAAAAATTAAAAAGTATCATGTTGGTATCAAAATAAAATGAAACAAAATAATAGAATGACACTTTGTAAATAGGACTCAGGTCTTCAAATAAAAAATCCAATGCACTTCCACAAAGAACAAGTCTTTTTAAAATGGAGCACAGGTTTTTGTAGATGTAATGTAGGATTTAGATAGATGGAACATAAATATAATAAATATATCCTTCCAACACAAAAAAAAACCAACAACCAATTACAAAACTTACCTAGAATGAGAAGAAGAATATCTCCCTCCATCTCTTAACACTCTAACACTCCAATACACAAGAAGAGTATTGAGATCTATAGAATTATCTAAAAATGTAGTAAACAAATGGATGGTTGAAATATTTCAATGATATGATATAATAATATAAATGAGATCAAATTCATTGAAAGATATAAATCAAAATCATTGATAACAAGAAAATCACAATAAGTTTACAAAGGAATGAAATGCAAAGACAAGGAAAATCATATATTATCTAGAATAAGACATGCAATTACAATATAGAGACCTTACATAAGTAGGTAAGGAAAAAAAATAAACAAGCCTAACTAACAAATGTGGGATAAATCCACATAAAGGACAAAACTCAGAAAAGATGAAAAACTATCTAGAACCTAGTAAGTATGAGCAAATACTCTAACAATTCAATCACTCCTTAAATAATCTTATACTCTTTTTGCTTCATACTATTCTTATATTTCCTTTGTTCTTTCTTCTTTTAATACCCTACCTTACAATGAGTTATGCATAGGCATGAATATGATTATTTGGGGACAAGAAATTTTATTTATTTGAAGCAATATTATCTCTAGAGGTATTGGTTATAATGATGATTCTACCCATTTGGACAAATTTAAGGCATGTTATCTCATGAGATCATACTCTTTTATCCAACCACTTGTTATAATATTAAATTAAATTTATTAATATCAAAAGCTAGAATATTCAATTGAATTTAATTCCTATCACAAAAAAAATTCAAATAACATATACCAAACCTTGTATGTTCCCCCCTAATCTCCCTCAATCTACCCCTATTAGAATTTATTCCATACCACTTATTCAACTAGAGCTTATATTAGGCTCTCAAATAATTATTTTTCAAAATCAATGAGAATGATATCCATTAGCTACCCAACCCCAAACACATATTATAAATATTCATCCTCTACCTCTTCCACAAACCTCAATACAATACACCCAACCTAAGAGGTGTGATCTCATTAAACAATTGTGTAATACACTAGCCAAATTTTATATTCTAGATTATTTCATATGAAACCAACTTATAATGATATCTTATATGCAATGTTTTGATATACTATTATTTATGTGGGTATACAACTAGATTCAATTTATTCTATTATGTACATATTCAAATATATTGATAGTATTATTTATTTTGATAAATAATATTTACTTCCATAACACATTATTGAGCAAAATCTCCTATTATTAATTTAGGTCCAAATTTATGGAAATTTTATTAAAAGAGTGATATTTTACAATAGTTATATAATAAATATTTAAATTAATAACTTAATTCAAAAATAGGGTTCATTAAGAGTAATATTCAAATATTTGAACAACCTCTACACATCTTTGATGATACTCCAACATTGGTAATGTGAATTATCACATTGGACATTATGTTGACTCATAAAAAGGTCTTTATTATCTTATAGGTTGTTGAGGCTCAATTGAAATATAAATTTTTATTAGGTAAACCTTGGATACATGTTATGAGTGTTATAACTTATAAATTTCATTGGTTTATCAATTTTATATATGATTTCACATGAGTATACTATTCATCCATATGATACATCTATTTTGGTATTGTAAAATCTTGTAATTGCATAGGTGATGCCAGTAAGTGCTTGTAAATAGTTGAATTATGTTTGTTTGTATTTACATAAGGTATTATAGATCATTTTACATCAATAAGGATCCGTATCTAGTCTTCATTGGTAGTTCTTAGGCCATTTGAAAGTATTTGTATTTTTCTCACTAATTTGAGAAATTCAAAAAAAAAATTAAATTTGTTAGAAAGAACTAAGAAGGTTTTAGCATGTTATGAAGGTCTTGATCCTTATTAATGAGATATTTAAGGTATAATGACATGTTTTAAATAAAATTTTATTTTCAACCCAGTTGTAAATGTTCTGAACCATGTTTCAAACCATGATAAGGTGAAAGTACATAGGATTATGACTAAACAAGGTAGGTTTGAAGAGTGTTAGGTTAGCTGAGAGATTTAGGGTGAATGAAAAAATAACAAGACATTTTTAGACACTATTTAAGTTATTATAGACCTTGAAACATGAAAATATGAGGCTAATAATGTATGAAAAAATGGAGTAAATCTTGGTTAGTGTTTGTCTATGTATGAAGCCTATAATTACTAATAAGCTCTGTATAGTTTATACATGAGTTCTAAGCATATATGAATACAATGAGATTTTTGATGAATTTATATTTATTATAAGACTTTATTTACATGTTATTATATTTTATTTGATGTTTTTCATATTTTTTAGTAATTTTATAGTGTTTTTCAATGTTGCACAGGTCTACCATAGGGTATTTGTTGATATAGTCCATGTAAGAGAGTATGTTTTTTTATGGTATCTCTATTGTTTAAACTTAGAAACCACTTTAAAGAGTTGAGATAACATATAAGGGTTAAAATAAAAATTATATATATATTTTATAATTCATAACACATGATAATTTATCAATTATATACTCTTAGGTTAAGTATAATCTATCAAACCCTTGGTCAGGGTTTAACTCACAAAAATTGAGATATATTTCAAAAAAAACCTAAAAATCCTATTAAATTTTTTAGGTAGATGTAATATTTTATGTTTTAATTTACTAAACTATTATCAAGTCTTTAAATTATATATAGGATCATATATTATTGATAGTGTTTTCTTGTAGACCTAGAAAAACCTTAAAACAGGGCTAAAAAGAGTAGATTTTCAAATTTGTTTGAAAATCTAGGGTTGTAAATAGATGAAAAATTTATGTCATGTTATTTTCAATTTTCACATAACTGTATTAAGTCATTTAATTAATAATTTAAATCCAATAAGATGCATTATAATCCAAAAACATAGAATACAGATGTGAAACAAGGTCTAAAAGACCATTTATGACTATTTGCAAGAAATAGACTTAATAAGATAAAAAAGTCAGTTCATGGAGTGAGATAAGCACTAAAAAGAACAAAATAATTTTTTTATATAATTAATAATCCTAAATTTTAATGAAATTATTCACTATTATATTAAACCATTGAAGGATTGTACAAGCCTATGAGTTAAGAGACCATGAAAGAAGGTATAATTTAACCCTTTATTAATTGTACTTACATCATAATCGTATTATAAATCATAAGATATTATTTGAAAAGATAAAAAATATTTTATTATTATAAAATAAGATTGACCTAATAAAGAGAAAATTTTATGAAAAATAAACCTATGAAGGAAAGTTGAAGAGGGAGGACAATAAGATATGAAGTAAATGCTTGTGAGGATGGAAGTTAGAGTAAGAGGTAGAGAAGGTCAAAAAAAGTATCTAATAAAATAATTATTATTTACATATATGAGTAACATATAATAATTATTTCAAGCAATGTAAATTTCACAAATAAGGGTATTGAATTAGATTGTGTGAGTGATGCATAATAAAGACCACAAGGAGATATAACATAACAAGAAGAGTAGGTAAGTGTAGAAGAGAGACTCATAAGATAGGTTGTGGAAATTAGATCCAAACCTCAATTATAATTTCCCATGTATGAATTAAGTATAAATGTTTAAGATTTAGTTTATTGGATTAATGCAATGGACACATATTTTGAGTATGAAGGCATAAATGATGACAAAAAGATAAAGTTTGTTATTACTAGATTGAAAGGTCATGCATCCCTATGGTGGTATGGAGTCCAATATGAGATAATAAGGAAATTTAAACCAAATATAAAACCATGGGATACATTGGTATCTAATTTAAATTAAAAATTTATACCAAAGGTCTATCATACATAATTGTTTAAGAAACTTCAAATTTTGAGGCAGAAGGAAATGAGCATGAAAGCTTATACAGAGAAGTTATACAATTTGACTATCATGGTAGGTAATCTATAAGAGAATGTTGAAAAAGTGGAAATAAATATTAATTTTCTAAATTTCAACATATAAGCTGTCTCAAAGGACATTTAAAGAAGCCTACTAGTTGGATCTCAAGGTAGAGGAAAAGCTATCCAAAAAATAAACTTAGTTTTTTGAAGGAAAATGAAGCAATTTTAGAGGTAGAGGGTAGAATTATGGAGAAAATAAAATTCATATTTATGATTAAGGAGAAATAATTTCTAAAATTCAAAGTCAAACTTCAAGAAAAGGTCATGTTGGCTATACCATCCACCTTGAACTTTCACACTTGACATGCTTGGAAAGGGTCATTTTTTTGCCAAAATTAGCTAAGTACAATATTTTCAAGCACCTTCATAATGATTAAGTTTTTTCAAGGATAGGTATGAATAATTAATTAAGGTTCCTTATGTAGACACCTAAAACTAGCCACTGATAACCTCCAATCAAGCTTTTGGCCAATTTTCATCCAAAATGGTTAATTTGGCCTAAAAACATTAAAACATGATAAATGATGTGAAAATGACATATTAAAGTACTGATTTTGGCTAGGGTATCCCTAAATTGGGTAATGCAATTTATGGGCTATCTAACTTTGATCAGTCCATTTCAAGTCAAAATGCCAATTTTGCACCTAGGTGTTTTGGATTGCTCTTTCCTATCAAATCTTATGCACAAGGCATGTGCCTTAATTATTTGTTTTTGGTAACAACCTAAGTGGGATAATGGTTCCAATGCATCTAATGTGGAATTACAATTCTAATCTAGTTAAATTTAGTATTGATAACAAGTTATTCTGATCAATTTGAGTAATTTGTGCATAAAATGCTTAATCATGCTTAAGAGATAATTAACCCAAATCAAGGCCTAATTAATAATTCCATGGAAAATTTTTGAATACTTGTTTTTATAAGTGAATATTTAATATCTTCATCATCAATTAACCTCATTTCTTAGGAAGGCATCCCTAGGCCATAAATGTCATAAATATCAGGATTCATGCCCTCCATGCCTCATCAATGCCTTCCATGATGCCCTTTATGCCTCTTAATTTCCCCTTATTCCAATTTCATGATGATGATAATTACAAACTTAATTCCAAAAATTTAATTAATCCTCAACCACACATCTCAATCTTGAGATGGATGGTTGAAGTTGATGCTGATCAAATCCAAAAATCTATAAATAAGAGGCCTCACAACATCATTTCTAAGCTATTTCAGTGCAAAGTTATTAAGATAAAATATATCAAAAGGACTTGATAATGAAAAGTTATAATGCCAAATTGAATCCAAGCCAATCAAAGCCACAAGCCAAAGGTGCCAAAGAGAGATTGAGGTAGCCAAGCTTCTATTGACAAGGACTTCATGAGCACAAGATGAGCAAACCACCACTACAAAGGCATTTGGAGAATCCAAGGAAGGTGAAGGAATTATTGTATTTAATTCCTTGATTTTTAGTTATGTTTGTCATTTTTCCTTATTAACTAAGCTCTCCCTAGTGTCTAGTCTTAGATATGTTATGTTATTAGTTTATTTATTTCATTTTGGAACTAACACCATACTAACCATCCTCTCTTGAGTTAAATTCATAGATCAAATAATGGCACACCTTGTGGGACTAGATGCATTCTAAACATGAAGAATATCTTTTTAAAAATCTAAAATATTTATTTGAGCCTTTAAAATCTTGTAAATTAATTTTCTAACATTATTTTATTGTTTTCATTTGCCATAGTTTTACACAATAAACAACATCAACAAGTAATATCAACATTGGTTACCTACTTAACTGACATTAGTTATCAAAATTAACATCAGTTAGGTCTCAGTTAGCTAGAGTAACTGACATCAATCACTATAGTTTTTCCAAAAATATAGACCTGAGAGCTATTTTTTAAAAGTTTATTATTTCAAGCTAAAAAGAGATTCAAATCTAAGGGACATGCTAACAATTTTACTACAAGACCAAGCTTGATATTTGTTCAAAACATGTTTAAATTACATTTACATGATTAACAATTAATTAGGAACTTCGTTTTGGTGTTTAACAAAGAATTTAGATGTTATGGTGAATGTTTTCAAATTTTGCAACTAAGATCAAGGGGTCAAATGAACACCACCAAATATTTCATTTTGGGCTTAAAATTGAACACACTTGTCAATTTTTTTTGTAATAGTTGTTTAATCAAATATTTGTTTTTAAAAAAAGAGGAATGTTGTGTGTATGCTCTTCAATTTGTCCCTTATAGGGAACCCTTAGAATCAAAAGTGCCATTCGTATTACAAATAGCCTAGTCAAAGTCTTAGAAATAAATTCATCTAAAGCATTCCCCAAAAACTCATCAAAGTTTGGATGCCCTTGAAAATAACCCTAAAGTCTTTCTACTTTCATGCTTTATTTATTTTTATGCATATTGGCTTTCAATGGGGACTTCATCACCTCCCACAAGTTCTTTAGTGAAGATTTGACCTAGGGTTTCATCTCCCAGCATTGACTTCATTTGGCTCCTTTGGAGTTACACATGGGATGTAGTGGCACTTTGGACATTGCATTAAACTAAGTAAACAACAAGATGTAGTTGTTGGAAAAAGGACTAGACATTTTTACAACAAGTTAAGTGATATGAACCCAAAATCCATGCTTTTCTTTTGCATTGTTTGGCATGAAAGTCATTGTGCAATTGATTCCCTTATATCATTTAAAATTTGGATCTTAAACAAATCCCCACTTTCCATGGAAGTATTGTTGGTGTAAGTTACACCTCAAGGTCCATGTTTCAGTATTGTCATTTGAGAGAAGAGGTGGTGTTAAAAATCCTATTATATAATGCACATTTAATTTTGGATGAACACTTAAAATCCTCTCAAATGACATATATTGATAGATTCCAACAATACCAAGAAACCTTGTCATTTTAGAATCTAATAATAATTAATTATTTGTTCTTGTCCTAGTTTAAAGTCTTGTTTGGAGTCAAAACTTGGTGTAAACAAATAATCCAAACCAAAAACATAGTTCAAATTTTCCTTTGAACAAAGAGGCATTATGTTGCCCACATGAGATCATCAATTTGCCTTGTTCAAAATTTCATCAAAAGCTTAAGAGTCATATCATCCACTTTGGCATATTTATACTACCCAATTGAGTCTAGATCTTTACCAAAGTTTTTTAAGTCCTTCAATTATAATCTAAATTCAAAATTATACCTTTACAAGTTCATAGGGTTGATGTGTTAAGTGGGTTCACCATTTGCACTAAACTTGAGGGAACTTAGGTTTAATTTCAAATTTAGGTTGAAGGCCGTTTAAAGACTCATAATCATTATCATCACTTGATTGACTTAAACCATTTTGTTCTAAACACTTGCACTTTGAGTCTATGAATTACAACAGTTTTGATTCAAGAAAGGTATTGTTATGCTGCCAAAATTGAAGGAAAACATCTTTGCCTTAGAGATTTTTTGAAACAAACCTTTTTGTCATATCTTTTTAGTAGTATAGCATCATCACACTACCCAAAAAAATTTAAATATTATTTCATAAACCCTCTTACATAGAGTTCCAAATTTGCTCCTACTTTTTCAAATCAATCCAAGTGTACTTTTTGTGATCCTTTGTTTAAAACGGTATACTGTTCACTTTTATCTATCTTGATTGTCAAAAAGAACCTAGTTTTATACCATTTTTGTGAGAAAATAAACTATTACTAAAGTTCCTTTTCTTTCATACCTTATACTTAGTTGATCAAGTTCATGTCCAAGAATCAAATGCCTAGTATTTGTTAGAAGTGTTTCAAATCCATTAGATTAAAAACTTTCATGTATTTTTCAAATTCTATCTTTTGACATCATTTGGCCAAGAGTCCTAATACATTCCTTGTTTGAGTCTAGATTTTCACATTGCATTTGGCCAAAAGACCTAGAAACTTTTAAATTCCTAGATTAGATTGATTTAAAACACTTTGACCTTAGATTTTGGCATTTTGATTTGTAGGATCATTTACTTGATTATCTTTGTGTGAATAGTGAAATTATATATACTTCACACTAGCTTGTTTCCTCACAAACCTTTGCATAAACCTATTAATCCTTTTGGCTAATCTAGACCAATTTGAGACATCATCTATTTTAGATATTATATTTTTTTTAGAGTTTTTAGAACTCTTTGACCTTTTATCACAAAATCATTAACTATGGATCCCAACATGTATTCATACACTCATAGTGGAATCATGTACAATCTAAGGATTAGTAATGTAGTTGCACAAGAAGAAATGGTGCAAGACCCCTATGTGGATAATATTTCTTATGAGATGGATTCTTATCCCTCTTATAATACTCAATCAGGGGCATAAATCCAAGATCCATTAGCCAAATATCTGGTTAACACACCACCTTATTCAAAATAAGACCAAGAGAAAACCATATAATACCTAAATATAATACCTTTAGTGGATGAGCTAGTAATTCAATAGTCATATTATACTAATATAACTTTTATGTATGATCCATTTTTATTTGAGTGATATTTTTTAGAGAATAAAGACAATATTTTGGTTAGAGCCATAGAGGTAGGGGCTATGTTTCTTATAGGCTTTCCCCATGAAAATTTACCAAGTCTAGTAAGAGTGCCCCATAATATCATTTATGATTAATAGGATTCTTCTAGCAATCCTATGGCTCTAGTTTAAACAATGTACCAAGATCCTAATATATCTAATCAAGGCAAAAACATCATAGAAGAGAACTTTAACCAAATACAAATATCATATCAAACATATCTAAATCTATCACATGATCTCAATCAAATAAACATGGTAAGTAAGCCTATCATTGACCCAATTCCTTCAATAGGAGTGTTGATAGAGTTAATTGGACAAGAGAATCCAAATTTCAACCCATTCATATAAACTATTTCAATAGATAACTTGATTCACATGCCCATTATTGGAGAAGTGTCTTCAACCTGTACACTGAATATGGAGCCAAACATAGTAGATAATGTGTAAAAAACATCTAGTCCTAATCAAAGTGGTACTAATGTGAAAACAATAATACAATAACATGTGATTATAGTTAATCCCAAGATTAGGTCATCATACCAAGGAGAAGGAGTTTCTACACCCCAGTCTCAACTAGTTGCTTCCTCAAGTGTACAACCTATGGGATTAGGTAATCAAGCAATGACCAATGCCATGCTTCAATAACAAAATGTGATGAACCCTACTCCTCCTAAACAAGTAATGAGTAGTTTTCCACAACAACAAGCACAATCTACTATATCAACTTAATAGAGTACAAATACATTACCACCTTAATCAATGGAAATTAATGTTTTACCTCACCAAGTAATGATGAACACACCTCTTCAATCATATACTAATACGTGGATTCAAAATAAAGTAATGACTAGTCAACAAAAAGTAAATATTGGTCAGAAATATATGTCAAATCTACAACCTACTTTCACTTCTTCATAGGGATTTGTGCAATAAGGAGGTCCCCATATTTCTCAAGTACCTACTAGACAATTGTTGGTTCAAAATGTGCCACAAATCTACAGATAGGGTCTTGGTCTACAAGTTCTTACTTAATGGAAAGGTTTGATTAGTCTATAACATGTCCCTTTTCAACCATAGTAGGCACAATATAGTTATATCCCTCCATCCCAATAAAAAAATCCTCCAAGTCAAACCTTTATCACTAACACAAACTAGAATATCCTACAACCAAATGTATAATTTCATGTACATCCTAATCCACATATGGGTATTCTTAGTCCATTCCCTAAACTAGCCAATATACCCCAATAGGTGTCTCCATCATACCTTGGTCAAAGTGTTCCAATTGTGACCTCTAAACCATCTATCCAAACCCAGATTCTCCCTCAAAACAATATTCCTTTTAGTTTCCTATCTTAATAATTACAACATATGAAAGATGCAATTATTGCCATTCAATCTAGGAATCAAACTAAAAATTTCAAATTGGATGACATGTGTTCCTATCCATTCAACATGGAGTATTTGCATATACCATTTCCTCTAGGATATGAACCACCAAAATGTGATAAATACATAGGGAAAGGTGACCCTGAGGCTCATTTTACTAAATTCTTTGTCGCATGTCAACTAGTGGCATATAGTGACATAAATTTTTTTGTTGTTTCCAAGGAGCTTGGCTAGACAATCCTTGGAGTAGTTTTTGAAGTTTCCCAAGAATTTAGTAATGGACTTTGATGATCTTTTTGATAAATTTGTGTAGCACTTTTCCTATAATCTCAAGCATGAGATTTCATTAGTGGACCTGACACAAGCAAATCAAAAAATTTGGGAGAGTTTTGCAAGTTATTTATAGCAATGGAGAGCCCTTGCAATCTATTTCACCAACAATTTACTAGATAAAAAATTAGCCACTATGTTTACCAAAAAATTACATAGTGAGATAGCCTATCATCTAGAACTATAATGTGCATATACGTTCAAGGAGATCATTGATAAAGGTTTGTAGATTGAGTGATCACTCATCAATAAAGGAGTCATCAAGCTTAATCCAACTAATTAAAATAAATGTACCAATTATGGAAATCACCAACATCCCATTCAAGTGTAAGCATCACAACTAGCACAAGGCAATAACCAAGAAAGATTGAGACAATTCAATTGCAATAGGAATGTTGTGGGAAATGGAGTAACTAAATCCCATCATGTGTAAATGGTGCAAGCATCCTCTAAACCACCCTTTTAGCTTACTCCTATGTATAAACCTCTCTATCCAATGTTGTAAGCACAACAACTAATACATGTACAATAAATATACTAGACTTTACCATTGCAAACCCCTCCTAGAATAACTATGCTTTCATGTCATGTATTTAGTGACCTTGTAGAACCTATTGAATATATATTTCACAATTTAACTATCACTAATTTGATTATTTGGCCCATACCAAAACATTATCTATAAGGCATTCCTTATCCTGATTGGTACTATGAAAATGAATTTTGTGATTATCATCAAGTCAATGGGCATAATCTATGAAGATGTGTCCAAATCAAGCATTTAATTGAAAATATATTGGATATTAGGGTGATAAAATTGGATAATCATTCTTCCACTTCCAATAAAACTCTTGGGATCTATCAAAACCCCTTTCCCCAACATAATAATCAATAGTAGTATAATAATCAACAATAATAATAACAGCTAGTGCAATAGCAAAATCAATAGTATCAAAATCAAAGGCCAAACTAAAAGAACTAAAAAATAATTAACAAAACCCACAACAACAAAACAATGGATAAAACCAAGGTCATAATGATAACAACTAATAAACCTACCATGCAATTGCACATGACTGGTCATATTATAAGGGGTAGCATTAATACCATTTCCATTAATCCTAGACCATGTACTAATCAGCCTAGACCATTGCTAAACAACAATATTCATCTAAATCACATGGATAATCCTTCTTTGACCTAGGAGTTCATATAGGCAAACTAATAAACTATGACTTCCCCCTTTGGATCTTATAGTGATAACTCATTCTTGACACATGACCACATGTAAGTGCACCGATAATCAAGAATTATCATCTCTGGTCCCACACCATCTCCAATAGTGATTAGCAATAATGGTATAGTATTTAATCCCAATTTTTCAATCATAAATTAGAGGTCAAAGATTACTATCACAAGACCACAACCATCCACTAATTTTCCTATCATCCAACCAACTATTTAGCCTCTGAATAAACTATTCACTACTGACCAAGGTAATAAATTTGATATTGTGGAAAAATTACAAAAGACACCAACATAAATTCATATTTTTTATTTTTTATGAATTTTAATAATCCATAAAAACATCTTCAATGAGTTTTTGACCAAATCCACTATTGCTAGTGACATATCCCGTGATAACTTTCAAGCTTTTGTTAGACACCTAGCTCCAGCCTAGTAAGTCACATTTAGCCAATGTGATATGTCTTCTCTTAGCCTTTTCCATAATAACCCATTATACATAGAGGTTTATATAAGATGGCATAAAGTAAAACATGTCCTTATCCACAATGGATCTATCCTCAATAGAATGTCTATAAATCTCATCAAGCTTCTTGGATACACAATGGTAGATCTCCAGCTAGAAATAATAACTATAAAAGCCTATCATAATCAAGAAAGAGAAAAACAAGGCACCATTAGTTTTCTACATATCATTAGGCCTTTAACCCATGATAAAATTTTCCATGTGCTTGATCTTTAATTATCATACAACATGATTCTAGGTAGGCCTTGGTTACATGAGATTCATGTAGTCCCATCAACACTGCACTAATGTATTAGTTTTCCCACATAGCGATGGTAGTGAATATTCTAAAATATTTACACCCATATGAGCACTATAAGCATCTTGAGGCCAAATTTCAAAGCTATAATTATCAGTATGGTATGAATCCAAGTTCTAATTAGGATAAAGGAAAAGCTATACTTATTGATCCTTCACTAGATAATTGCATAGATCTTAATACCTTAGATTCCCTTTCCTGCATGCCACCTCTTAAAGCTTCTAATATTTCACCATTTTAGATAATGGACTAGGAGAGTATGTGACCCATGATACATTTCATATTTCCAATCTTCATAAAAATTCAAAAACCTTTGGGCAACCTAAAGTCACCCCAAATATGCATTGGTAATAAAAGAACAAAGATAAAGAACCTATCACATTTGTACTAGTATATATCCTAAGACCTAACCCTCCTAAAGGGGATGACTCATGGTTATACAATGACAACCAAGCTGATTGTTATAAAAGTGCCAAGTATCCTATTCCTAATAGGATCATGGAGTGTCACAATTATGAAGGAAGAGGCCTTAGACCAAATCAACAAGCAACCATCAAGCCAATTTCTTTGACTAAGTACGAAATACCTTATGGACTTGGATTTAAATCCACCTGGGGGTGACCCCATACATCTTATTCAAACTCCATCACCAATGACTAATGATGATGATGTTGATAGTGAAGAAAATATTGATCATAGCCTTACCTTTGATAACCTAGCTGAAACTAACCTATTTGATAACAATGCCATTTGTACCCTTACCCTATCCATTCATCACAATACATTGCCATTATATTATTCCCAACTCATAGATTGGGACCAACAAGAATCTAGTCTATTGATTGATGAGTTACAGAATGATGAGGCATTCTATACTTTCTTAGGCCTTGGGGACAATGTTCCATTGGGAGATCACAAATCAGGATTCTCAATCACATTAGATCCTATAGCCTATTTAGGAGAGTGAGTGAAAACCCTTAGCCAAAAACAAATAAGTAAAACATTGAGGTCCCAAAGTGAAAACCTCTTTGAGGTGGTTTTTGACAAGAGAAAAAGTAAAGATAAAGGTCAGTCTAGTGGTGAAAACCTAATTCAGACACTATTAGATGGGGGTGTTCATTCTTCTTTGAATTTAGACCAAAAGACTACCAATGATGAACTTGCATGTGGATAGAGTTGGATACGCATCTTGCATGGATAGCCTTGATTAGTAATAAGCATTTGATTAAATTCTTAAAGAATTTTTACTATGTTTGTCACATGACTAGATCTCCCATTAGGGGATTCAGAATCATCATGCCTAGGAGAACTTGAAGAGTAAATCCTAGCGGAGAACCCTAAGATAATTTAATAGTTTAAGTAATTTCCTACTATCTTATAAAATGGTTTGACTCTTCTAGTTGAAGATACAATAGAGGTAAATATCAGGACTCCATCAAACCTTAAATGGATAAAATTAGGTGCATCCCTCACTAAGGAGGAACATGATGTCTTTGTAGCTCTGTTGAGAGAGTTTATGTATATTTTTGGATGGGACTATTCTAACATGCTAAGTTTAAATCCTACCTTGGTTCTGCACCACCTTATGGTTAATCTTGAAACAAACTAGTAAAAAAAATTTATGCAAGATGCATCCTTACATTGCTATATTGGTAAGGAAAGAGTTGGATAAACTCTTAGAAGTAGGATATATCTAATCTATTGGCTACTCTAAATGGATCTCTAATGTTCTACCTATTAGTAAAAATCTTGAAGGGATTAAAATTTATACTAATTTTCAAGACATCAATAAAGCTTTTCCTAAAGATGATTTTCCCTTACCTAATATCAACATGATCAATGATTCCATGGCTGGTTATGAAATGCTTTCACTCATGAATGGCTTTCCAAGATACAACTAGATCAGAATCACACTAAAAGATCAACATAAAACAATATTAACCACTCCATGAGGAACATTTTGTTATTAGGTAATTCCATTTGGCCTTAAGAATGCTAGAGCTACATATCAAAGGGCCATGACCATCATATTCTATGATATGATGCATGATATTGTTGAAGACTATGTCAATGACATATTAGGAAAATCTAAAACCAAGGTTGACCATCCAACAATGCTATGTAAGATATTTAAAAGATTACAAAACTACAAAGTTAGACTCAATCCAAAAAAATATGTGTTTGGTGTAAATTTAGGTAAATTACTTAGCTTCATCATGTCTTGTAGAGGTATTGAATTCAATATGGTTAAACTCCATGTTATAACCAAGATGCCACCACCAACTAATTTAAAACAAATATATAGTTTATAGGGTAAGATCCAGTCAATTCAATGCTTCATCTCTTAATTAGTAGATAAGTGCCATTCATTTACATACCTTTTGAAGAAAGGATTCACATTTCACTAACAGGATCATTGCCAAATATCTTTTTAATAGATCAAAGATTGTCTTATCAATTCACCTATTTTATTACCTCTTATTATGAGAAATCCAATCTTATTATACTTATCAACTACCGACCATGCTCTGGGGCACTCTGGCTCAACATGATGATAATGGAAAAGAGCATGTTGTATACCATCTAAGCCATACCCTGGTTACATATTAACATAATTATGCACCTATTGAAAAAGCTTGTCTATCCATGGTCTTCACAGCTTAGAAACTTCACCATTACATGTTGAATAATAAAACCATGGTCATTTCAAAAGTAGATCCTATCAAATATCTACTATCTAAAATAGCTTTACAAGGAAGAATGGCTAAATAGATCATGCTTCTCAGTGAGTTTGACATAGAGTATGTCATCATAATACAATCAAGGGACAATTTCTTGTAGATCAACTTGTTGAAGCACCTCTCATAGACACACAACCACTCATGTTTCAATTTATTGATGAATCCGTAATGACTATCATTAACACACCCTTTGAGGAGAAGCCCTAGAAACTATATTTTGATGGTTCATCTACTATACATGGATCAGGGGTAGGCCTATTGTTTATTACACCATAGGGGGATCTAATCCCTAAATATTTCAAAATTAGCTTTCTTTATACAAACAACATGGCCAAGTATAAATCACTTATTTTAGGACTTTAAAAAGTAGTGAATTAGAATATATCTCATCTCTAAGTTTATGGTGATTCTCAATTAATCATCAATTAGGTTACAGATCATTTTCAGACCAAAGATGACAAGGTGGTTCCATATAAAGCCATGGTCAACACTTTTAAGTGATAAACTAGCATTCTTTAGTTTGAACACATATCGAGGGCTAGTAAGAGAATTGTAGATGCCATGGCTACTATTGGATCTCTGATTAGACAAATAGATAAATCTATAGAGTATCTATTTCTCATTGAGAATTTGTTAGCATCCACTTATGAACGTTTAACTATTGCCAAGATTTGTGATATTATTGGTCCTAGTTCTATCTAGTACTCAGACCTTTACAACTACCTTCATGACCAAGTTATTCCACCTAACCTATCTCAAAAATAAACCAACGCCTTCATTCATCATTCCACTCATTATACTTTACTTAGATCCACCATTTATCATCATAGTTTCGATGGAACTCTAATTCATTGTTTAACTTTGGTAGAGTCTACACTGGTGTTAAGATAAGTTCACGAAGGAGTATGTGAACCTCATTCTAGCAGGGTAGTCCTCTCCAAAAAACTTTTGTGTACTAGTTATTATTATCCTATAATAGATGCAGATGCCATTGCTTATGTAAAAAAGTGTGATAAATGTCAATGGCATGCTAATTTGATTCATGCCCCAGTAAAAACTCTGAAGTTGATGTTGACACCATGTCCATTTTCTACATGGATACTTGACCTCATTGGGAAGATAAACCCCACTTCATATGATGGCCATAAACATATCCTTACCACCACTGAGTAATTCACTAAGTGGGTTTAAGAAATACCCCTCACTTACGTGAATGGAAATAAAATTTCCAAATTAATCTTCAACCACCTCATTTTCTATTATAGTATCCCCTCTAACATTATATCTGATAATGGAGGATCATTCAATAACAAGGATGTAAAACATCTATGTACTGAATACAACATCACACAACATTTTTCTAAATCATATTACCCTCAATTTAATGGCCAAGTCGAGGCATCCAATAAAACCATTGTCAACATTCTCAAAAACATTGTAAATTATGTCTATTATGATTGGTACCTTTAGATATTCTCTACCCTTTGGACATACCATACCAATCATTTTACCCCCATAATATCCACTCCATACTCACTTATTTATCATACTAAATCCATCCTTCCCATTGAGATTAAATTACCTTCACTACATATCTATTTAAAGTATGTCTTGGATGATCATGACTATCAAGTAGCTCACCTACAATAGCTAGACCTACTTGATGAAAAATGCATAGCTACACTCAAAAAATTTCAAGCATATCAAAATCGACTCAAAGGCCACTATAATTCGTGTGTTAAGTATATAATATTTTAACTTGGTGATCTCTTTCTTAGAAAAAAAACCAAAATAATACTATGGATGATAAGAATCATAAATGGAAATTCAAACCAAATTGGATAGGGCCTTTCATCATCACTATAAATTATAGATTAGGAGAATATAGGCTTGCCACACCAAATAATGATGAACTTCTAGAGCCGATGAATATTATTCATCTCAAGTGGTACTATGATTAAGTGCTAAGGTGTATTATCTATAAGTACCATTTTAGTTATGTCATTTTACCACTACTATTCTCTATACAAATATCATCCTTATCCATCTTCTTCACCATATCTAATTTTTACTTCCATTCTATCGACCCAGTGTCTTATAAAACCTAGTCCATTTGACCTTGGTTTCTATAATTCATTATGCATTTTTACATTGAGGTCTCTCATCAATTCATTAGTTAGTTCAAGTACTTCAGATAGAGCACATATTTTGGGATAGTGTGACAAAATTTTTGGTAGTTACATCCTTCATTTGTTATTCCTTTCTTACTATCAATATTTCTACCAATTATAACCACCTTTGGAAAATTAGTACCATTGATCTATTCCATTATGTCCTAGTTATAACCACCTATAGGAATATTAGAGGAAACATTAAGCCTTGGCATACTAACTTTCCACTTCTTATGCCATGATGTGCCTTTTTACCAACAATGCCTATTTTGTTTGAATTGACTGTTACACTAGTCGACTTCCTCCACTATAAGGGTGAAACTATAGTGACTTTAGGTCCTACTCTAGGCAAATGTAGGTAGTTTTTAATACTTGTTATGGTCATCCTAGTCACCCTTTCCCCCATGCTCTCACCATTTTATGAGAAACCTAAGCTATGCTCTCATCATTTTGAAAATAACCTAAGTTTGAATGCTCTCACCATTTTACAAACTTGAAACATTTGGTGTCTTGTCATTATTTATTGACTTGAGACACTCCAAAAAAATTCTAAAAACATTTTCAAAATCATTAGAAAAGAACGAAAACATTGACCAATTATTTCCCTTAAGGATTCTGGGAGCCCTTACTAATTTACAAGCAAATCACTTATCATTTACTTTCCCCATCCTTTTTGGCCTTTTCTCTCATGCACTTGCCATTTTACAAGACCATTCATATTATTCTATCACATCTATTCTATTTGTTTTCCTCAATTATCATATTCTTCCCATTCCGTGGGAGAACTACATTTGGCCTAAAAAAATTTATTAGATATTACATCCATGGAACTATGTAGGCAGTGTCCACTTACCTAGTGCATATGGAGACAACTCAGCCACCCCCTTCCTTTTCTTATATTCCCCCATTTTGTTCATTTGTTTAGTTTTCACCTATTTTCTAGAGGCAATGTTCATATGGTTTCTATTATATTGTTTGTTTGTTTATTTTTGCTTATTTTATTGGTTTGTCTACTTATTTGTTTGCTTTCAGCATTGTTACCTTGATTTAATTTATGTGTGTTTATTGGATGATTCCTTGTCTAAACATACACTTTAATCCATACATATTCATATTTTTACATTGGCATCATGGTTTCTATCATTAGTGCATTATTTTCTATTAAGTATTGGATTATGTGAGTTAGTCCTCATGCATATTTTAGCCAAGTCCTCATGATGTTATATCATGATATCTACTGACATGTTCTACAACAAACCTTAAATTCAATAATTCTATTTATCAATGGTGGCATCTCTTTGACACCAACATCCTAATTCAATCATAATCATATCCCCAACAGATTAATTAAACATAAAATAATTTCAACCTTTATTAGTTTGGATGAGCATCTCCTTAATAGTAGGTTATTCCAATTCATCATTACCCTCTGTGTTAATTTATCATCATCCTTTATCAAGTTTATCATGTTTTCCATAATTAGGGTCCAATGATTATAACCACCTATGGGAAAATCATTACACACCATCCCACTTATATTTCTCAATGATTATAACCACCTTTGGGCAAATCATTATATTATCATCACTTTAATTTTTCTTCCTATACAAGGGCATGTTATTATCTTATTTTTATATCCTAGATGGGGTAGCTCCATCTTCTCAATGATTATAACCACCTTTGGGTAAATAATTGTGTTATCATACCATGTTTTTGCTATCAGAGTATAATTCTTATAAATGCCTTTGGGAAAATAATTGCACACCATTTCACTTGAATTTTCAATGATTTTAACTAATTTTTTAGTATCATTATGTTTTCACCCCATCATCTTTCCTTTCTTTGGTCCCCTCATTTCACTTCTTTCTTTTTGAGGGACCATTTGTTGACCTACTTGTGCCAACCGTTCCCTCAAGGGGGCATCATAAAATTAGATTATCATCATTACAGTTGTAGGCATACAAGGCCTTTTCATTATTTTAGAAGACATTACTATGCTTATAGCTTGAAACACCTTCCAAAATAGGGGTAAATTGTAGACACCTAAAATATGCCATTGAAAGCCTCCAATTAGGCTTTTGGCTAATTTCTAACAAAATGCACAATTTAGCCTAAAAACATTAAAACATGCTAAATAATGTGTAAATGACATATTCAAGTGCCAATTATAGCTAGGGTATCCCTAAATGGGGAAATGCAATTTATGGGATAGCTAGCTTTGATCAATCCATTATGAGTCCAAATGCTAATTTTGCACCTAGGTGTTCTTGATTGCTCTTTCTAATCAAATATTTTTTACAAGGCATGTGCCTTCATTATTTGTTTTTGGTAACATCCTAAGTGGGATAACGGTTCTAATGTATCTGATGTGGAATTCCAATTCTAATCCAATCAAATTTAGGACTGATAACAAGGCATTCTGAATAATTTGAGTAATTTGTGCATAAAATACTTAATCATGCTTAAGAGATAATTAACCCAAATCAAGGCCTAATTAATAATTCCATGGAAACTTGTTGAATAATTTTTTTTAGAAATGAATATTGAATATTTTCATCAAGTGACCTCATTTCTTGAGAAGGCATCCCTAGGCCATAAATGCCATAAATATCAAGATTCATGCCCTCCATGCCTCATCAATGCCTTTTATGATGCCCTCCATGCCTCTTAGTTTCCCCTTCTTCCAATGTCACAATGAGGATAATTACAAACTTAATTATAAAAATTAAATTAATCCTCAACCACACATTTCAATCTTGATATGGATGGTTGAGGTTGATTTTGATAAAATCCAAACATCTATAAATAGGATGCCTCACAACATCTTTTCTAAGCTATTTTGGTGCAAAGTTATTATTACTAAAATCTTCAAAGGACTTGATAATGCAAAGTTATAATGCCAAATTGATTCCAAGCCAAGCAAATCCACAAGCCAAAGGTGCCAAGGAGAGGCCAAGATTCCATTGCCAAGGACTTAATGAGCACAAGCCAAACAAGTTACCACTACAAAGGAATTTGGATCATCCAAGGAAGGTGAAGGAATTCTTGTATTTCATTCCTTACTTTTTAGTTGTGTTTGGCATTTGTCTTTGTTAACTAATCTCTCCCTAGTGTCTAGGCCTAGAGATTTTATGATATTAGTGTGTTTATTTCATTTTTTTTCATTTTATACATACCACCATATTAACCATCCTCTCTTGAGTCAAATTCCTAGATCACACCTTGTACCTTTTCTATATTTAATGAGTCTTACAATCTTTGTTGGAGTCATGGTTTGTATTGGGCCTATTATAGAGTCTATTTGTATGGTTTTAATGTATAGATGTGTTTCAATGTCTTATATAAGGTCTCAAATCTTACAAATCCTATGTTAATGTCCAAAACACTCCCTAATTCCTAATCTTACCATAAGGCATGATATATTAGTCCTAAAGTCATGATGTCCTAGTGAGGCCTATGTGATAGTTGGAGTTATGAGATATATTTCAAGGATGAATGACTCAAAAAGAGTCTAAGTCTTTTTATAGTATCTTATTAGTCTTATATATTCCTATTAATGTTTTTTTTGAAGATGAAATAATCAAAAGGTCTTAACAAAGCATCCATGAGCTTATAAAGAGGTTAAAGGAGGTCTTGTTCACTCATTAAGTCCTTTTGAGAGGGTAAAATGTTATTTAATGTTTCATAAATTCATATTAATTTTTAATACCATCCTCCATCTCTCCAATATATAAAAATTAATAAAAAAGCATTGAAGTTAGTTGGTTTCACTCTATTTTATTCCCTAGTTGCATTGAAGTTAGTTGGTTCTCCAAAATACATCTTGACCACCACTAAAATAGTATCTAGCTCAAGCATAATAATTAAATCCTTACTATTTTAGAAGTGTTTTGTAGGTCTACTGAATATAATCTCAAATTCAAACTACCAAAAGTGAGGCTTCATGATACTTTGAAGGACTATAGATTCAAGCATGAGGTTTCACTCATCTTTCACACATTTCCTAAGATCTCTAAGGGATAAAATACCATGTTATTTGAGGGGTTATGGTCTCAATATCATATTTATGTTATTAAATTAAGAGTAGATTCATTCATGGAGTAAATTACAATTTTAAGGTCAAATTGCATTAATACAAGCCATAAATAAAGATTTCACAAAGTTACAGCTGTAGAAAATGGTAGGTTTTGGAATTGAAGGAAAAATCAAGGGTTATAATATTTTCATGATATTAGAAGCACAAGTACTAAAGGGTTTTTATGAAATAGTATTTTAAACCTTTCTTTCATTACACTTAAACACTCATTAACCATTCAAACAAATATATATATCTAGCTAGTATAATCAATTATCCACATAAGAATGAAACACAAGAACACATAACATATGTGGGAAACCCTAAAGGGGAATAAAACCCATATATATATACAAATGGACTATATTAATATAATACAAAAACCAAGTTTAGTGAATCACCAACTCCACATGGAGCACCAACCCTAACTAGGCAAACACCCACATATAAAGAGGCACAATCCCTTAGATGACTCATCACCAACTCAACCCCTTGATTGTTTTGATCACTATAAAAACATTATGTTTATAAAAAAAATTATGATTACTAACTCTTCATCTCTTCACACTCTTATCCCTCTCAAATTATCTTCTAGGCCTCTTCGCTCAACTAGGTCTATTCAAGACTGATTAGGTCATATGACATTCATCTTCATACTAAAAAATCCTATTAGATATTCATGAAATATCATATACACTTATATGATAGTATATAATACTATATTCAACTCAATCATATTCTATTTCATTCATTTCTCTGTCCAATCCTCTATCTAGCCAATTAGACCTAAAAGGCCTTGTTCTTATACAAGCCTATTACTCATACACCTATTGTTGAACCACACACACTGCCACTTATATTAGCCATAAAATAGGCCTTAGGACACATTAAAATTATAAATAAATTATTACATTAGGTTGACAAATACTCAAATAGACCAAATCCCTCATTAGGTCTCATGGAGACCTAATTCCATTAGGCCTAGTTTAGGACACGTTACCTTATTACCCATTGGAACACTCTACACCTCTATGAATGGCATAAAAGTTACATAAATATTCAAATTTGTCTTATCCAACATCATTTGAAAACCATGACACCTTTTAGGTCCAACCACCACTTGAATCACTTCATTAGCATTGTTCACATTAGGCATTTAAACACACATAAAAGTCTTTCTTGAACAACTAAAGATAACACATCATTTAGTCACTCAAACATGAAAATAAATCACTTATATATAATTTAAATGACCTAAAAAAATCACCATATTCATTAGACACTTCAAATCAAGGCATAGCACCTCAAAACCACCTTTGCAATTCACTCACTTAGAAGTAGTAGTTTTCCTCAAAGACAAGTCATGGTGACACAGACCTCCAACATATATATAGAAATTTTAAATGAATTAAAATGGTACTATGACATATCCATACAATCTTAAAATATAAATTTCATATGGTCTAGTGGAAACTATTGGTCTTACAGACCAATTGGTTGATCGCACTACATAGACATCACTAAGTCAGACAAGCCATTTTGGCTTTATCAATTTCACCACTATAATTAACTTCAAAGATCCATACCAAGAATTAATTAGACTTACCATTTTCAAACAACATCTCCATGCACTTTATTTCATCATTCTAACACTAAAACATATTCTAATTCATCTTTTCACTATTGTCTTGGTTTTTCATTATTTATACCATTTGGCTTGTTAACTACTAGCTAATTTGGATGACCATTTTATCAAAATTGAGGACTATAACATGTTAAAAAATATTCATTGACATTAAACATGAGTCTCTACCTTATTTCTCCATCCATTTTCTTACTATGTCAAATACAAATTTTTACTTCTATAGTAGCTTCTTTAGAAATAAGCTTGTAACTCAACATTATCTCTCTCCTCTCTCTAACCAATACCACTTAGATGTACTTGGGAGAATCCAATATAATATACAATATATTACCTAATCATACCAATCCATTATGGTCAATTTTTATTTATATATTCAACATTGGGTCCTTATTAGGGTTCTAAGAGGGTTTAAACTTGTTTTCACTCTTAATGATCATTCATAAAACATAACCCCTTAATCCAAAAACTAATGCCTATAATTTATATCTAGGAACCTTACCCACATACCATGAACTGATTACATTCCCATGAAAAGGTTTGATTATTGAATGAGCACAATAAAATCCTTCTTGGGTTGAGAACCCTTCATTCTGAGAACTTGAGAGACCTCTAAACAACTTTTCATACCTTCTCCTTCACACTATGACCTAAAATGTATGAAAAAACATGAATTAACATACCTCACCTCTGAAAATTATTAAATAAGCTCAAAAACCTTGAAATTTTATCATTCTCTTTCATTAGGCCACTCTCTCTCTCTCTCTTTTGTCTAAACATTGACCTGTAAAACACATTAGGCCTTAAAATTGACTTTCATGCCTCTTTGCATGCACTTTCTACATCCCTCACATACTAATGAAAAATATCTCATGATTAAACACTTACATAAATACTCTTCATGCCTTGACACTAGATCATGATGCCTCATTAGGCTAGGCAAGGTGTAGGATTGGTCTAGGTGTAGACTTGGTCTAAAGTTCCTACCCTTGTAGGCTCACCTTAAGACTCTCATGAGTGCTCCAATACCTCACATACATGATTAAGAAAAATAATAAAATTGCTCATTCTTGTGTGCACTAATATCAATAGGATACCATGCTCATACCTTCTCATAAGGTTTATTCATGCCATAATTAGGCTTAGGCTACTCAAAGACCTGTACCTTCATGAAATCATAAGGCATTAGTTGATTTAAAATTCTCTCTTTTTCCTTAAATTTCTCTTTCATTATAAAATATTTTAATGAAAACACTCCATCAATTCCCCTTGTCACATCAAAACATTATTAACTAGGCGCACTCTCTCGATGACATCAACCTCATGAAAGATGCACCTTTGACATCAATGACATTACTCAACAATATCCCCCTATGTCATTAATGGAAAACACTCTCAAAAACATATCCCTCATATTAAATTTCTCCCCCTTTAACATAAATGAAAAAGTGATGTTTATTACTTTTTGGATCACACTCCTTGTAACCAAAACACTCAACATATAGTAATATGAGTTTATGAATCATCATACAAACATGATCTGCCTATCTTTATGCATACCTTATCATCACTATTTACTTTCACTTAGATATAATGAACCACATAATTAGCTCCTCCTAATCACTTAACTTCATTAGTGATTTCTAGGGGTAGAAACTACACTTGATTCCTATCTTAGGTGTTTAAATGTTTCTTTTGGAAGTAGAGTAGTCAAAATGTCTGCAATCTAATCTTGTGTAGAAACATATTCAATTTTGTCACTTTAATCACTTACATTCTCTCTTAGGACATGATAATTAATAGGAGTGTCTTTATTCTTTGATTCCATGATAGGGTTCTTTGAGATGCTTATAGCACTTTTATTGTTATAATAGATAGTGATAGGACCATTATACTCCACCTTGTAGTCTTTTAATGTCTGTCTCATCCATATGACCTGAGTGTAACATTAAGTTTCTAAAATATACTTATCCTCACAAGTGGATAATTTTACTGATGGTTATTACCTAATTAAACATGAAAATAAGCACCCACCTAAGAATAAATATCCTCCACTAGTACTCTTCTTATCATTTAGGCTTCCTGTCGAGTCTATATCTATATATGCTATCAAATTAAACTCCTTGATCCTTAGATACCAAAACCCAAACTACATAGTCCCCTTGAGATACTTTAGTATCCTTTTGACTACTTGTAAATTATTTTCCTTTGGATCTACCTGAAACCCTCCCACAAGACCTACTACTTTCATGATGTCAAGCTTAGAGGTAGTAGTGTATAACAAACTTATAATCATTGACCTATATGATGTTTGATTGACCTTTGGAGACTCATCTTCCTTTCATTACTTTCACCCTATGATCATAGGTGTACTAAATTACTTATAATATTCCATATCAAACTTATTCCACATCTCTCTTATGTACTTGGCTTTTGAAATGAATATACTTTTTTTAGATTTAGTGATTTACAACCTAAGAAAGAATGATAGTTCTCCTAGCATGGACATCTCAAACTATTTATTCATCATATATATAGAGGCCTTGGTAATTTTTACATTATTTCCACCAAATATGATGACATCCACATAGATAAAAACTATCAACTGATGGTAATCTTCTATATTTATATATAGATTACTATTTGTAACTACTTTTTTGAATCATTGATCAAATAGATACTTGTCCAACCTGGCATACCAAGCTCTATGAGCTTGCATTAGACCATAAAGATATTTTTTTAATCTTAAAACATAGTCCTTAACACATGATAGTGAGAACCTATCATTTTTCTCTATGTATACCTCTTTTTCCAAGTTTCCATTCAAAAAGGCAAATTTGGCATCCATCTGGTATACCTTGAACCCTTTAAATATTACATATGCTAGAAAAAATATAATGGCCTCCACTCTTGACACTAGTAAAAAGGTTTCCTCAAATTCTATAAATTTAACTTGTACATATTCCTTTCATTTCAATAAATCCTTGTTCCTAGTGACTTTTCCATATTCATTCAACTTGTTTTTAAACACCCATTTTTTGATAATGATATTCTTGTCTTTAGGCCTAGGAACTAGTTCCAAGCCATCATTCTTCTCTATTTGGTCTAACTCTTCATTCATAGAACCTATAAAAAAAATTTCTTTTATTACTTATATAAGTATATTAGATTTAATCTTGGACAATAGATCAAAATTCTCTTGATTTAGGTTATTTATCAGTCTTTTCCTTATTTGCATATATGCATCCTTGTTGATAATGATTTGTGATTCATGATGATATCTTTGAATCTATATTGATGGTAATTTTGATTATTATGTTTCCTCAACTTATTCTTCCTTATCAACCTCTATAGTTTCTTCTTCATTATTGAATTCCATATTATCTAGTGTATCTTTTGACTATGAGTGTGATTTCCTTGTCTCATCAATCTTTACATTGGTGCTTTCCACTATATTTTCTGAGATCTTGTTATAACATATATATTATAAGATCATAAATGAGTATCCTAATAATATACCTTTATCATAGCTAGAATCAAACTTTCCTAATTCTTCATCATCTCTTTTGATGAAACATTTTCTCCCAAACACTGTAAAGTGTTCCACATTAGTAGGTTTACCTTTCCAAAATTTATAAGTATTCTTATTTCTATTAGTCCTTATATATACTCTATTCAAGATGTATAATATAGTGCTAAATACCGCTCTCCAATATCCATAAGATAATCTAGAGTCATTTAGCATGGTTCTTTCTATCTCTTGAACTATCCTATGCTTTCTTTCCACAACCCCATTTTGCTGAGGTGTCCTAGCTACTAAGAACTATATCCTTATTCCATGAACCTCTTAGAAGTTATCAAACCCATTAGACCAAAATTATCCTCCTCTATTAGTTATTAGGATCTTGATATTCCCATTCTTCTCATTCTCAACAAGAGCCTTGAATGCCTTGAACTTGTAAAGATCTTCTAAATTTTCTTTCAAAAATATTACCCAAGTCATTCTTGTGTATTCATCTATGAGCAATATGAAGTAGTTATCTCCTTAAATGTTTTAGCTTCTTGTAGGCCCATAGAGATTAGTGTGTATTAACTCTAAGGGTCTTGAAGTAGAGTATTACTTATACTTGAACCTTCTTATAGTCTACTTATCATGTTGACATGCCTTGAAAAGTATGTTTATAGGTTTGGTGATCCTAGGCATGTTCTCCACAAAAATTTTAAGGTTTATCTTGACTATATGTCAAATTTTAGGTGACCTAACCTTATTTTTAATAGCCAACTTTCATCCATCTTGCTCATAATGTATCTCTCCTTCTTTGTCTCTTTCAAGACATAAATATTGTTCTCATTCTTCTTAGTATTAGAGATTAGCCTTCCTAATTTGGCTCTCCTTATCTCACACCCTCTATCATGAAATGTTAGTGTGTGTCCATAGTTGAACATTTGACTTACACTAAGTAGGTTATGTTTCAAAACATCCACATCTAAAAAAATTTCTATCTTTGTCTTCCCATTATCCAAACTCAAGATACCCTTACCAACTATATTGGTAATTGTGTTGTCTCCAAACATCACTATTTCTACAACATTTTTATTCAATAATATAAAGTTATTTTTGTTTCTTGTCATGTTGCTTTAGAAACCACTATATATATATATACCATTTCATGCCTTCATCTTGAATGTGAAAGGAAGTCTAAGCTAACATAGATTCCTCTTTAGTCTTCAATTCCTCCTTAAATAATTCATCTTGACTCTTGGGCTCAATATGATTAATCCTAAATTTATTTGGATTCCATGCCAATGTTTGACCCTTTTGATGCACTCTAGAATCTTTGTATACCTTTTTATGTCTTCTTGACTAATCACTCCTCCCATGGTCCCATGATAACTCATCCTTTGACACTATTCTACAATCAATTGCTTTATGACCAAAGATATGACAAGGAAAATAATAACCATTAAATGAATTAGAATACCTCATTACATTGGGTTGCTTGATTGGTCTCTTCATGTTGACTTTAATGTTGGTGTTCTTAACTTGTTCTAGATTCTCACACTCTTTCTCAAACTTTTTCATATTTTTTTCAAGTTTTTCATGCTCAACCTTCAAAGAATATAGTTATGTCTTCAATTGATCATACTCAACTTATTTTGTTTTAATATTTGTACTAGCACCTTCTAACTGATTCTTGTTATCCTTAATGAAATTTTCATCCCTTTTGGCTTATTTGACCCAATCACTCTTCAATGTAAAAATCTATTCCTTGAGATCCTTGACCATAGATTCCAACTCATGATAACTCTTCTTTTGATGCTTCAAATCATCTAGGGCACTTATGAGATTAGCTTCAGGCCTACTTTATATTTTATTTATTCATTGTCATAGTATACTTCTTCATCATACATGTTATCTTATTGATCATTAGACATATTATGCATCTTATGATCACCTTAAAGCTATTAGGCTGACTTAAAAGGATCAAGATATGATACTAGATGTTGGAATAATAATGACTAAGAGGGAGGGTGGGTGAATCAATCTTAAAAACCTTTCTTTCAATTACACTTAAGCAATAATGAACAATTAAAATAGACATATATATCTAGAAAGTATAATCAACTATCCACATAAGCATGAAACATAAGAACATATCACATATGTGGGAAACCTTCAAGGGGAAGAAAAATAATAGATATATAAAAATGGACTATAATATTATAATAATAAAACCAAGTTTATTGAATCACCAACTCCACATGAAGCACCAACTACAACTAGCTAAGCACCCACTTGACTAGGCTTTAGCAAACACCCACACGCAAGGGGCACTAACCCCCTAGATGAATAAGCACCAAATAAACCACTTGATTTTTTTATCACCTTTATAATGATATGTTTTTCATACAACTGATTTTTACCACCTCTTCAACTCTTCACACTCTTATCCCTCTCAAACTATCTTTTAGGTCTCTTTGCTCAACTAGGTCTCTTCAAGACTGATTAGGTCATATAACCTTGATATTCAAACTAAGATCTCATATTATATATTCATGATAGGTACTATAAAATCATATAATGGTATATAATACATTATTCAACTCAATCATCTTCTATTTCATTCACTTCTTTATCCAATCCTCTAACCAACTAATTAGGCCTAAAATTTATTATTCTTATGCAAGCCTCTTGTTCATACACCTCTTGGTTTGACACACACACTTAACCACTTATGTTGGCCAAAAAATAGGCCTTAGGATACATTAAAATTAATAATAAATCATTACTTTAGATCATTTAATAATCATATAGACCAAATCCTTCTTTAGGTCTCATAGAGACCTAATTTCATTAAGCCTACTTTAGGATATGTTACCTTATGACCCATTATAACACTCTAAACCTATATACATGGCACAAAATTTCTATACAATAGTTAAATATGTCTTATCTAACATCTTTGATCACCATCATAGCTTTTACGTCCAACCACCACTTCAATCACTTCATTAGCACTATTCACATTAGGCCTTTGAACACCTAGAAAAGTATATCCTGAAAAAATGAAGATAACACATAATTTAGTCACACAACCATGACAATAAATAAATTATAAATAAATTAAAAAACCTCAAATATATAACCATATTCATTATAAACTTCAACTCAAGTCATAGAGCCTAAAAAACACCTCTATAACTCTCTCATTTATAACTACAAGTTTTCCTCAAAGATGAGTCATGGTGACTCAAAAATCCAAAACACACACACACGCACGCGCACACACACGTGTGCACACACACGCACACACACGCGTGTGTGCGCGCGTACACACACACACACACACACACACACACACACACACACACACACACACACACACACACACACACACACACACACACACACACACACACACACACACACACACACACACACACACACACACACACACACATACATTTCAAATGAGTTACAACACATGATAATGATCCTCTAGCATATCTATACCATATAAAAATATAAACATCATATGGTCTAGTGGCCACTATTGGTCTTATAGACCAATTTGTTGACCTTACTACACATAGACCTCACTGAGTTAGACAAGCCATTTTAGATTCATCATTTTCACCACTATACCTAAATTAAAATATCTATACCAAGAATTAATGATACATAATATTCTCAAAAAAAATCTCCATGTACTTTGTTTCATCCTTATATCATGAAAACACATTCTAATTCATCTTCTCACTGTTACCTAGGTTTTTTACTATTTGCACCATTTGGCCTATTAGTGACTAGATAACTTGGATGACAAGTTTATAAAACTTTAGTAATATAACTTATTCATAATAATTAATGGGAATTAAACATGAGTCTACCTTCTTCCTCCATCCATTTGCTTACTATGTCCAATGCAACTTTTGGCTTCTACAACTTCTTTAGAAACAAACCTGTAAATCAACATTTACTCTTTCTTATCTCCAAACAATACCACCTAGAGGTACCTAAGAGTTTCCAATATAATATATGATATATTAAATAATAATATAATTCCATTATGGGAAATTTTGATCAACATCTTCAATATTGGGTCCTTATTAGGGTTCTAAAGAGGGTTTAAACCTAATTCCACACTTAATGATCATTCATAAAGCATATGCACTCAATCTAAACACTAATGCCTATAATTTTGAGATAGGACCCTTGCCTATATACCATGAACTACTTATTTTTCCGTGCAAAGTTTTTATAATTGAATGAGCATAAGGGAATCCTTCTCATGTTGAGAAACCTTCATTCTAAGCACTTAAGAGAACTCAAAACAATTTTTCATGCCTTGTCCTTCACACTCTGACCTCAAAATTCATGAAAAAACTTTAAAAAAAATACCTCACCTATTAAAATTCTTACATGATATTAAAAAACTTGAAATTTGATCATGACCCTTCATTAGATCACACTCTTTCTCTTTTCTCTCTAGACCTTGACCTATAAAACACATTAGGCCTTAAAACTAACCTTCATGCCTCTTTTCATGAACTATCCATATCACTCATATAATAAACTAACCTATCTAATTCTTAAACACTACCATAAATACTTCTCATGCCTTGACACTAGATCATGATACTTCACTAGGTTAGGCAGTTTTTTGAAGTGATCTAAGTGTAGACTTGGTAAGAATTTATTACCCTTATAGACTCACCTTTAGAATCTCATGAGTGATAAAATGCCTCACATAAATTATCAATAAAAATCAAACAACCACTCATGTGTGTGTGCACTCATCTCACCAAGCTATCATGCTCATACCTTCTAACAAGGTTTCTTCATGCCATGACTAGGCTTAGGCTACTCAAAGACATGTACCTTCATAAACTTATAAGACATTATTTGTGTTTAAATTATCTCATTTTTATTCAAATTATGTTTCATTAAGACATCCTTAAATGATATAACTCTATCAATGCCCCTTATCTCATTAACATATGGCTAATTAGGCACACTCTCTCAATGACATCAACCTCATTCAAGATTCATGTTTGAAATAAATGATAATAATCAACACATGCATGAAATAAAGGATAAAAAACCCTTATTAAAACACTTATAAGGTGTATTAATCCTCATCAATGCTTTAACATGCAAAACAAGGCATAAAAACCCTCAAATATGAGGGTTTTCAAGTGATTATATGTTTTTAAGGTATTAATGATAGTTTCATGGGTTTTAAATAATAAAAAAGTATCACATTAGGTACTCTCATAATTTTTTAGCCTTTACATGCCTTAAAAGAAGAAAACTAGGCTCACAGACCTCTTAACAGGGAAAAACTAATCTAAAACCTCACTTGCATGCACCTACAGATAGTTTTCAAATGTGTGCCATATTTGCTCACTTATTTCATGGATTGGTACAGCCATTATAGATCATGTATAAGGTATTGAATAATAATTTCCATGCATTTAAAGTAAATAAGGAAATAGTGTTATGAACAATAACTAAAAAACCCAAAATTACCTACAAGTAGCTCGAAGTAGGCATGGTTAAGAGTTTGAATTCACTCATCATAATGAATGGAAAATAATGGGTGATGAAAGATGATGATATGTCTTCAAAGATATATATCAAGCCAAAAATCTTGATGGCAATTCTAATCATGATATATGGCCCAAAATACTACAAGTATTCTTAAACCCTATCAAAACCCTAAAGCCCATGAATCTACTTTTTGATGTTTTATGGCTTGATTAAGTGAAATATATTATGGTTGAAGGATATATAAGTGATTATAATATAATACAATAATACCTAAAATAAGGATCCAATTTGTAGGCCCATGAGAATCATGATTAGGGTTTTTATGAAGTTTAAGCTTGGAAAATATCTATACAAGTCTACAAACACAGAGTAAGTTTTTCAAACAAGTTTAAGGTGTTTTCTCCTAAAAATAGGGTAAAAAAATTAAAATACTCTCCCTTTTCATCCCAATACCCTACCAAAGAGACTATATACATATTCGTGATGGTTTCAATGTTGTAGGCTCATATGCAAACTTGAGGTTTCCAAGAAGGTTTCTCAAGAATTCAAGAAAGAATAAGCCTTTTAGACTCAAAATATATCTACCAATAAGCTTGTAAGATTATAGTTTGGGTTTTTTTGATGAATTAATATAAGATAGTTTTTCATTTCTAGTCCATCACATGTCATATACAAGTTTCTTGATTGACTAGAGTGGAAGCATAAGCCTACAAATCAAGATTTAGAGGTTTCAAACTTGCATCAAGGTTTGAAGTGACTTCTTGGTGGACACAAAAAAAGGAAAGGAAGGTTTAAATAATAATAATTAAATTCAATCCTATATAAATTTTGATATTATTAGAGAGAAGGTCCAAAAGGTTTCAGGCATGTTCTAATAAAATAAAATGGTGAAGGTAGTTTTAATGCCCTAAAGTTGGTAAGAAATTATCAACAAGCCTAACAAAGCCATGTAAGGCCTCTTAATAGCAGACCATTGATGCATATAAAGGTATTGGATAGTTAATAGGACCTCAACATCAATTTCAAGCATGGATCATGATCACTTAAATATGGAGTCACCATTATAGCTATGAGATGATATGAACAAGTCTATAGACTTCTTTGAGGTTTTCTAAGCCATTTTTTAGGTTTGAAACCAATTTGTTAAGTTTTGAACATGAATAAGAGGCCCTCTAATAGGTATGTATGAAGATTTTTTAAGTTTTTTATGATGTGGGGAATTTTGAGCAAGTTTTTTAGCTAGGAAAATGAATGTTACCACATATTAGGAGATAAGATCAAGGTTTTCATGACTGTGCAGGCCTATAGACCTCTCAATGGGTTTTCATGTTCAAAAAAATTAAATGAACATAGTCTATGAACCTTTTAATAATTTTAAACTCAAGGTTTTATTTATAATTTAATGGAAAATATATTTTTTAGTAATATATAACCTATCATAGATTTTCTAGTGAAATATGCAAAGTTTCTATGTCTTATAAGCAAGAAGAGAAATGATACAGGTAGAAGAGCCAATACTAAGAGAAAGTTTTCAATGTATAAGGAGAATATAAATGATCAAATGTGAGTGTAAAATATTATAATTTAAGTGTGAGGAGAGACTCACATAGAAACATAGCATTTGAGGTTGTGACATCAAGGTTATAGGTCTAAAATTTTCCTATAAGCCTTCATATAGTCAAGGTCTTTTCCAAAGAAAGTTAGGAGAGAATTAACAAGTTTTAAACTTCATAGAGGGTTTCTTGAGGTAATAAAGTTGAAAACATGAATCTATAATTTCCCCAAATTATCTTATAGGGTTGAACCGATGTCTAAAAGGTTGTCTAAGACTAAAAACTTAACTTTCTAGCATGCCAAGGTAGGCATTCATAAATTATTCAACCTCAAAGAAGTTAAAATTGGTTTGTAAAAGTAAACCTCTCTAGGTTGTAGGCCTACACAATGTTTTAATATTTATAATGATGTCTTATTATGTCCATTAATATGGGATTATAGATAATATTAAGGCTTTAAGAACAATGTTATAGGATTTATACTTTTTGAATCCTATAACATTGTTCTTAAAGCCTTTTAGGACTCTTTGAGGAGCTAATATCAACAACATAGGTTTTCCTATTTGTAGAATATTGAAGAGACCCCTAAGACCATAAAGGTGTAAGTTTTAAGTTTACAAGCCAAGATGAGAAGAATAAACAAGTATCAATTTTTTTTGGTGGGTTTAAAGAACTTATTGAGGGATGGATATGGAGAACAAGCCTATTGGTACATAGAAACAATACATGAAGCATTAAAGTTGAAGAGATAAAGAAAGTCATGATCTCAACACCAAGTTTTGAATCTGTAACGAGTATTTAGTATTTTTTTTAGGTTGTGAATGGGTTGGTTACAAAGAGAATTAAAGATAAAAATAGGACTATCAAGTATAAAAATATAGGTTTATTGGTCCCTCAAGCATTTCTCATGAGAAACTAATGATACTACATCAATGTTTCTACCTCTCCTATAGATCATCACTTGGATTTTAAGGTTAATTTTAGTTTGATTATGCTCTTATAACCTCTAAATAATGAATATGAGTGGAGATAAATGGTGATTAAATAACATGGTGAGGAAATGATGTGTTAAGAACTGATCTAAAAAACTTTTAACTTCCTCCATGATGTGTCAATCAAGATATTTCAACCCTCAAAAATCAAAATGGCATAAGAGGTCTCCTTCTCAAGTCAAAGATTCAACATGTGAAAGAGGTGGAGATGAGTATGTTAATACTATTATCATAATTAGAGTTTTGTTTTCCAAGATTGGCACCCATTCAATCTATTTTGGCACCCATTCCAATAGAAAATAACTAGTTATCTAGTCAAGAGACATCTCTTCCTAGTGAACTATGAGGTGAAATCATTATTGTAAATATTGGAAATGAATTTTCTGATTGGAAGAGGAAAAAACTAGATAATATAAACCCTTATCTATCATACAATCAGCCCTTCCAACATAATATATATCATTCTCAAGGAAATTATCAAACATAGGGATAAATTACTCATGTTGGGCCTTACAACAGTCATAACCCCAATGCTACTAGTACTTGAAACGTAATTGTGCCCATGAAAAACAACTTGGTGTAGTATTATGAATGGTTATTTACTTGTATCAAATTTCACAATCAGATAACTTGTGAAAATGGAATGCTCAAGTAGGCCTTGATGGTGGAAAGTGTATCATCTTCTCAAGGGTAGTCTAGTGAACGATCTCCACAAGTTGAAGGAGGGCATGAACCAACTCATGTACAAGGTAAATCCCATCCTATTAATTATAAACAAGGTGAATCATATGGTATGAATCAAGATAAAACTCCAAACAAATGTGGACCTATAACATATAGCATAAGGTTCATGAAAAGGGCAATAGAGGGAGATCCATCTTCTTTAATTGGTCAAATTTTAGATCCACATGATTCTTAAGAAGCTTCTAAGGGGAAATATTTGTTGAGACACATGCAACACAAGAAAATTATATTTTTAAAATGGAAACTCATCTTGAAAATAGTCAACATTATAAAGAGAAGGTTTTTATTCTAAAATATAGTCCATAAGAGGTGAGTTATAGCCTAAGAATTTGTTCCAATCCACTCAAGTTCAAGATGTAGTTGATGCCCCTAAGGTACAACCAATTTTGGTAGTGTCCCTTTAAACATCATTGATGAAATTAAGAATACACATTTTAGCATCTCTATATGGGATACATTTTCCATTTTAGGACAAAAACATTTGTTACAAAAATCCTTGTCTAAACTTCATCTTTCATCTAGAACAAAAAGGGAGGTAAAATTAGTCCATACTATTTCACCTTATCCCAAGGGAGAGAATTAAAATATAAGTGAAAAATATCCTCCTTTCTACCTTTAATTAATCATAATTAAATGCTTGGTTCATAATTATATGATTGACTCTAGTGTAAGTAGCTATGTGATGCTTAAGCGAGTTGTTGATAAACTAGCCTTGAAATATGACCAAAACACTAAAGGATCATTTAAATTATATGGTACATCCACTAAGATAGTTGGTTTGATTATTGGATTGAGTATCACCCTATATGCTTGTCTAGATGTCTCTATTGTCCAATATATTTTAGTCATTGACTTACCCCCATATTTTTATATATTCCTCTCATGTGACTTAACTGCTAATCTAGATGTATAATTTTCATCATATATGTACCACATGTTATTTAAAATAATTTATGGCACTAGATTCACTATCAATTTAGAATCAATTTCTATAAATCACATAGATCCTTATATACCCAATATTTCTAGTGTTAGTTACATAATTCTTGAATGAGAAGAGTCTATCTTAGACCATGAACTAGAAACACCTATTTAAGGAATCCCTAATATTTTACTTAAATAATGTGGAAATAAACATCATGAATATGACCCCTATAATCTCATTGAATAAACTAATTTAGGCACTTACATATTTCATGAGGAAGATGATACTCATCATGGGGCTACTACACCATTAGAAAAAGTTATTGATAATTATTTTGATGATTAGCATAAGGGTTATTATGAGTTTTATGCATGTGATTGTAAGTAAGATGAAGGTTTGATTCCCTATCATATACATGAATAAGGCACCTTCATACTAGCTCCCATGAAGCTAAAAGAAAACCTTGATTAAAATTAGTAGTTGTAATTTGACATTGTTGAGTATGAGGTTGTTAATTGGATAGTAATTCTAATAGGGTGAAATGAGAATAATGATCTACTTGAAAAAAAATTAATTTATCTTGATATATCCCAAGACATAATATAAGATCAATAATAGTAGGCTAAATTGGTGTAAGAGGTTGATCCTTCTCATAAATTAGTTAAAGGATGACAAAGTTGTGAGACCTCAAGGAGAATTTGACGAGACTTGGAAGCATTAATATGATATCATTGAATAATTTGAATGTCTTATTGATAAAATGGAACCTAGGGAGAATCATGAGGATACCAATTGACTTACTATAATCATGTCTTAGTTTGATAAACCCAAAGACATTATACAAGATCATGATCAACTTGTCAAACTAGAGGTAATACCAACTATCTCCAGAAAGAAAGTAAGTTGGCCTAGTATTGATGATGATTTCCTAATTTCTCATTCCTTTGTTCAATAAGAGACTAGTTTTTTGTTCAAATAATAGATAAATTTACAAGATATCTATGTTTACTAGGCTATGCAGTTAAATGATAATGAGTCACTAGAGAGCTTTGTCAATATATAAAGTATTCTTGACCCTGTTGAGTAGTTATAAATCAACTAAGTTAGAATGGTGATAAAATATGGAGAGAATGGGATAGTAATAATTGTCAAGGAACCATTCTTAAGAGTTTATATGTCAAGCAATCAGTCTACAAAGCTAGATTTCACTTACCCATGTCAACCACGTGATGATATACTTGTATGGAGAAGAAATGAGTTTAGGGGGTTTTGACTTGATCCAAGTTGAGTGAGTCATTTTCAGCATTTGTACATAATAGGTTAGTTTTCTCATTCTTCCAAGTATCGTATCACATTATTTTCTGAGTAGTATAGTGTTTCCTCATACCACTAAGTGATTTGGTATAGTTGTTATTTTTTTGCTTTTTTGTTTTATATTTTGGAGGTAATTTTCAATTCTCTCAAGGTTGGTCTAACATGTTGTAACCATTATTACAATTTAAAAGTGAGTTGTATAGAAACTCATATTACTCCATGCCCAATATATGTTTAATCAAACTAGTCTAGGTGTTTATATAAGTGGAAACACCTTGTAAGACACCATAATGTTGGCTATTCTATCCACCCTTGGACTTTGACACTTGGAATGATTAGAGAGGGTAATTTTTTTCCAAAACTAGTTGAGTACAACCCTTTAAATCACCTTCATGATGATTAGGTTTGTTTAAGGATAGGTATGCAGAAGTCGTTAAAATTCCTTATACTTTTTCTCTATTGAATGAGTCTTACAATCACTATTGGAGTCATGGTTTGTATTGGGAATATTAGAGAGTTTATTTGTATGGTTTTCAATGTATGGATGTGTGTAAAGGTCTTTCAATATTTTTAAGCTTTTATTCATGTCCAAAAAACACCCAAACTATTCCTCAATGCTTAATCTTATTAGAAGGCCTAACATATTAGTCCTAAAGTCATGATGTCCTACTAAGGCCTGTTTGATAATTGGAGTTAAGAGATGGTTTTCAATGTTGAATTCTTCCAAAATAGTCTACACCATTTGATATTATCTTATCAGTATTGTATAGGACTATTAAAGTGATTTTTTGAATATGAAATGAATCAAAAGGTCCTAAAAAAGAATTTGTGAGCTTATAAAGGGGTTAAAGTAGGGATTGTTCACTCATTAAGTCATTTTGAGAGGGTAAAATGTTTTATAAAGTTTCATAAATTCATATTAATGTTTGAATACCCTCCTCTAACTCTCTAATATGTAAAATTATTCAAACGGTCATTAAAGTTGGTTATTTTTCTTCTATTTTATTCCCTATTGGCATTTAATTCTCCCCAATGTGAGTAAAGTGCATCTTGACCACCAATAAACCATTATACATAACGAGCATCATCATGGTAGATTCATTTTTTTAGGAGTTTTTTTCATGTATGTTTCAAAGTTAGACCACCAAAAGCAAGACTTCATGATGTTTTTAAGGCCTTTAGCTTCAAGGATGAGGTTTCACTCATCTTTTAAAAGTTTATAAGAGTTCCAAGATATAAAAAATCATAGCCTTGGTGGGGTTTTAGTCTCAAGATAATATACATTTTACCCATTGAAGAGGAGATTCATTAATGGAGGAAATGATAGGTTTCAGATGGATTCACATGAATACAAGCCATTAAAAAAACTTTCATAAAGTTATAGGTCTAAAAAATGGAAAATTTATTCTTGAAGGCATAATCAGAGGTTATAATAGTTTCATGAATGAAATAAAGGATAAAAAATCCTTATTTAAATACTTTTAAGGTGTATTAATCCTCCTTAATGATTTAACATGTAGAACAAGGCATAAAATCCCTCAGATATGAAGGTTTTCAAGAGATTACAAGATTTTAAAAGGTATTATTGATAGTTGTATGGGTATTCAAGCATAAAATATGGTTATATTGGGTCCTAGCATAATTTAAAATCTTTAGCATGCCTTAAAATAGTAAAACCAATCTCAAAGACCTTTGAATAGGGTAAAATTGATAAAAAACCTCACTCATAGGCACTTATAGGGAGTTTTTAGGGACACGCCATCTTTGCTCACTTGTTACATGGATTGGTAAAACCATTAGAGATCATGTATTAGGTATTTAAGACTAATTTCTAGGTGTCATAGGTATCAAAACGAAAATAGGGATATGAACAATCAATAACAAAGCCAAAAACTACCTGTAAGTAGCTTAAAGAAGGCACAATTAAGAGTTTGAATGTACTCTTCCTAATGCATGGAAATGAAAAAGTGATTTAAATGTTGAGAGCTATTAAAGGAAATATTTTAATCCATCAATATAGTTCAAGGATCTTCCAACATATGGCCTAAAAGAGTATAGGTAGTTTTAAACCCTATTAAAACCTTAGAGCCCATAAATCTAATTTTTTATGTTTTAGGGATTGATTAAGTAAAATATATGATAGGTGAAGGATATATAAGTGATTCTAAGATCAATTGAAATAAGTTTTCATGTTTCAATACCATGATAATCATAATTGGTGTTTCAATGAAGTTCAATCTTGGAAAAGACCTATATAGGTTTGTAGATAGAGAGTAAGGTTCTAAAACATATTTAAGGTGTTTTCTCCTAAAAAGAGGGGGAAAATTCCAAAGACTCTACGTCTACATCCTAATACCCAACCAAGGAGACTGTAGATAAATTGATGATTGTTATAATGTTGTATGCTCATATGTAGATTTGGGGTTTCCAAGAAAGTTTCTCAAGAATTCAAAAAAGAATAAGCTTTTTAGACTCAAAAGATAGCCTCCAACAGGCTTGCATTCTTATCAAAATAGTTTTCATGATGATTTAAGAGAACATAGTGTTCCATTTCTAGTCTCTCTCATGTCCCATGCAAGTTTCTTAATTAATTAGAGTTAAATCATAAACCTATAAATCAAGATTTATAGGTTTCAAACATGGATCAAGTTTTGAAGGGACTTCTTGATGGATAGAAGAAAAGAAAAGGAAGTTTTTAGGAATAAACAAACTATTTGTAGGAATGTAAAACTCTTGATATTCTCAAATATAATGTCCAAAAGGTTATAGACATGTTCTAATAAAGGCAAATGTTGAAGGTAATTTTATGACCCTAGAGTTTTTAAAAACTCATCAGCAGGCCTTCCAAAGCCATGAAGGGACTCCAAATAAAAGACCAATCATGCACACATAGGTCTTGTATCTTTATTGGGATCTCCACATCAATTAAAAGCATGGATCATGATCACTTTAAGATTTAATTCAAGATTATAGGTTTGAGATGGTATGAATGGGTCTACAAACTTCTTTGATGTTTTCCAAGACAGGGTTCAAGTTTGAGAACAAGTTAATGAATTTTAAACATGATAAAAACACCCTCTAATAGATTTTTAGTTATATTTTCCAATATTTTGATGATTTGGGTTTATTTAATAAAGTCATCTAGGCATGAAATTTATAGTTACTAGGTCTTAAGAGAGAAGATCAAGGTTTCCATAATTATCCAAGCCTATATACCTCTCAATGGGTTTCCCTATTCAAATAAAGTAAATAAAGAACATAATATTTAAACCTTTTGATATGTCTACAATCAAGGTTTTATTTATGATTCAATGGAAATAATATTTTTGATAATTATCTAACTTATCATAGGCCTACCATTGAAATATGCAAAGTTTATGTGTTATAAGCAAGAAGAGGAAAGTTGTAGGCAGAAGAGCCAATACTAAGAGAAGTTTCCAAAGTAAAAGTAAAATATCAATGATCAAAGGTGATTTATGAATCCTATCATTAAAAATTGAGGAGAGACTCACATATAAACATATGATTTGAGGTTATGATATCAAGGTCATGGGTCTATAGGTTTTTTGTAAACCTTCACATAGTCAATATTTTTTTTAAAGCAAGATGCGAGATAATTAAGAAGTTTTAAACTTCATGGAGGGTTTATTGAGATAATAAAGGTGAAAAAATGAATCTATAAGTTCACTAAATGATATTATATGGTTGAAATAATCTCCAAAAGGTTTTCTAAGACTAAAAACCTAACTTGTAGTCATGCCAAGGTAGGTCTTCATATATTATTCAACCTTGAAGAAGTTACAACTAGTTCTTCAAAGAAAACCTCTCCAAGTTATAGGCCTACACAAATTTTTAATAGATATAATGAAGACTTATTAATTCCATAAATGTGGGATTGTAGATCAATATGTCTATCTCACAAGCCTAATGGGTGATAAGGAGTAAATAAAAGATGATGATTAAAGTTGCAATTGAGATTGTTGAAATTATAAAGTTACAAACTTGACAATGCCTTTCACCAAGGTTTTAATGGTCATAAACATGGTAAAAAAGATATTAATCCAACAACATTATTCTCAAAACCTTTTAGGACTCTTTTAAGAGCTAAAAGAAAGAACATAGGTTTGTAAATTTGGAAAATATTGAGGAGATCCCTAATACCACTAAGGCACAAATTTTGAGTTTGCAAGCCAAGCTAAGAAGACTAAACAATTATCAAGGTTTCTTGTTGGGTTTAAGGAAATAAATGAGGGATGGATATAGAGAATAAGGATATTAATGCCTAAAAATAATTTATGAATCCTAAAATTTGAAAATATAGATATGATCATGATCTCAATACTAGTTTTGAATATGCAAGTCTTTAAGAGTTTCTTGAGGTTGTGAAGGGGATAGTTGCAAGTTTACAAAGAGAAAGAGATAAAAATATGGTTATCAAGCATAAAATTTATGCTTATTGATCTCTAGTGTCCCCAAAATTTCACACATCAAATTTTGGGATACCCCTTTTGAATCTTTTGTACCCTTATCTCATGTGAGTCAGTTGCAATTGTTTGGTCAGTTCACTTAATAAATCCTTTGCATTTTTAGTAGTTTTATATGATTTATTGTGTTCCTCAGTTGTTCTTAATCACTCTAGAATATTAAAAGGCATTTTATTAAAACCATCACTAGAATACTTTTGCTCATCCCCTTCAGTATGTCAAATAAGACAAATTACCTTAGCCCATTTTTAATACAAATTAGATTCTCTAAAATACTTTACTTTCTTGAAAATAAGTAAAGTTGTATTGGAAACCTGATTTATTCTTCCTAGTTCAAATCGGGTTTCTTAAGTTGCTTTACTTCATTATTAAAACAAGTTAAGTAGTCTTATAAAACCAAATACCATGATCAAGACCTAATCATGTTTTTTATATTGCTTAACTCATTGAAATTTATAATCAAAATAAATTTTAGTTTATGAACCCAAACTACTCTCTTACGTAGACCCAATTGGGTTTACAAAAGCACTTTACTTCAAAAAGCTAAAATAATCTAAGTAGTTCAAGAAACCCAATTAAAAAGGGGAAAGGGATGATGTGGATTTTCCATGTTTGAAATTAATGCCTTGTAATATATATATATATATATATATATATATATATATATATATATATATATATATATATATATATATATATATATATATATATATATATTGAAAATTCCACCTCATTCTTACCTGGTAGCTAAGTCATCTAAATAAGTAATCATGCCTGCAAACACCTAGCCATGTTGTTTGAGATTTTGGAGCATTTTTATAACAAATTCCTTTCAACCCATTTGTATCTGAGTTAATTAAATCATCTTTGGGTGATTATTATGTCTTTTGGTTGCTTCTCTCTTGGTGTTTTGACTATCTATGTTTTCTTTATGCTACCATGATTATCTTTTTTCTAGGTTTAAATGGTTTTGTTTTCTCTTTCATTTTCTTAGTATAATTAGGTGTTTTCAATCATGGATTCATATTTGTAACCAATTATCATGTTTTAAATTTGTGTAAAATATCTAAGAAGTTTAATCCCACCTACAAACCCTAGCCATGAAAATTCCTTGCTTGTTTAGGTTTTGCAAACCTAAAGTCTTAATCTGAGGCAGACCCACGAGACATTATCCAACATTGTTTCAAGTTTTCATTTCTTCATTACTCCTTTAAATTTCTTGAATTTCACTAATTCAAGCTTCTAATCACTAGTAACCACCCTTCAAAAACCTGACTCTTAAAGGTCTTAATACTTTGGGTTTTTGACTTTGAGCAACTTGATAATAAAAACCCAAAGTCATGAGTCAAGAAAAACTTGAAGTTGTCTACATAATCCTAAGTGGCTTACTCATACTTATAAGGTTTTATTACTTGAAAAATAAGTTAGTTTTACAATATTTCCCATTAATCACAACTTGAAACTTGTTTAGAGGTACTTTAAAAGCAATGAGTTAATTTTTTTCTCAAAATTTCAAATCTAGTGAAAGCAGTTAATCAATACCAAAGAATATATAACAAGTTCTCTAGAGTAAGTTCGAGCCAATGTTTGGATCAAAAAGTTTGGAAAGATCAGAAGAAGAGGTATCTAAAGTGCAAGAGAAAATAACATTGATTGAATAAATCCTAGAGTTAGTCTTAGAGGAGATTCTAGAACCAAGCAAGAAAGGCAAGGCAAAGGTCAAGAGAGCTAAATTCCAAGAACCCAAGAAGAAGTATGAATATAAGAGTTACCCCATTAAATCATGTATATCCTCAAAGATAATATAAATAAGTGATATAGACATGGGGCATGTGTCTATGACTGAGCTTTTACAAAGATCAAAGGCCATAACTAAGACTCCACTTGTACACTCCATGACCAATAGTGGAATCCTTCAAGCTGTACTTTCCAAAGATCAACCCAAATTCCTAAATTTATGTTAGCATATGATAAATATTATGATTCTTTGACTAGGGTTGTGAGGGATTTTATTGGAAATGTGGCTATAAGGTTGGATGTTCAGTACCTTAATTACTGCTTGAACATTCAAACTTCACCTAAAGTGATTGACATTTCAATTTAAAAAGCCAAAAAGTAATGGGAAACCAATATGGAAGAATTTATTAAGATTATGAATACATATTAATTGAAGAAATAAAATTAAACTTAAAGGTTCCCCAAGAATATAGTCAGGTTAGATTTTGTTCAAGAAGTTGATGATACCATTTGGTTGTTATGTAGAATCAATGGAGAGAAGAATGCTAAATGGTTCTCACCCTAGATGTATGCCTATATCAAAACCATTTATGCTACCAGAATATCTTACATGATTGAATGGGATAAATTTATAAGTGATAATATGGATTGATAATTACAGAATGTATTATAGACTTTTGATTTCAAGATGACTTCATATCTTGTATATACAGTAGCTTCGAGAAGATTTTTCTCAAGGTTGAGAACAAAAGTCACACTTTCAACCATGCCTATATATGAATATTATCCTTAGTTAGTTCTTTTATAATACTAGAAACATCACATTTTATTAAATGATGGTTTCTTATATGAACTTATTTATAAATTGGATGCATCTCTAAAGCATAGAAGAGTATCAGATGAAGCATGGGATGTAGTTTCATTATATGGTTGTATTTTCATTCAATTTCTTGATTTCACTTATCTAAGAGTAGGAGGTTTTTTAGGTGAACCTATAAAGCTACCCAAATATCCTAATGATAAGTAGATCCTCATGAAATTTTGTAGATAACTTATTGAACTTCATGATATATAATCAAAATCTCACAAGGTTGCTATCAATTTTCCCATTATGATTGGTCATTATCATTGTCCTAGAATTTATAAAGCTAAGAATGTACAAAAAGAAATGTATCACCACTACATTCAAGTACACTTTGGATGAAAGAGATAATTTTGATTTTAGAGGTGTTTCTTAGAGTATGGTTTCTCTTGAGTACATGCATATCCCATCACTTGAATATTTTTGGACGGATTGTAAGGATCAGTTTGAAGTAAGAAGGAGGGATAACAATAGGTTGACTATGGAGAAGATTCATGAATTTGATTTAGCTTCTATTCGAAAAAGTAAGGAAGATAATGGTGTTTTTATAAGTGATGATTTTCATGTAACAAGAGGGGATAGTGTCCAACTTCCAACAATCATTTTTGGAGATGATCATGATAAAAAAAAATTTGAAATAACTTTAAATGTTTTTGTAATGACTTCTAATTGGTTTCTTAACAAGGGTCATTACATGAAACAATTGATAAGTGAGACTACACATGTGGGGAAAAAGAGAAAAGAGATAGTACAAGGAAAGAGTATCTGAGGCCAAGTATATACCAAGAAGATAAAACTCAAAAGGAATATAGATCATATATTTTCAGTAGTTAATTATAAGGAACTTATTCAAGTAGAGGTTCCCCTTCCACAATTAGTCACCACTATAGGTACTCCTATCTCTACCATCCCCACTAGTTCTTCTATTCTAATTTCTACTACATCCACATTAGATCCATCATTATTAATGCCTCCTCCCAAGACTTATATCATCATAACTCTTGAGAAATTTATTACAAAGGTATCCTCTCTTCCTCTTCCATCTTCCCCACCTACTTCACTACCACCACCTCCTCCAAGAGATCAATTCATTACTAAAAAATAATCTAAATATAAACAAAAAGAGAGACACCATCTCAAGAATAATAAAAAGAAAATTTGCAAGAAATAGCTGATACAATAAAAGAAAGAAGAAAAACTACTGAAGAAGAACCTAAGTTCACAATAACAACATAAGAAGTCAGTAAAAGACCTAGAGAAGAGGGAGTAATGGCTAAGAAAGTGGTAGAGAAAGTAGTAGAAATAGTTGAAAAAGAAATTGAAAAAGAGAACTAGAAAGGGGTGGAAACTCAAAAAAAATCTTCATAATAGTTAGTGATTAGAAATAATCAACAAAAAATAATAGATCATACAAACATTTATATTTATATATATTTCTCATCTTAGTTGGCTACACAAAACACTTCTGAGGTGAAAGAAGTAATAAATATTAAAGAGATAGACTTGTAACTACTGAAGAGTCTTGATAAGAGGGGTAAAAATTCAAAACTTGCCAAAGTAACTTCAAGGTTACAAATTGAATTTTTAGGACAAAAGTTTGTTGAGATAGGAGTCCCACCTCAAGGGATGAGCAAACAAGAAGTCACTAAGACTGACCTAACCTATTCAAGACTACCCCTTGGGGAGGTAACTATTAAGAGTTTGAAGGAAGATACTCAAAATCTCATTAACTCTCTTTTCAAGAAGTTAGATGAAGAGAAAGATGTCAAAGCTAAATTAAAGGAACAAAACACATAGTTATGTGAAATTATAGATAAAGTGGCCAAATATTTTCCACGACAAGTTATTACTTTAGGATAACCAATTGAGTAGCAAGTGATTTTTGAGGTTGAAAAGAATAGAGATAAAGATAAATCTATTGACAAGTGGATTGATAAAATGAGGCAAAAGGTTCAAAAACTTTTTCTTGGTATTCAAGATGAACTTACTGATATTTTGCATAAATTGACAGAAATTAAGTTAGTAATGAAAGAAATTGAGAATGAAAATGAAACTTCTGAATTGCAAAAAGAAAACCTATAAACCATAGGCAATTTGAGTGAGAAGGTCCTACTTGAAGAGAATATTGCCCCAGATGGAATGGTGAAAAAGGTAAAATAAGCAAATTATCTCATACCTTTTTGAATAAAGATTCTAAAATAAATGAGTGAAGAAATTGGGACTTTTTTAAAAGAGGCAAATGATGTAAAGAGAAATTTAGAATATTTATTGTATGGCTTAAGTAGTATCTTGTCAGACAAAGTTTTAAGGACATCTGAGCAGTTGTATGAGAAATTCAATCAAGTGATAGATAAATCTACAACTCCTTTTACATTTAAGTCCATCAAAGACTTGGTGAAATGTCAACAAGAAGTGAAGAGACTTGAACTAAGAATTTAAAAACTAAAATCTCATTTTAGAAATTTGGAAAGAGAAATGTCATGATTTGAGATAGAAAGACAAGCACTTTCCAAACCAGATGATGCAATCCTATAATACATAATATCTCAACACATCAAGTATAGAGAGAGGTGTAGAATTCAAGTTCATGAAGTAGATTAACTTTACTCCAAGTCTTGAATGAATTATTTCTTCTTCTATTTTCTCTTTTCTCTTCATAAACAAACTATAGGTAATCTTATTTTTAGTGATTACTTTGTAAAAGTAATTTCATTATATGATTTACTTATAGAGGTGAAATCACTTGTAAAATTCAAAGACTTAAATAATTTGGATAAAATTTTATTACTTAAAGTCATTTTCTAAAATCAAATTACTTGAATGAACTTTACGCTACATGCAAAGTATTTATGTTCAATCCAAATAGGGAGATTGAAGAAATTTTACATGTCAATAGTTGTTGCATGCCATGAAAGAGAAATTCAATGAGGGTGTTTCTCATAAACTTTCAATTTTTTGTGTACCACATGGGCAAATGGAAAATTTATGTTCTTTTTGTTCTAGATATTTGAGTTAATATAAAAATAGATGTTGGCCTATGTGCCAGAAGGATGATGACAATTTTTAGAAGAAAATAAACTGTTAAAATTATACAAGAAGTTAAAGAAATTTGAAACTTTGTGTTCAAGATAATTAGATTATTTTGTATTAATTATTGTTGAAAGTGAATTAAAAATGCAATTGATTTCCCGAGAACTTTATGTTTATGAGAATTTCTCTATGTTCAATGAAGGTGGAATGGTAAACTTTGTGCTACCTATTTTACATAAAGTGAATTTTTCATCTTCTTAGCCATTTTGTTGAAGAAATTGTTATAATTATATGCTTATCTACTTGCAAGGATACAATATACTCTACACAACTATCTATTATGAAATGAAAGTTTCTATTTCTTAAGTGTTGAAATCTTTTTTTTCCTCAATTTCTATTAAATTATTTTCACATTTCTAAAAATAGTTTCTTACTTGCTTCAAAATCCCTTTATTATGGTTCATGAGCAAAGTGATTAAAGTAATACCTCAATTAAAATCAACCATCACATAAATTGTTAACTCTGTGAACAACCATAAGTGTAAGTAATTATAAATAGATAATCACAAACATACATGAGCTTCACCATTTAAATGAAGGGGATTTAATCCCATGACTACCTAGGTAATTTTGTTTTCATGCAATATGTCTAGCTAATAGTCTCTCAAGGAGTTATCATGAGAAAATAATGATAGTACATCAAATTTTATACCTCTCCTAGAGATCATCTCTTGGATTTTAAGGTGAATTTCAATTTGATTATGCTCTTATATCATATCAAGCATGACTATGAATGGATATTAATGGTCATTAAATACCATGGTGAGAACATGAGGCATTAGGAGTTAGTCTTAGAAACATGTAGCTTCCTCCATAAGATGTCAATCAAGGAAATTCAACCATAAAATATCCAAATGACATAATAGGTCTCCTTCTCAAGTCAAATTTTCAACATCCTCAATAGGTGGAGATCAGCAGGTTAAGGCCATTATCACAAGGAGAGTTATCTTTGACAAGAGTGGAATAGCTAGTTGACCAAATCATACATGTGAAATCACTCCAAAAGTTAAAAATGGATAAAATTAAGCCTTTTTATCCATTACTACGCCCATATTCCATGGGATACCATCATGATAGCAAGTATGAAGGCATTTAAGAGATATTAATGCTCCTATTTCTACTTGTTTTCTCTCTTAGAGAAGTTGAGTTATGATGTAACTATTGACTAAATTTGACCCTATAGGTAAAATTGGGAGCCCTATAGGTAAAAACATGATCTTTATGTGTTTATAAGGGTCTAATATTATGTCATAGGGTGTAATATAAGTCGTTTGATGTCATTTTAATGTCATATTAGCCTTATTCTTATCATTTTAATCCTTGTCTTTTGAGCCATTTAAAGGTCATAAAAAGAGAATTTTATGACTTGTACGACCTCCTTGGGTAAAGTGAAGGTCTAAAAAGGTGATATTATGTGCCATGTGTCCCATTATGCCTAAATAAATTATTTCTAATTGAAAATGGTAGGTTTTTTAGAAGAAAGAGTAGTTTTGTTGGAAAAAGGAAGAATCTTGCACTTGTACAACCCATAAGAGAGTGTGACACATGGGAGAAGGTTTTTAGATGACTCTTTATCTTTCTAAGACTCATTTACATTCTTGACATACTATAAAAGTGCCAAATCTGAGCTAAAACCATTTTGCTCCTTCATGTCCTTTCTAAACATGTAGAACTAGTCAACAAGTTTATGCTTAACATGGCCAATTAAAGAGGTTTCAGACCAAAAACCTTTGGGGGTGATATTACATATACATATATTTCCATAACAAGTTTTTAAATATTTGTTAATTGTGCTTTATGAATCATCTCTAAAAATTTGACAATGTTTTTTTTTCTCACTATTTCCTACACCCTATAGGTTTTACTCTAATTCAAGTAAGTCTATACAATCCAATTATTTATGTTGATTTTATAACATTTTTTCTCTCTCATAAAATTCTCTCTATTCTTTGTTTAGTGTTTCAAGGTGTTTTTATGATCAAATCATCTCAGGTTTACTAATTGGTCTCATTTGAAGATAGTAGGCATGTTTCCCCCATTTTCAAGATCATCATGCTTTGATAGTGATTTAATGGGATGATATGGGTTAATTACCATGTTTAAAATTCCATATTCATCCCATAACCTTTAAATTTCATTTTCTAAATCAATATTCCATAGAGTTGCAGTCACAAGTGAGATGTCAGTTTACTCCATGATTTTCATGCACAATCAAATAAGTGGATTGTTTTATGATCTTTAACACATCAATGTAGTGTTAGAAATTTTTTAAGTTTTGATACATACCATTTATAAATATACAATTAATTTATCTTCCCCAAATTATACAAGGAATAAATAACTATTGTAAACATGTACAACATTTACACACAGTCACCAAAGATATGCACCTACATGTGCCTATATAAGGGTACAACATTGAAAATGAGGTATGAAATCTTGAATAAATATTTGAAACATAATTATTTTTCATTTCAACATCATTATAGGATATAAATTTACTATGAATGTGTTTTCCGTAAATACATGGAACTTGTTATTCACTACCTGTCTATATATAGCTAAAGGTGTACCTACAGGTGCCCTCATGGAAACAAATCATGTTGAGAGGGAAAATCTAAGTTGGATAGGATTATATATAGTGATAAGAGTATATTTTAAATTTTTTAAAGGTCCAAACTACATTTAAACCCATAAACTATGTATATTGCACATAAGATCATCCATCGCTTGTACATGACATAAACCACCTACATGTGGTGTTAGTAGAGAGATGAAGAGTCATTTTAAAGAATTAAAACAAGTTAAATTAATTCCTAAAGTCTGAAAATGTTTAAAGTGTCATAACACACATGTTTTAAATTCTATATTACTAGGACAGGTAGAAGGTAACTCCCAAAAGCAATGACTATGGAATTCAGGTCCCTTTTCCCTAAAAGGCAAAAATAGAGTACCTAGCCCTTTGGGAGATGCCTTATGAGAATGTTATGTTAATTTTTTACCAATCCTATTTTAATTATCCTATAACCATATCATATTATCCCAACTTTAAAAATTAATAAAGTGATTTAGTCATTTGGTTTTCTTGCTAGAGAAGCTCAAATATGCACCTTTAAACACTAAAATCTTCCATTTTCATCCACAAGATTTGATATTTGAATGACCTTATTTTGAAAGTTGGTATTTTAAATTATCCCACCATGATTGAGTGGTATTTTAAAGTAGCATATATTATTTAAATTATAATCAAAATGAGATGATATACTATGTTTTGGGTCCTATAGTCACCTACAAGCTTCTCTTGCCTAAGAAGTTGACCTACCGTTGGTTATAAACTCTCACAGTCCATAGTGTGATAATAAGTATGGAGACATAAAAACAAAGAGACACTTTTTAGATAAAATTTATTCCTTATAACTCATATTTTTCCTATGGATTACATGATACAAGTTTCATGGATAAAGTCACCTATAAGATCCTATTTGTCCCAACATAGTTTACTATGTTTGACTGTGATAGACAGTGGGATAAGGAGTAATGCCTAAATTTTGGTAGTGAAAAATGATGATAAAAATAGGTAAAAACATATATAAAATGTCCCTAAGGGAATCTAAGGAGGTTTTTATACATTGCCTTCAAGATAAATTGTGCAGGGATCATCTATAGGAAAGAGAAGTCACAGTCAAGAGATTGACCTTAGTCTAGCTTAATCATAGTAAGGCATGAAAAAATTAGAAATTTTTAAAGGTTCTTATGGTTTAAATTATTAATATATACCCCAAGATAATTAATAATGTCTTATGGATCTCTCATGGTGGATATATAATAGAAAAGTGGCTCTAAACAAGCAATGCATAGTCTTTTTTGGATTTTACAAGAGTTAAAAGGTCAAATGATATGACAAAAAGCCCAATAATTATATAGAGTGTCTTTAAAAATTGTAAAATACTCTATAACCTTCACTTTTTATAAGTAAATAGGGTATGTTCCTTCTATTTTTTCTCAGATAGAGGGCACTTCCTTTATGCATAAACTAGCAAGTATTGAGGAATGAAGGTGATAAGAGTGAACTAGGAGATGATCAGACCTTACATGAGGTGCGAGAAGTTGTATGACACCTATTAAAACATAATATGCATATCATAGAAGGATAAAATAAATAGGGTACTCTAAATCCTCAAAAATGTAGTTAGGCATGCCAAGCATGATCTAAGCCTAAAGCCAAATAGGAGTCCAACTTCATTTCTAGCTCTTAGTGAGATTTCTAACTAGTTAGAACATGTTTATATGATTAATTTAGACATGTATGATCTATTGGGATATGAATACAAGAATAAGCCATTTTTGGGCATTAAGCTAACTTAGACTTATGAAAAATGAAGAAACAAGCTTGATAAGAGAAGTTTGGTTGCTCATATCTTCTTGTACACATAGCATGGAGGCTCAAGGAGATACGAAAAGTTATATAGGGTCCCAAAATACCATTTTTTAGAGTTTAGTTAAGATTTTAATGTTAGATATTTATTAACAATGGCTAATAGGGCAAAACAAGATCAAACTCACTAAAACCCTTGCTAGTAACTAGTTTGTGAAGATTGATCAAATTTTTCACCCAAAAGGCATATTTTTACAAAAATTATAGTTATATGTTGTAGGGGACTCTCTTAGGATACTCCCCATCATTTTGGATTATATGTAATTGTATAGATGGAGTATAAATTAGGGTTTCTCGACAATTTTTATGTTTTTATAGGTTCTAATAAAAGTCTAAAGATGACAATCACATGGGAGTAAAGATTGAGACTTAAGATAACTATAAATTTCCATTTAATGCTCCAAAATAACTCCTAAGTGCCTTAGAAATAACTCTCATCCTACCCAATCAGAACTAACATAGTGAACATGATAGTGAAAAGGGTGAAAAACTTTAAGTAAATTGCTTTTAAGGTGTGATTGATGACTCTAAGGAAATTTATGGCATTGAAACATGTAATTTACCCCATTTTATTAATTTTAATGGAAAGCTAAAACCAATTTTGAGGCCAAGTGTGAGGGGTGAATGAAAAAGGAATCTCTTTGACTATAAGCAATGATGGCTTACTTTTAGAGGGACCTAGATGATTAAGAATGCATCCAATGCATGAAATATCATGTATGTAACCACTAAATATTATTAAAATCATGATATCTATCCCTATTTAGTTTTAGGATGTTTTGATAGGGGTGAATGATGAAGGCATTTTTCTTATGCAGAGTAAGAACTCCTATGCCACATTTCAAGAGTTTCATGACTTGGGGTGCCACTTGTCTCTTATAAATTTGCATGATAAGTTTCACATTATTTTATCATGCACATGTAAATCCTTTTATCATTTTGACATTTATATTTGTTACCATTGGACTTATTTCTTCTCTTCTCCCTCTCAAGTTCTATAAGAACTAGCCATTTTGGCTATGGTAAGGATGTTCCACCTGAGTATGGCAAGGACCTACTCATTTGAAAACCATGGATCAATAAAAAATAATTATTTTACCTCTTATATGATTTTTCATAGTGTTTTATCTTGAATTATTTGTCTTTATTAGTGATGACTATTGTTTCCTTAGCATTGTTGTCTCATTCTCTCACCTATTTGTAGCTTGAAAGCTTCTTCTTATGGGTCATGTGAAGTGTTATATGAATTTTCAAGGTTAAGTGAGCTAGTTTATTCAATACTATCACTCTAGGCCTCTTGTCTAATCTTTCTAGCATAAACATTCATCACAACCTCATAATGAAATAATAATGTGAGAAGATTCAGATTAGAGAAGTGCATGCCTAGTTAATCTCTTGGTCTCATGTATGACATACTGCTAGTTGGTAGTTATCAATTATTTTGGTGTATCACCACCTTTAAGATAGTTTAGTTTCATTTTTATCTCCCTTTTCCTTGCAATCATATGTGTAGTAGTGATATAAGATTGATACATCAAGGGAGTTAGACCTATCTAAAGATTCACCTCATTCGTAAGCTACCAAGAGCCTAAAGGTGTTTCAATTATGTCACTTGGATGAGGAGAGATGATATATCTCCTCAAAGGGTGAAAATATAAGTTTAAAAAATAATTTTTTACCATTTTTACCACAATTCAAAATTATTCAACCCCCTATAGTCAAAAACTTGAATAGGGGTCATTTTGAGTCATTTAGGGGTCATTTTAGAGTCTAGATGAAAGTGACGTGGTCTTAAATGTGTTCAAGTGTTATATTTTTCCTTAAAAAATACCATATTATATATTAAATATTATTAATGTTAGTCCTATCTAAAAACTTGTGGGTGATAACTAAAAATCAAGAAAATTGGTCTAAAAGAAGGAATTTCAAAGGTGTATGACCTATAGGGGAGTGTGAAATGTGTGGAAAATTTTTGGGATAAATATTAAAATTATTTTTAATAATATTAATGTTTTATAATCTTTTAAAGTGCTAAAAATGTTCAAAAAACATTCTACTCCTTCATTGCCCTTCTAGACATGTAAAACTAGTCAACAGGTGTTTGGTTGGTATGACCAGTAAGAAGACTTCAAGGTCAAATGCCCTTGGGGGGTGATATTGAAATAAGTTAAATTTAATTTAATTCTTTTATTTCATGTATTGGTCACTTGTGCTTTATGATGCATCCTTTACAAGTTGACTATGTTTTTACACTTACTAAACCTCATACCCTATAGGTTATTTTCTTATATGGTCAAGTTTATACAATCTAACTTATGAAAGTGATTCCAAATTACATATACATATTTACCTCATGTTCCAGATTATTTTTTTCATGTTTAAAATTGTTTTATGGGTATAACAACTCAATTTTACACGTTGGCATCACATGGAATTGTAGACAACTTTTCACCATTTGCAGAAGTTGTAGTCATAGTATTTGGAGCTTTGATCACGTTCATGGAGGATAAATGAAGTTTATAAGAGGTTTAAAATTTTATTTGTGTATGATAAATCATATTAAACCTCCAAATATCAAAATATATGATATGTAACTATGTTCTATAGTTGAATTCATAATTGCATCGAGTTATAAACTTTTATAAGGCTTAGGCATGAATTGAATGTAGGGCCACCAAGTGTCACAATATTAAAATCATGGATCAAAGATAAATGATAAATGCGTGATAACCTGAAGTTAATAATTAAAATTCCCATAAATCAATATCAATGATGTGTATTATTACATATAAATATTGATCGATAATCCTTGTTGAAGACTGGGGTCGATAAGTCAAGATAGAACTATGACACACATTCAATCATACAGATGGAGATATAATGGTGAGAATAAATTCAATAGTTTAGAGGATATTTATAATGAATATGATGGTTCCAGGTGTTATTATCACATTTAATTGGTAGCATATCAATAGCCCACATTTGATCATATGTTTAGTGGATCAACAATTTGCATTTGATCATGTAGTTCAAAGATCAAAGGTGCATGTCAACCATGAAAATGGAGATAAATAGTTTGAATTAAGTTAATAAGTCAATAATACCATATTTCATAAAAGGTTATCACATGGTGTAATATTTTTAACTAAATGGAGATTGATATTAGGGTCCATAAAAGGCACTCAGGATTGCCAAGTGTCATAATCTCAGAAGCCCAGATCAAAGATAAATGGTGTATGTTGAGAGTCAAGTCCAAGAGAATATTGAGGAGATCTACAGAGTGAATTTTATCAATTTTCATAGGACACAAGATGAAGACACATGTCTAAAATGACAATGTTCAAATTTTAAAATTAAATAAATAACATGGTAAGGAAATGGCAAATAAACATATAGGTTATATTGAAAGATTTTGTGGACCTAGGAACATAAATGTATAAACACAAGATAAAAATATGATTTGGGTTACCAAATAAAATACATAAAATTCACATGTCACCATTAAATCTTAGTCAAAACCACCTTATAAACCTTGTAGCTCCAAGAAAGCATATGTAATAGGTTCAACATAGCCATCAAGGGTTCATGATGAACATCAATCCTAGAATGATAGAGATCTCTTTATACTAGTTTATAAAAATGACCTCATAAATTATATAATGGATGCCTCCCTCTTAGTTCAATAATGAGATATGTTCCCATTTAGTGGCGAGTCATTCCAAAAGGGCCAAATGATGAATATGGTTTCTTGAGCAATCAGAGGGAGTTTTATGCAACATTTCATGAGTTTCATGCATTAGAGGGACATATATCCTATTATATATTGCATGGTCCATATCACACTTCATTATCCTACATGTATAACTCCTTTTCTCAACATGACAAATGTTCTTATGATTCTTGGAATTCTCTCTTCTCACTCCTTTCTCAAATTATATAAGTAGTAGCCATTCTAGTTATTATAAGATAATTCCACTCCATTTATGATGAATCCCTATTGGAATGATATTTTATTTTACCTTTGAAAAAAAAATATAATCCTATTTTTGAGTTCATGAACAATTATCTAAGTGTGCAAGGTGATGTATGGTTGAGTTAGTGATAATTATCTATCCTTTCATGTTTACACAAGAGTTCTTATTTTAATAGGTCATATAGAGTGTATTAAAGTGTCTTAGGATCCTTTCAAGTGTGAAATTATTATTAGAGTGTGAAATCTACCATCTTCTTCATTTACCTTGTGTTGCTTCATGCATATTTCCTCTATATTGAAACATTGATGTTAGAACCTTCTAGAACTTAGAAGCTAGTTTGTATGCCTTGTTCCATTATGATAAAGTATGATAGTCTTGTGAAAAATATATTGGTGTATCACCCCCTTATAATAGGTTAATTTCATGAAAATTTATCACTCTTTTCTAAAAATCAAGAACTATTTTAGGTGATAATCATGTCAAGATACATTCTAGGCGATAGCCCTTAAATATAGAGGCTCACTTCCACTATAGGTACACCCACAACCTAAAAGTATTCCCATGTTTCCCAAATATATAAGAGGATTAAATACCCTCTTCTAGGGTCTAATATTTGATGACAATAGTTTTCATTCCTAGTGGGACCAAGGTCCAAGAGAGTGGAAAGATTGTTGGTGTGTCTTTCCTCTAATCAGCTTTTGGAAGCAAGCAAGATAGCACCAATGGTGACTCCAAATGATAAATTTTGATTGTAATAATCCCATCTATCTTTAGTTTAAGGATTTTATTATTTTTTTCATCTCATTTGACATATGAGGTTGATATGAATATTTATGGTGAATACCCCTATCATGAGCCTCCCTATCAACCTTGATATGAACCATATTATATTACTCAATAGTCCTATCATAATGAATATCAATCACATAATCCATGGCAGCCCTATGGTCCTTAATTTCCCCCTCCATATGGACATCATGTTTTTAGATAGCCTTGTGAGGAAGGTTATTAAGAAAATTTTCAAGGAATACCTTTTTATTAGTCCCAACATTATCCTTACCAACCATATTATGATGCCTATCAACCTCAAGAGGATCCTCATGATTCTTATCATGAAGAATCAGATAATCCAATTGATTTTACAAAAATGTAATAAAAGACAAAGTATGAATTCTTAGAGCTTAAAATCCAAAAAGATAGAGTTGGCCTCAATACCCATCATTATCCTCTCCCTCCATTATTTACATCTTGTATAAAGTCTTTGATGGAATCCATACAATAGTTATTAGTTAATTAAGATGATATGCTCTTTGATCATCTCATGGAATGGTAAAGAGGTGATTCCCAAAGTTGTATGCAGATTTCAGAGATGTTTGAATAGCTAGAAGGAACTCAATGGGAGATCAAATAACAAATATAATTGGCAAAGAAGTGCCTTATATGATCAATAAATATGTTAAGGAAGTGGGAGGAAAAATAACCTAAAAATGATAATGTTTCTTTTGAATAACCTCAAGGAGGCTATTGACAAGGTCAAACTCCTACTTATGTAGGTGTTTTCCCTTCTAATAACCCAAAAAATCACTCCCCCATGATATTAATAGTGCATTCCTTTTTCTTAAGTCTATTTACAATCCTTCTCCTTCACCTTACATTCCATCTCCAATCCATAGGCCCCCTATCACACCTCATTCTTCACCTAAAATTCATGAAACTATCCATCAACATTCCACATCACCACTTCTTGAAAAAGAGCCCATTTTGAGGGAAATAAATGAAGAGTAAAGAGATCAATTAATATCTCACCAAGTAGATGTCATGAGTTACTATGAGGAATAAATCACCATAGGGAATCCCCTTGGTGAACACAAGAACAATTCAACCTTATTGAATGAAGAGAAACATATTGAAGATTATTTTGTAGTTTCTCATGAGGAATGTGGAAAATACATGAAGAGAGAAGTATTTAAAGAAGACTCCTTATCTGATCATGAAGTTGTGGATGATCATATCAAGCATGAAGATAAGTGTGCTATCAATAATGATGGTGAAGGTTAAGTTACACCTCAAAAAGTTATAGTCCTAAAAGAATCTCTTGAGACCATGGTGAAATTTGTTATTCTTAAAGATGACTCAATACCTTAGCCTAATTTTTAACCACCCTTATATGCATTATAGTATTAATAACATCATCTTGATGTTCTCATATATTAAGAGGAGAGATTTTAAGAGCTAATGGTTCTAGATGATAAGGAGAGTAGAGATGATTGGTAGATACAAATGAAGCTCTTTCAAGAGATTGAATAGCTTTTCCAAGATGAATACCAAGTATATGAAAAGGTGGAGAAATATTATTCCATGGATGATAATGAAAAATATTGGGTGGATTATGTATAGATTCTTCATGATCTTGAACAACTTGCAACTGAGAAGAAACCTAGTCTTATTAAGAGCACCAAGGAAATAAAAAAGGTATATCTTATTGAACCACCATTGGAGGTCATAGTTGAGGATACATATGATAAAGTTGAGGTTATTTGAATGCAATAAGAGTTAATTTCCATAGTTATCCTAGTTATAGATGCTTGGTTCTCATTGAACATCATTTTAATGAAGTTAGCAAACACCATGAATAATATGGAGGCATCAATGCCAAGGGTCAAAAGGATACATGACTCATTAAATACTTCATGTTATGAAATAAGAGAGGTTTCAAACTTACCCTTTGATCCTAGAGGATGTGTTCATTTTAGGTTAGTTAGTGTTTGAATTAGTTATTTTGGTTTTTGTGTGTGTGTTTCATAAGTTCCCATGAACATTAGTGTGTGTTGGTTTAGTTATTTCTATTTCTATTATTAATTTTTAGTTATTTTATTGTTTGGTTTATTTTCAAAGGAAAATTTTATGTCAAAATAGTGCATAGGTGACTCCATGGCCCAATGGATAGGATTAGGCTACTAGTCATGGCATACTAAACATACCACCCTTAGGAAATTACCAAAAAATATTGACCATTTTGACCACAAGTAAAAATGAGTCAACCCCTATAGTCAAAAACTTGAATAGTGATCTATTATAATGTCATGGGGTGCTTCATAGTCTATTTGATGTCATTTCATATTATTTTTAACTTTGGTCATACTCTAATTAAGTCCTTATGTCATTTTGAGTCATATAGGGGTCATTTTAGAGTCATCTATGAAAGTGGCATGGTTTTCAAGGTGTCTAAGTGTTATTTTTTTCCTTCAAACATTCCATACATTATATTACCTATCAAAAATGCTAGTCTTATCTAAAAACTTATAGGTGATAACTGAAAATCAAGAAAACATGTCCAAAAAAAGGTGTTTTAAAGGTGTATAGCTTATAAGGGAGTGTTACATGTGTGTAAACCTTATGGGATGACTATTAAACTTCCATATACTCATATCAAAATTTTATTATCTTAAAAATTTGTAAAAAGGTCCAAAACCATTATGTTCCTTCATCACCTTTCTATATATGCAAAACCAGTCAGTAGGTTTTTGGTTTGTATTACCACTAGGATGACTTCCAAGTTAAATACCTTTGGGGGTTGATATTAATCTTAGTCAGATAAAATTTAATTATTAAAGTTTATATATTAGTCCTTTTTGATTTATTAATCATTCTTTACAAGTTTACTATGGTTTTTGCTTGTTAAACTCCATACCCTATAGGTTTTTTTATTGTATGGAAAAGTTCATATGATATAGTTGATGTAATTGACTCCATAGGACATGGAAATATTTATCTCATGTTCCCCATTATTGTTTTCATGTTTAAAAGTGTTTTTATGGACAAAAATTCTCAATTTTGTAAGTTAGCATCACATGGAGTTGCAGACATCTTTTCACCATTTATAGAAGTTGTAGTCATAGTGTTTGGAGATTTGATCACATTCATGGAGGAGAAATGATTTTTCTAAGAGGTTTAAAATATTATTAATGTATGATAAATTTAATTATATCCTCCAAATATCACAAGATAGACTATTTAACTATGTTCTATAGTTGAATTCATAATTACATCAAGTTATAAAGTTTTATAAGGCTTAGTCATAAATTAAATGTAAGGCTTATAATTGTCACAATATCATAATCCCAGATCAAATATCAATGGAATGTGGGTGATCTCCCAAATTCAATAATTCAAATTCCCCCATATCAATATTGATGGTATATATTCTTATGTATAAATTTTGATCGATGATCCATGTTAAAGACTGGGGTAAATATGTTAAGATAGATATACGATGCACATTTAATCATGCAGATAGAGATATAATGGTGAGCACAAATTCAATAGGTTAGAGGATAATAAGAATGAATTTTATGGTTCCATGTGTCATGATCATGGTGAATTGGTAGCACATCAATGACCTACATTTGATGATATGTTTAGCAGATCAATGGCATGTATTTGATCATGTAGATCAAAGATTGATGATGTGCATCAATCATGCAGATGGAGATTGATGGTGAAAATTAAGTCAATAAGTCAATAATCCTATATTGTACACAAGGCCACCACATGGTGTAAAAGTTTTAACTAAATGAAGACTAATATCAGGGTCCATAAAAGGCAAACAAAGCTACAAGTGTCACAATTTTAGAAGCCCAAATCAAAGATCAATGACCAATGTTGAAAGTCAAGGATAAAAGACTCTTGAAGAGATACATATAGAAAATTTAATCAAGTTTCATGGGACATGAAATTAAAACACATATCTAAAGAGACAATGGTCATATTTCTAAAATTAAATAAATAACATGGTAAGGAGATGACACATAGATAGATAGGTCAGATCTAAAGGTTTTGTGGACCCCAGCTTGTAAATGTATAAATATGAGATCAAAATATGATTTGGGTTACCAAATAAAATAATTAAAATTCATATTCCACTATTAAATATCATTTAATACCACCTCATAAACCCTAAAGTCCCAGACAAACACATGTAATAGGTTTAACACAGTCATGGAGGGTTCATGATGAACATCAATCCTAGAATGGTAGGTATATTTTTATACTAGTATATATAAATTACCTCATTATGAATATAATGGATTCCTCCATCTTATTAAAATCATGATATTTGCCCCCTTTAGTGGTGGGGCATTCCAAAATGTCCAAATGATGAAGATGGTTTTCTGAACAAGCAAAATGAGTTCTACACCATATGAGTTTCATGCCTTAGATGGACATTTATCCTATCAAATATTTCATGTTCCATATCTCACTTCATTATAATACATGTATAACTAATTTTCTTATCATGACACATATTATTATTACTCTTGGACTTCTCACTTCTCTCTTAAAGTCCAAAAGTAGCAACCATTGTGGCTATTGTAAACTAATTCTAATCTATGTATGATGAATCCATGTTAGAATGAAATTGTATTTTGCCTTTGAAAAATCAATATAAGTATTATTTTGAGTTTATAAATAATTTTATAAGTGTTAAAAGTGATGTATGGTGGAGATAGAGATAACTCTCTATCCTTTCTTCCCTTATCCTCTCATGTTTATGCAATAGTTCATATTCTAACAGGTCATATAGAGTGTAATAAAGTGTTTTAGGTTCCTTTAAAGTGTGAAATTATTTTTAGAGTGTTCATTCTACCCTTTGGTTTATTTACCTTGTGTTTCTTTATGCATATCACCTCTATATTGAAACATTGATGTTAGAACTTTTTGGAACTTAGAAGCTAGTTTGTATGACTTATTCTATTATGATAAAGTATGATAGTTTTGTGGAAAAAAACTTGGTATATCACCCCCTTAGAATAGGTTCATTTAATGTAAATTTCTCACTCTTTTCTCATAAGTAAGCACTAGTTTAGGTAATAATCATTTCAAGATACATTCAGTGAGCTAGCCCTTAAATATAGAGGCTCACTTCCACTATAGGTAAACCCACATACTAGGAAGTGTTCCCATATTGGTAAAATATAGAAGAGGCTTAAACACCATCTTCTAGGGTGCAATATTTGGTGACAATAGTAATAACTACATTTATGCAGTATAGTAGTGCTTTTATCTCCTCTCTTATCTCATATTTTTTAATAAATATGGATGGAAATTCCATATTTTAGAATCCCTCTACAAGGTATAACAAAACTTTGCTTCTATAAATATGTGTAAATGGTGGCTTATAAATGTTGGATTAAGGCCTTTGGATTAATATAAGACTATATTTTACCTTATCCATGCTTGTATTTTAAGTTAATTTTTGTGTTTTATTGATCTACATTTATGGTAGAGAGTGTTACCCCTTGTGTATCTCAATTTCCCTTCACCTTGGTGAAATAGGCAAGTTTTTTTTAGGTCATATGATGTGTTACAACTGGTTATTCAAGTGATTATTTGTGGTATATCATTAATTGTGTCTTGTGTAAGACTTTTTAGTTATTCCCCTAGTTCTAGCATAGAACATCACCTTCATGTGAAACACTTATGCAAGAAATGCCTAATTTGGAAATTATGTAGGATAAATTTTTGTCTTTATTAGTCATATTTTTATATTCTAAGTAGGTAGAGGAAGTCCTCAATCTTGTTGCATCACCCCATTTATAATTTTTAGCTTTAGTCTCTCTATTATCATGAATAAGAGTCTTAGTGTATCTTAGGTAGTCTTTGTTGGTGTAGGTTTTAGTAATGTAACTTAATCCTAATTTAGGTGCATTATGGTTAAAAAGGATCTATCCTTATCTAAAGATTAACTCCTATCATAGGCCATCTATAACCTATGATATTTTTCATTATGTCATTTAAAATAGGTCTCAGGCCTTGATAGGGTGTATTTTAACATGACAATTCCTTCATATAGGAAACAAAAGCCATATGTAGAATATAGTGGAGAATTATTTTGGGTAAAACATTTCAAATGCAAAAAATATGGCCATAGATATTATGAATGCATAGAGTATCTATAGGAAAGCTGTAGTAATTAATTTATACAAGATGAATATGAGGAAGTGTAGGATCATGTGGAGAATTAGAAGTAAAAGATTATTTATTAGTAAAGAGGGAGATACTCAAACTAAATAAAGAGATCAAAGAATTAGTATAGAGAAAATATTTATTTAAAACCACCTACAAGTACAAAGGTAAGTGTTTCAAAATGATAATAGGTAGTGGTAGTATTGATAATATAGTATCTTTAGATATGGCTGAGAAGTTAAATTTGAAGAATTTAACTCTTCTCATACCCTATAAGGCATAATGGTTTCAAAAATGACATCATGTATTAGTAAATGAATAATACAAGGTAGAGTTTTAGATAGATAGCTATAAAGATGAGGTCTTATGTGATTTTATGGCCATGGACTACCATGTCTTATTAATAAAAACTTATAAATTTGATAAGAAAGTAATCTATTATTGAATAAATAAAACTTATTCATTTGATAAATATGGAAAAGAAAACACATATTGACATCAGTGAGGGATGAAGATGTAGTTGTATAAAATAGTAGTCATGTGTTTATGATGAATAATAAAGAGATATTACATTTTTAGTAGGTAAAGTAAGAATAAGTAAGTTGTACATTTCTTATCAAAACAAAAACAATAATTACACCTATTTAGGTAACTAATTTATCATTAGAGCCTCAGAAATTATCTGATAAGCATGTTGAAAAAGGGATTGATGAATTACCTCATGAACTTGTTAAGTTTTAGTTAGATTTTAATGGGATTGATGATAGTCAATGAATAACATAGGATATTTATGTGAGGGAAAATTATAGTAATGTAAGATTATATGTAGAATTAAAAACAACTTTGAATGTTATAGATGAGTCATTGGCAGTCCATGGTGATAAGGAAAAACATGTAAGTAAGAAGAAGATGATTGTGTTGAAAGACAATGAAATGATGAGGTTCTTAAGTGAAGAACCCAAAGTTGGTTTTGAAAATACTAAGAAAGAAGGAGTTTATGACTATTCCATATACGAAAGAGTCCTCATGAAGCAAGAGTTAGATGTGAAAGTTGATAAAAAGGAATAAGGAGACCCATTTGCTTAATTATGGGTAGAAGATTGAAGTATTTCATAAGTGTGAAAATGTATAATCATCCTTAGCTAATTAGGGAATACATATATGTTTCCATGAAGGAGGATGAAAAATAAGTGATTCAAGTTCAATCTCATGCACATGAAGAGAAGAACATGGTATTATACTATTCATATGTGAAATAAGGTAATAAATAACCTCCATAATGGGATGAAATCCTTACTTTTCCTGTAATTACTATTAGCTACTCCATGTGTAAGTCATATTCATATATAATAATGGGCCTCAAAGAAATAATATAAAAGTTGATTTTCTTAATATGTTTACTCCAAGTACAAGTATAGTAAAGGAAAATAAGAGTAAACTAAAAATGAAAGGTATAGAGATGAATGAAGGTAGTACCTCAACCTTATAGGAAGTCCAATCATAAGAAAAATATATATAAATGGAAAGATAATTGGTATAATTATGTGGATATAAAGTTTTAACTTTTAAAACTCAGCCTTTTGTTGAAACTATAGAAAGGAATTCTATCCAAATAGAGTTAAAGTTTAAAAATAAATATACCAATGTATATTTAGGTAGATATACATTTGGAGAAAATGGATGTATGCATAAACCACTATCCCTTATAAGAAATCCTTGGGATACATAAGGGTATAAATAATCAAGAAAAACAATAATATTAAATATAATAATAACATAAATCAAAATCATCTATAGTTGATAATGACAAATATATAGGAGCAATAATGAAAACTTAGGAGCAGGAGCTCATGGAATTTTTTAAGTATGAATGTCTAATTCAGATGCATGCTTTTAAACATTTCAGTTATGTTTGTTTGGATCTTTATTAAGTATTATATGTTATTTTAAATAAATAATGAGCATTTTATATGCTTCATTTGTCATTCTTATTCCATTTATAAGCAATTCTAGTTTTCACTTCAATTCACGAAATTAAAAAAAATGAATTTATTATTAAGAATTAGGAAGGTTTTAACATGTTATGAAGGTATTTTTACTTATTAATAAGATCCTTAGGTTTAAATTACATTTTATAAATGTCATTTAATTTTCAACCTAGCTTTAAATGTTATTAATCATGTTTAAAACCATTATAAGGTGAAAACAATGTAGGATTATGACTAAACAAGGTAGGTTTGAAGAGTCTTAGGTTGGTTAAGAGTTTTAGGGTGAATGAAACAAGAATAAAACATGTTTAAACACCGTTAAAGTGATAATATACCTTAAAAAATTAAAATATGAGGCTAAGAACATATGAAAACAAAGACGAAATCTTAGTTAGTGGTTTTTTGTGTGTGAAGTTTGCAATAAGTAATAAGGTCTATATAGTCTATATATGTGTTCTAAGAATATATGAATAAAAGGATATTTATTTCTAAATTTAAATTTATTATAAAAATTTATTTACATGTGATTAAAAGTTATTTAATGTATTTCATCTTGTTTATCAGTTTTATGGTGTTTCTCAAGGTTGTAGAGGTCTAAGAAAAGGTATTTGTTGACACAGTCCAAGTAAGAAAGTATGATTTTCATGGTATCTTAACTGTTTAAAACTATAAGACACTTAAATTAGTTTATATAACATATAATTTTTATAATAAAAATTATATATATCTTTTATCATTCATAATATAAGATAATTCATCAAGTTTATCCTCTAGGGTTAGGTACAATCTGCCAAATCTTATGTTAGGTTTTAACTCACAAAATTGAGATATATTTCAATTGAAACCTATGAAAATTTTTAGATATATTTAATATAATATTTTATAAATTATTAAATTGGTTTTAATTCTTTAAATTCTAAATATGATTAAATATTATTATCTATTTTTCTTTGTAAACCTAGACAAACCTTAAAATAGGGCTAAAAATAGTATATTTTCAAATTTTGTTGAAAATAAAAGGTTGAAAATGGATGATAATTTTTTTTATTGGTATATTTAATTTTCACCTAAGTTTATTAATTCATTTAAATTATCATTTAAGTTTTATAAGATTCATTATAATATGAAAACACTGAATACAGATCTAAAACAAGGTCTAAAAGATTGTTTGTGATTATTTGCAATAAATTGATTTAATAATATAAAAATGTTACTTAATGGAGTGATATAAACACTGAAATTAATAAAATATTTTTTTATATCATCAATAAACATAAGTGTTAATTAAATATTCACTAGTATAGTAGAAAATTGAAGGATGTTAACAGCCTATGAGTCAAGATATCATTAAAGAAGGTATAATTTGACCCATTATGAATTATAGTTACATAAATAGGGGTTAATTAATTACAAATAAAAAATCAATTACAATTTCCTAAATTAATACTTATGTGGTGGGTGAATCAATTCAAGTTGTTACTAGTGAACAAACTTATCAAAGTCCTCAACAAACAAAGGAACCTATTCAATAATTTTTTTCCATGAACATATATTTACACATATCTTGAAGAAATTATCAAAATAATCATAAGTAATATATACCTCTTTTTATCCCCATATATTATAATATAAAATTACCATTATTATTCAATAAAGAAGACTATTATTAAAAAATAAAATATTAGTATAGTAGTGATGATGAAGGAACACAAGAAATAATATATGAATAAATGTGCAAGAATTATTTCAATCCTATTGATGAATATGAAAAATAGATAATTTATTATTTACATAAATTATAGTAAGTGAATAAAAAATTATATCTCCTTTACATAATAAATGTAAAGCAATAATTTATGAATAGTAAAGTACTTGCAATATCATTTTATAGATCATTTCAGATTATACTTATTCAAGTACTTCTAAGTAGCAAATTCTAAATCAAATGTCAAAAATATAATAATCAAAGCAATATTTTATTTTATTCAAACAAGGTTCTATTAATTAAACTAATTACAATAAACAATCAAATAATCCTCTTTAAAAAGTGGTCCCAAAAGATAATCCCAAGTAGCTTTCTCCGTATCTAGAGCCTCTCATAGTAAAACCATCTATAAATAAAAAATAATTTACTAATGTTATGTTGGCATGCCTCCATGAGGCTAACCTATGTATTCTTAATCTTATTAACTACCTTGGATATGGAACACGACATCTCCATCAAGATAGAAGACCCACATATTTCAATTTATCTATTACATTACAAATCACAATGGGCTCAAAGTCATGTTCTACACTATTCCATATTCATCCTGATTTCTTCAAATATAATGTTATTCTTGGGAGATAATGGAAAAAACTAATGCTAGGTACCCTCAATACTAATTATGATTCACTCAAATTTAAAAATTATATTTCAATGGTTATTATTTCTAAGGAAGGCATAATCACAATCCAATAGAACATTGATGAACATATTTTAGTAGAATGATGTAATGTAAATATGGCACACTTTAAGGAAACTTAAATTTTTACACATGAGAAACCTATTAAAATAGGTGGGTTGTTATATAAACTCTTTATGTGGTACTCTGTGGGAGATTTATTCAAACCAAATAATCAATTTACATACTTTCTAATTACCTACTTGTGGATAACTTATTTGCTCCTTTTTGTTTTTGTTTATTCCTCTACACATAATTTAATTATTATTATATCTCTTGGCTCTATTTTCATCATGTGGTAATTTAACTTTCCTTCATCCTTGTCTTTATTTTCCTCACCACTTTGTTGAGTGTTATTCTAATCTCTCCCTTATTTTTCCATTTCATAAATTGGTTACATTATATATTTTTTCCACACTTTTTTAAAAATTTCATTAACACATGCTTTGCTTACCAAATATGGAAAAAAACTAGAACTATATATATATATATATATATATATATATATATATATATATATATATATATATATATAACAAAAATATTAAAACCAATAGCTATATGCATAATTTCATGTTTTTTAATTGCATATTTTCATATATCATCTATATTAATGTTTAGTATATAGCATATTTCATTATGATTTTAACAAGGTATCTGAGTGTGAAAAATGACACATTTATTTATTAAAATTAAATATTCTTACACAAAATAAGTGATCCTATTCAAAAATCTTGCATATAGTTTATTATTACAATAACACACTATTAAAATAATGCATTATGTCCTTGTCCTCTACTGTGCTCATGTCCCTATATACTTTACATCTCTGATTTAAATTACAACACAATCATAATGACTTCTTATATATATTATGGTCACATGTAAGAAATCCCACTCATATTTCACTCATATTTTAAAAATAAAACATATGTTTCCATGGTATCGATGTTGGGCTAGCTTTATACCCAACAACCTTTCTTAGTTGGGGGCATCTCATTTATATACATAAGCTATTTTATAGGTATTATTTATCCACAATCTCCTCCCATGTTGAGATATAACAAAAATACATTTATTTTTTCATTCATACTTTAAATGTGCCATAATGAGTATGATATAAAATAACACAAACATATACACATATGATCAAAATATGCTACTTTTAATTTTCTCCATGCTTCTTTTAGATACTTGTTTCCTTAAATCATATGTTTTAATTATTTTTATTATTTTATGTGGATCTTGATATTGTGTATGTTCAAACATACACCATGTTTATTGTATTACATAATCATGTCTTATGTATATGAACCTTGGCTTATATGTTTTTGAAACATTCACATGTCCTTTGTATTTAGCCTATGGGCCTTATGTTTAACATTTATGAAAATTTTATATCTTTATATGACATCTTACATATACCTACTTCTTGTGTGTCTTTGTGTGATTTTGTTTACACATTTGATGCATATCATGCAACATTAGGTATCTAATTACATACATCTATGGTGTCATGATCAATATAATGAACATACTAATTACATGATTTAATGATTTATATATTAAATACATTTCTTACAATACATATAAAATACTTGCAAGTTTTATACATGTTTCATACACCTCATCAATGATAAACTCAATTACAATGATTCAATGTAATATCAAAAAAAAATCATATGTTTCAATTTTACATATTTTAGATCTTAATACAATTAAAATTCACATGTTATTACTTGATTACATATTTAACAAATGTTTTCACTCTTTATTTTGAGACAATTGATTTACAAGAGATTTACCTCATCTAAAAATGTTGGATCATAACGTGTTTATATCCAAGTTTTTAAAAGTATTAGATGTAATATTTGATAGTTCATATTTTGAGGGAATTTGGCTTACTCATGCACCCCACTCTTATATAAACTTTAGCACATATACACTTGTGTGAAGATAATTATAAAAATTCAAATAGTTTTCAAATATCAAATTATCATTATGTGAAATTTAAGGGGAATTATATGCATTCATGTCCAAGATACTACTTCATAAAATTCAGATTTGTCTTTTTCAAGCAATCAAAGTTTAAAGAATTTACAATCACATATAGATTTATTTGCAGCTATGGGATTTGTATTTTTTATGTAGACCATGTTTTAGCTTAGGGATACTCCAATATTAATTTTAATTTAGTGATCCATGTACTAGTTTCCACCTCTTTGTTTTAGTTAAGTGATCCATATTTGAGTTGAGTGACATTGTATGTCTTAGTTGCACTCTATAGAACCAATTTTTTGACTCATACTCATTCAAAATAATTAAAAAAAATCTATGAGGGATGGAGAACTCAAAAATCATCATTGATTAGTAAAATTGAGACTTGATCATTATTAATTAACTATAGGATCGACACTTATCCACATGCCTCAACAAGAGGGTATGCACATCTCCATGACAAAGATAAAAGTGTGTTGGCACTTAGATATCACATTTAATTTACTATAGAAATTATATTCATAAATATAATAAATTGGGGGATGTAGAAAATTAAATTTAACAAATAAATGAATGGTAATGCTTGTCCTTGACATCTTTACCTTCCTTAATCAATTCACCATTCTGAGAACTTGTAGTCTCTATTGAAGCCTTCAAAGTACTGTAATTAGTGTGCATATTAATAAGACTTCCCTATTATGTCCCTATTGATCCCTATTCAACATTTATTTCAATGTCACTTTTATTATATAAGACTTTAAACCTTATATAAAATAAAACACTATCATAAAAGGACATATTACATCATTTTCTGGTAGTGTCTTTGTCCATAGTGTTCTAATAGTCATATTTTCAAAATGTCATGCTTCATAACATCTCTCCTATGTAAACCAATAGTTTATTTATCAAAATAATTTCAAATATTCACCTATAAAATCACATCAAGTATCACACTTGATACCCCTAGCTACTCTATCTATCACTCTTTTACAAAGGTAATTGCAAAAGCATATATTTATTTAACAAAGAGTCCTATTATAATTATGCTACAGTATTATAGTCATTGACCAAGATAACATTTTTTATCATAGGTTGAGGACATTTTCTTTTATTAATTATAATAAAATTTTATATTTTCATATATATGATATTACATAAAGTGATAACTACAACAGCCTGAGGTCCATTAAGATTATGTAGGCTAGACTCTGTCAATAAGGAGTTTTTCAAGGATAACTCAGCCATATCCCACTTCCACACTTTTTCCCCCATATTTAAGTTTATCTTGTTTATGTAATTATTCAACCTAAGGTTTTGATTTTTCAGTTCATCCATGTATCTAAACAATATATACATAAAATCAAACAATATAAACACCAATGTGAACAATCCCATATTTTTAGATCCTTTACACAGTTTGTTTGGATAAAGTTTTAGTATTAAACAATGATGTGTTATGATCCTATCTATATTATATGCACATGTCTCTATATATATTAGATAAAATTTTCAAATTATTTATATCTTTATGATTCTTAAAAATATTTACAATAGTCATAGTTACTGAATGAATAAAACAATTTGAAAAAAATCAATTTGAAAAGACATCTCTCTAATCCTAACCCTAGTTTATATTTTTAGCAATTATAATAATTTATTATGTATGTATGTATGTATGTATCTATATTATTATATATTATTTAACTTTATATAAAATATTTAAATAGTCTTCATTTTTAATTAGAGTTAATTTTCTATCCTAATTAATTATAGTGTAAACAGAGCTTTCTTCAACTTATATACTCATAATTATTTACCCTTTACCTCAAAAACTTATGCTTACCACACATATAATTATTATTTAATCACTCCAATTATGAATGAAATTTTTACATCCATTTTATGTATTTTCCATATCTTATGAACAACTACATCAAACATTAATTTTAGATTATCTTGACATGCCATAGGTGCATAAGTTTTCTCTTAGTTAACCCCATATATAATTAGTATAGGTTTTAAATTGTCAAATGTACCACAAATTTTAAATTTGGCCTTATAGACCCAGTTGTTTCAAATTACATATTCATTTAATTTATGGTTTAAAATGCTCCATGCATAATTCCTCTCAATTGAATCCATCATGAATTTCATAACATCAACCCATTCTTTATTTTTAATAAATTTTGCATAACTTCTTGATTCACTAGCCACATATGATAATGCAAACATTGTATTTTCATTATAAACATCATAAAAAATAATTAAATTCATTATTTTTAATCCTTTTTATTCTTCTCTAATAATTATGATATAACATTTTATTGGTTGGATATGTATGCAATGAACAATTGTTCTTGCTTGGAGTTGATGAAGATGAAAGACTAGTCTTATGGGAAGAGCTAGTATTGTTTCTTGTTGAACTAGAAAAATGTGTAGCAATTTATTAGCCCTCATAATAAAATTAAATATTTTTACCCCTTCACTTGTGACCTATGTATCTATATGATCATAATTAGTATATACCTCATTTTGAAAAATTACAATCCCTAAAAATAATTGTGGATTTAGTAGTAGGATTATAAAACTTGTATGTTTTTATATCATCACTTTATCCTATGAAAATAAAAGGAAAACTTTTTGGATATTATTTTTTCCTATTATCATATGGATTATTTACAAAATATAAATAACCAAATATGTTTAGATGAGAAACAACTAGTTTTAAACCATAACAAGTTTCATAAGATGTTTTGTATTTAACTTCCATTTTAGGACTTTTGTTAATGACTTAGACTATTGTTTATACTACTGATCTATCGTAAAAACACATTTATAAGTTATTATTATCCAACATAGTCCTTGATAAATTTATTATGGATTTATTTATTTTTCATCTACACCATTATTTTGTTGTTTTTAAGGAGTTATTAGTTGGCTTTTCATTCTATGTGAAGCACAAAACTCATGAAATTCATTAGAAAAACATTCACATCCTCTATCATTTCTTTAGGATTTGATGGAATATCCACATTCATTTTTAGAAAAAATATTAAAGGTTTTCAAATATGATAATCTCCACTTTTTTATTTATTTTTTTTAAAAAAAAAACCCCCACATAAACCTTATATCTTGGAATTCCTTTTTTCACTCTCTTGATTAGCTTTATTCTTAGTTTTTTAGTATCCTACAATGCTTTATCATGTGTAATAGTTTTATATATTAATTACAAGCAAATTATTTCTTAATTTTAACTATGAAGTTATCTTCATATTCACCCTATGAATTTGATTTTTCTTAACTCCTCTGATTTTGTTTATAATTTTCCTCTTTGGTGTTTGAAACTTATGCCTTGGTTTTGAGTGTGTTTTCTTGATCTCATGTGTATAGTCTCATCTATCAACATGGTACAAGAGATACCCATCTAATTTATCAAAAATATTAGTGTTTATTTCCTTAAATTACTCAATAATGATCATAATATCCAATAATTTTTAACTTAAACATCTCAAAATTGTCCTTACTATAGCACTATATTGTATAGTTCTCCAAAAACCCTCATTTTATGCACTAAGTCATTTATCTTTATGAAATATTCTACAAACTCCTTAATTATCATAAATTATCAAAACTTAAAAATTCGTTCTAAGAGTTTGAATTTTTTATTTTCTCATCTTAGTATATACTCAATATAGATTTTTAAAGGTATTTCATGCCTCATTGGAATTTTTATATCCTAGAATTATTGGATATATGTTAGGGTATATGACACTCAAAAGATAAAGTAAATATAGTGCATCTTCCTTTTCTTAATATTTATTTTAGATACTAATATTGAGTCAAATTTTTCTAATAGACAAGAGGTTTTTATCAATGGATAACATTATCTCAAACTCATTTCTATACAATAATTCTCTTCAATTGATCTCTCTAATATTCATAGAATTAGAATTCATAAAATTAATTATACTCCTAATAATAAATTGAAACCTTAATTAACCTTTATTGAATAAGTATATAATATAAAACTAAGGTTTTATTTTATGTATGGAGTGAAAATAATCTTTGATTTACTCTTAAATTTAATCTATATATCAACCAATATATCCCAAAATTACTAGTTATTAATCTAGTTGTATTGTAAGTGTGATTATTATACAAAAAATACACTAAATAACTTGAAATTAAAATACGCATTATTTTTGGTTTTTATTTTTTAATGTTATGTTATTAAATTATAGATATAAATATACAAAAAATAAATCTAAAAAAGAATTATTTTGCCACACTTGTTTGTGCATAATTCTTTATTAATAATTAAAGCTAAAACAAGCTTATTACAAGATAACTTACATGATAAGTTATGCCTAGAAAAATTATAAAGTGAAAAATAAATTAAGACATTTAATTAACAATTTATAAATTATATTTTAAGATTATATATCATCTCAATATTGTACACTTGGCAAACTCAGACTTAGGTTATTCCTCTTGGTTATTTACCTTTTTGACTTCCTTAAGTCTTGTATCTAGTCTATATTTGTGCCCCTTGGAATACATATCTTAGTCAAAAAAATCTTATTTTGATGACCAAGGTCTTATATATTTCCTAAAATGCTTAAAATTTACTTGTCTTTCATTTCTACAAATTTTAAACTAGTGCCTAATTTCCTACTCTATGGACACTAACATCAGTGATAGACAATAGTGTCGACACTATTTTCCTATCATGATGAAAGTGTCCAGTGCCCTAAATTTATCCAATTTACAAAATAAACATATCCTAATCTTCAACATAAGTTATTTAATTTGATTTATTACTTGAAAGGGTTGATATAAATATAATATCAACCCTCATTCATTCCTCACCTAGAAATCTAGAAAAAGACCAAACAAACCAAGGAAAATTATCAAAATAACTCTATAAAACATTTTTTGAACAAATATTCCATATTTATATAAAATTAATAGATACAACACATCTATAGCTCTTAAGTACTAAAGGATTACCCAAGTGTTTGATTTGACAAGTTATAAAGTAGGTCACTATTATACTTGATTTACACATATTATATGATTCACACATAAGCCAAAATGTATGGGAGAAATACATGAGTTTTAGGTCATCTTATATATTATTTTTTGTGTAGGTAACACCTTATTAAAGTGGGGTATTTAGGGTCAGCTTAACACCCTATGCCTGCTAACCCATTTTCCCCCAAGGTCACTATGGAGATAGAAAAATAGGTTTTTGATATTTCACAAGGAGTTATATTACATGACTTAGATTAAAATTCACCAAATTGAAGGTGAATTTTAACCCATAAAAATCTAAGTGGTCACATCCTATTTCAAAATATATTTCATACAAGACACTTATGTTGAACCTAGACAGTATCATCAACATAACCATCATAGAATAACATTACTATCTAGAGCACCAAAAGTTTCAGAGCCATAATATGATGAATATTATATAATATCCTTCTAACCTAATTTATACTTTTTATAGATCTATAACTGTATTAATATTAGAACAAGCTAATTACATTACTTATTTTTCATTTCTATATCTAACATAGTTGTAATTTTCATATTTAAACTATCTCGGCATAATAAATTTAATGTATGATTATGTCCTATTTTATCATATAATTGTCATATTATAAATTATATTATCACCTTTGTTACATTTCATTTCTATATATCCATTTAACTCAAATCTAGGGTAAATGATAAGATCACCTTAGATCAAAATTTTAGGGTAAAACACCAATAGTTAAAATAAAAATAGACTCATAAAAATATAACCCAAAATAATTAAAATTATATTGAATAAAATAAGGCTAACTTATTGACAAGATAAGGTTAGCATGCAAGAAGCCTTTCTTAAAAAATAAACAAGTCATACACACTAGACAAGTTAGGCACCTAAGATAACTATAAATAAATAAATTGACTATAAAAGTTAATTTCAATTTTAAAATATCTTAAAATTTCACCCACATCTTTAGTATTAATGGATAAGTGTGTGATCTCAGTTAAGTAAACATTCAATGAACTTCACTCTAACTAGTTATTCTAGATATTTTCTAGGAATTTCCTAATAAGTGTCTAAATTTGACAAAATGATTAATCTATGACAAATCTAAAGTGAATAACCACTCTAAATAAATAAAAAACCAAATAAACTAAATATAAAATGAATAATCAAGTTCACATATTGGCATAATACTAAACAAATAAGTAAATGACTAACCAAGTTATGTCTCAATAATGTTCTCAATTAGATTTGAAGTATCCCAGTTATGTAAAATATATTTAAAAAATGGAAATTAAAATGGATTGGGTTAAAAATAAACTATGATTTAATAAAATGAAGCATTTTAAAATGAAACTAAAAATATTTAAGATGTTGGAAATCGAGCTTGTTAGGTAATCCCTTACCTATTGGCCAAACATTGTCTACTAAACAATGTCCGAAAAAAGAAAAAGAAATTGAAGACATGTTTCTAGTCTCACATTTATAGTTTTGTTGATATCTTTATGTATGTAATGGTCTCTATTAGACTTGACATTGATCATGAAATAGGAGTAGTAATAATATTTATGGAGAATCCCAGAAAAGAATAATGGACTATGATGAATAAGGTCTTTAGGTATTTACGTAGGTTTTCTACCTATGAATATTATATCAAGGTAATCTTAGTAAAATAAAAACATTGAATCTAAATGGTTTCATGGATTTAGACTAGATTTTATATCTTGATTAATGAGGATATACAAGTGAATATGTGTTTGACTTTTATGGAGGAGATGTAATTTGGATGATAAAATGACAAGCTAGTGTTGCAATATCCACCATAGAGGCTGAGTACATGGTAGCTACTCAAGTATGAAAGGAATAAATTTAGATTCAAAGGTTAATTTACATTATTTGGTTTGTTCATAAGGTCATAAGGCTAGATTGTGAATCTCAAAGTGTGATTTTTCTATAACAGAACCCTAAGTATCATTCTATAATGAAACACATTGATGTGTAAAACCATTTTAGAGTAAAATGGAGTAAAATAACATATTATTGGTGAAGGAGGATATGATGATAATGATGTTGAATTTTTTACAAAGGTTATGAGTATTATTAAAATTTACTAATATAGAAAATAAATGGGTGTAACAACCCTTAGCTACAACAGGTACGTCCATGAGACCCCTTATGGGAAGTATTCAAAATGTTGGATATTTTTGGAATTGTGTTGTATATTTTCCATGATTTATAATCTAGTAGATTTTAGATCTATAATAGGGCCTACTCAATGCCCAAATATTTTTTGGGGCCATATGGGTATATGTTTAGGTGATTTTAGCTATGTTTTATATAACTTATGGTTTTGATACCCATGATATTGTAACACCACTTTTAATATTACTTATTTATGTGTCTATATATACTGGCACATATATTAGGGGAATTTCATAAATAAGAAGTAGTTTATTTTATTTCAATAATGTTAAATTCATATAAATTGAAATGAGGTTACTATGTTGGGTTTTTCATTAAAAGGTTTGCCCATGTGAAATCTTGTGTATTGTATCATCTTGTGTGTATTCCATTTCTATTTTTTAGCTTAAATTATCTATTATTATTGATTCTCTCATTTTATTTTATCATATCTATTTTGTCTTCAATTTTTGATAAAATCTAATAAAAAAACATTAATTTCATCTTATGAAGAGGTTATTACATCATAAAAATTATTATTTTATCAAACAATAAATATTGTCCCCATGGTTAATAATTCTAATTTTATAAATTTTTACCAACCATTCCTAAGAATAAAAACATGTTTATTTTCCCATATTTGATTACTAAAATCATGTTTTTGTTCATTATAGATAAATTAAGCCAGCTAAATCAAAATTATGATCCTATTGTTGATATAAATTCATTATGTGTCATATACATAAGTGATTATGTTACAAATGCATGTGAAAAAAAATAATATGATACACATGAATATTTTTTAATAATATGTATTCTAAATTTGATGATGATGCAAAATAATTTCACATAATAGAGGACTTATAAGAGAATGAGGAAGAATCAAACTAGGATGAGATAATGTCTTGTATCAAATTTTAACAATGAGTTATTATGAAAGTAAATATATTAAATAAATATGTTATTAATTAAATCATAGAGGACAACATCAATGAAAAATTAGAAACATATTTGAAAATTAATTTATTAAATCAAGATTTTATTCCAAGAATAATAGAAAACTTTCTAAATAACATGGAATATTAAGATTTGTAGGATTTTACATGTTATGGTGGTGAATATTTAAATATATCATATTCAAAATAAAATATTAAATGTTAGAAAATAGACGCTAACATTATAACATAGGAAAACTATTTAGCAACATAATTAGATCAAGAAGAATCAATATTGATCATGCCCCAGATTATAAGTATTATAAAAATTGAGGTAAAATAACCCAATGTATTTGTATTTCTAGATTTTGAGATATGTGTAACTTAGACAAATGCGTTTTCTAATTTAATATTTTTGAAGAATCATCTTGTTAAGAAACAAATTATGAATCTTATTAAAAAATTTAGGATAAAATTGAATGATATCTTGAAGGAATTAAAAGATATGTTTGCTAGGATGAGAACTATAAATGGTGAAAATTTTATTTTAATAAGCAATACTAGATGTTTCATTAAAATATTCCAAGTTCACTTTCCAAATTTGACTATGAATTGCTAGTTTAGTCTTAGGGTAGGTTATGGATATATTAATTTACTTGATGTTTGTATATTACTGCATTTTTGTATAGTTTGATTTGAGTAATAGTATTATAATATTTCTTATTAAAAAACAAGAAGATAAACTAATATAATCCTTCAACTTAACTTTATAAATTAATACCATGATTACATTGACCATTACAAAGAGGTTTTAGTCACTTTAAATTGAGTAAAAAATTTATTGTGTTTATAATTTTAGGAAAACTAGTAAAAATTTTTGATGGACATCAACATTTTGTTTACTTATTTTATGTTGTTACTAAGGAACTAAATATTTTTTGGGGGATTATCACATGAATTGATATTATTACTTTCATTACAAAGGAAACATGATTGAACTTAATAAATTTATGTATTTCATTGAGTTGTATGAACAATGAAGGATAAATCACTTATGGAAGATATTTTATGAAAATCCTTAAACCTAGCTAAAGTGGTTCCCAACCCTTTGAGAGATTAAAAAATAAAAAATAAAAAATAAAGATGATAATATGAAATATTAAAATAAAATTTATTTCATCCTAAAAGGATGGTTTAAGAAACCTTCATCGGTTTTATAAATGATAGATGTTATACCATAAAACTATAGGTATCTATGTCATGACTATAAATGCTTGGCTAGAAACAAAGCATTAACCAATCCTTCACCCTAAATATGTTCCCATAAATGTAAAAAACAAAATTAAATACCTTTCAAAAATTTATGATTGATAAATTGATCTCTTGACATATAAAAAATCTCAAAATTAAAGCTAAATTAATCACTATACACACATATAAATATTCATATATGTCAAGGCTCGGTATGTTATGTGATAAAAATAAGGCTAATATTCCAGTTTATTTTGAAGATGTGGAAATTTTGTGCATTATTTTTTAATTTTATTTCAAAGTGAAACTAGAGATTTTAGATTATAAACATATTATGAGGTTTTACCTACAAATTATCTATTTGTTGTGACCAAAATGCCACCATTTATTTCTAATAAATTGAGACACATTTTTAGTTTTGAAAAGTAGATATTAACTTGATATTAGATCACAAATCCCCCTTTTTATTGTTTTAGTATTCATAGTATTTATTTATTTATAATGTATACATAATTCATATGATTTAAAGACCTGTGCTAATTAATAAATTTAATGAAACATTATGTCATCACAAAAGCTTATTTATTAAGGACACTTCCTATGAACTCTGGGATATTGTGACCTTTTCTACTCATGTCATGTTTCCTTGAGATCATTATTATTATTTTACTTTCATGAGTTCATTATTTTTAACTCATTTTTATTTTCCACTATAGAAACCATGTGTTCATATAGTCTCAAACTTAATGGAGAGACTTTAGAAACACCAAGCTCTGTTAACCTAAAGAGTTCCATACACTTCAAGATTCATAGTGAATTGTAGCCTACAACATATCACATTTACTATGGTCACATATTGTTAAACTTTAAAGGGATTAATTTTAGATCCCAAATTTTTTTTGAAACTTGGTACACAAACCTATGAAAAAATAGTGAGATATAATTAAATAGGTCAAATATGGGAGAAGCATATTCCTTCACTGATGTAGATGTCCAAATCCTTTCAAACTGATCCAATAGATCTAGATACTCATGCTCCCAATTTGAGTGGCTCTTGTTCCATTTCCTAATCCCTTTAGCCAAATGTATTCAATCTCAGACCTACACATACATAAAATAATATAACTATATTAATCCCATTAGTACTTTTAATAACTAGTAAATTACATTTGTTAAAAATTACTTTAATGTAGCGTTCAAGTTTGTATTATTTTCAAATAATTTACAATGTGAATAGATCAAAATTTCTATCTTATTATATTATATTAATCCAAAATAAGTTAAATTGCAAACTAGAATTGACATAGGTGATAAACATAAGGAAAATTTTAAAACCAAATTAGTTTGTGTATGAATAAGATATGATGACCTAAATCTATCCTCTTTCTCTCAATAAATTATGACACAAATAAGGTCAAAAGAATAGATCCTATGCATACTTGGATGATTAGGTAAGGACCAATGAATTACATAAATCCAATAGAGAAAATGGTTCCAAAGCCTTAACCTATGACATAATGATATAACTCACATTAGATATCAATAAAGGTAAATGGTTATCTAATGGCAATCTTCAAATTTGAAACTCTATCCTAGGATTCACACTTAGTTAGTTGTCTAATGAAAAACATTTGCATTCCATATATTTTATTTAAACTAATATTGTCTTATATAAAGTACATTATACCCCTTAGAAAACACTTTTAGTTCTTTACACCTATTAAAATAAGAGATTATCTTTCATATTGGCCTTAACAAACCAATGTGTTTATTCTAATTTCTATCTTGGATGGTTCACAACTAATCATCTGATCATTCAAATTCCTAGTAGGCTCCTTTAAATAACCTATAATTTATTTGGCATTCAACCTTAATATTATTTTATAACTTTTATTATTCTATTTATTTCTATTTATGAACAATTCTTGATTTATTTAAATCTCTCTATTGTCCTTCATTTAGATCTATCTCTTAATATGTTTTAAATAATTTGAGCTTTTAATAGTGATATGATCTTCTTAAATTGGTCCATTAAAACTATTTCTAATTTACACTCTTGATAGAAATAAATGTACAATACTACTCAATAATGAATTATTCCACAATCTAAATTATTTAACTTAAAAACATGGAGCAAACTATTACACCTACTAGATTTTATTAGTCTTCTTTTTAGAAATTTGCAATTTCAATAACACTTCATAGAGAAAATATAAACTCTATAATTTGGGTATATACCAGTTGCCCATAAAAAAGAGTGTATTTTTTTAACATCAAAACATCTGGCCTTCCCATAATTTTTTATTCAATTTATTTAGTTGTTATAACATATATCTCTTTTGTTATATGATTAGAATAATACCAAAAATAATATAAACTTTGAGTTTATACCTACAGGCCATTCAAGTTAGGATTATTTCTATGAAAATATAATATAAAATGAATGATTTTATCCTTTTAAGATTTTTCAAGTCAATAACTACTACCACAGTGAATTTCGTTCTCCTAAACACCATATCCTGCACAAAGTAACCCAAATCCCAAACACTTTACCAAAGATTAATGACCAACCTAGGCAAACTTTAAATGGTGAAAAAATCTAAAAAATGTTTAATCTAGTTGACTCTTTATTCGCCATCTACCTTTGTTTATTAAAATCCAAACAATCGAGCAATAGTCTCAAAAACCATCTAAATATAACACTTTTTGTTAAATAAATTAGAGTTTTTTTAATACATAGAGCATATTTCTATTAGTTGAGAGTCCTCTAAAATTAATATTTAAACTTATACACAATTATTTGATATTATAACACTTAAAACATGTTTTATTCACCTTGTTCCATCTTTTTCACCCTTTATTTTGCCTTCATGTATACACAATAATGTGAAAACCTCACCTAACATGTTGTTACATAGACTGTCTACCTATTTGAGGGTCCAAAAATATCCAAATAGATGAAATTCCTTATTTTAATCCTAATTAATACAAATAAATATACTAAATAAATGAAATGTTATTCTAAAGTACCTTTTTCATGCTTATTTGGTCTCCATGCACCAAGAAATATGTTCATTCTCTTTCCTTAACATGCTTGCTTGCATACACCATTTTATATTTTCCTCACTCAGTATAATGTTTTAGGACTTAAAGATAAAAATATCACTATGTTAATATAGAAACATATGGATCACACATCATAGATACAAAAGTACATATTCATCATCAAGAAATATATCTTTATTAATTAAAATTTTACATAAAATCCTATATTTAAACACAAGCCTAAAGGCCTTATTTATTATTAAACACTCATATCTCTTTCAATAATACCTCATTCAACCTCATAATTGTCTATTAAATTCAATCAACCCATATCTATGAGGTATAATATTTATATAAGACCAAGATTCTCTCAACTAGTTTTTATCCCTAACAACCAGTCCTTCTTTGGCCTCTTCCAATGTAGTATTTAGATTCTAGAAGAGGTATGAGTTGAATTTATAATTACATGGAGAGAAAATATATTTATAACATATATTAATATACCTTATAGTACCATATTACAAGGTTCATGACTTCATAAAAGGTCACAAGCTCCTTACAAAGCTATTCACAACATAATTTGAATTTTTAAACATAGTATTTTAGAGGGGAACTTTCAAACACTACTAGTTGACCTTAAATGGAAAATTTGAAGTTATTATTGTCTCTTAATACACTCATATTACTTCACCAAGTTACAAATTAGATATTTACATAATTTATATAGTAACATTCTAATACTCTTGAATCAAGCTTCCCTAGTAGGAAATATTTAAGCTCTTACTTAAATGAGTTGCCATCTTAATTTTATTTTCTTCCAACCTTTTGGTACTTCATATTTTCCTTCATACTTAATGGTACATTTTTATATTCCTTTATCTTGTTTGTTTTAATATCTCATGAGCTTTAATGGCTTATTTTCCTCTTCATCTTCTTTGATTAAGTCCACTACGTAAGAATCCACATTCTCATCTAAAAATTCTTCCACACTTGCACACATAAAGAAAATAACATAATCAGTTACAAAAACTTGAGGCATTATTTCCTCTTCCCCTCTTGTCATTTTCTTTGTAACTTGTTCCTTAATTAACTTATTTAGCTCTACCTCTTTTATATATGTAACTAGTTATACTTTAGCTATCTCTTTTGACTCTTTCATGAAATTTGGAGTCTTATTCTCATCTTCTAGTAATGGTGTATCTACCCACTAATTTTTTACTTTATATTATGATTCTATATATTTTTTCTTATTATAGTCACTCCTTGTTCTAATGAATACTCTTGCTTGAGACACCATGGTTTTATACGAAGTGTTTATTTCATCTTTAGTCCCCTGATTCACCATTTCCTTATATAAATTCTGAGGATCAACTTCGTATTTTTCATTCATTATTTCATATAAACTATGTCATGACTTATTGAACCCATACCTTTGTTATTATTTTTTTTGTTTATTATTGTTATTCATACTCCATGGTTGCTTCTTTTTCCTCTTTTGCATCCTCTTGAGTGAGGAAATGTTTTTTGTCCTCTTAAGCATCCTCTTGAGTGAGGATCACTTCCTTCTCAATAAAATTTTTCTTCATGGATAACTGACTTACCTATTATTCTTTAATTATTAATACTCTACATTGAGACTTCCCTTTATATTGGTTTATTTTTATCACTACTTGATCAAGTGCTTCATCCTCTTGTTCCATAAACCTATTCATTGGCTCAACTATTCCATTTTTTATTAATTTATCCTCTATCTACTTATAAAACATCAAAGGAAATGTTAGATGAAAAATTTTGAGGCCTTATATTCTCTTGTTATCTTTCCTCCTCCATATATTATTTTCCAAGAATTTTTCCTTCTTCAGGATAACATATATTAATTTCTATTTCATCTTTAAGGTGTTGGTCATCTCATTTAATCTACAAATTTACTTCAAGATCTTTATACTTGAGCTTGTCCATCTCTTTAAACTATTCATTCAGCAACTTCAACATTTCTCTATAAGGCAACTCTTATCTATTGCCTTTATCTTCTTTCTTTCATCAATTGGATTGGCCATCTCATTCTTTTATTTATCCTACACCCATTCCATGGGTTCTTCATATTCTCTACTATGGACTTTATTATTGATATCATCTCTCTTACTTCATTTATCTCTCTTTGAAAATCTTCTTGGTTTTGTTTAATTTTTTATTTCTCTCTCTTAATGGGATCTTATCTCTAAAAAGTATCCCATTTACTCTCTTTACTTATTCTAGAAAATTTTTATCACCTTTCTTCACTTCTTGTATCACATTAGGTTATGTATTACCTAAGTCTTTTGACACTTATGTTCAAGTTCTCCTCACCTTGGATTTATCTCAAGAGTAATCAATGTGCTCTTTGTCTTCTACTCAAGCCTTAATATATTGAACCCTTTTACTTTACAAACACCTATCACTTAACCACTACAATATTAGTAAAATTTATCAATCTCTTAAGAGATTATCATAAGCTCTGATACCAAAACTGATGACAATTTTCAATTTTGAAACTCTATCCTATAATTCACACTTGTTTAGTTGTCCAATAAAAAACATTTACATTACATATATTTAATTTCAATTGATTTTGTCTTATATAGAATACATTTTCCCCTTAAAAAACACTTTTATATCTTTACACCTCTTGAAGTAAAATATTTTCTTTAATATTGGCCTTAAAATACCAATGAGTTTATTCTAATCTCTATCTTGGTTGGTTCACAACTGATCCTCTAATCATTTAAATTATTACTAGGCTCCTTTAAATAACCTATCCTCTATTTGGCCTGTAACCTTGATATTATTTTATCAATTTTATTATTTTGTCTATTTATATTTATGAACAATTCTTTATTTTTTTAAATCTCTCTATTTTCCTTCATTTAGATCTCTCTCTTAAAAGGTTTAAAACTATAAATTTTTAATAGTGAGATGATCTACTTAAATTGGTCTAATAAGATTATTTCTACTTAACATTGTTAACAAAGATAAATAAATAGTAGAACCCAATAATTAATTATGCCACAATATGATTTATTTAACTTCAAAATTATGGAAGAAACTATTACATGTACTATATTTTCTTAGTCTTCTTTCTACAAATTTGTAGTTTCACTAACACTTCACAGAGTAAATATAAACTCTGTAATTTGGGTTTATACCAATTTCCCATACAAATGAGTGTATTTTTATTTTGAACATCAAACATATTGCCTTCTCACAATCATTTCTTTAATTTATTTATTTGCTATAACATCTATCTCTAATGTTATATGATTAGAACAATATAAAAAAGAATACAAACTTTGATTTTATACCTACAAGTCATTCAAGTCAGGATTCTTGTTAAAAAAAATATAAAATGAATGATTTTTTCATTTTGAGATTTTTCAATTAGATAAATATTGTCATGGTCAATTTGGTTCTCCTTGAGTGCCATAACTTACACAAAGTAACCCAAATCTCAAACACTTCACCAAATATTAATGATCAACCTAGGGAAAATTTAAATGGCACAAAAAATCTAAAAAATGTAAATTATAGTCAAATATTTATTCTCCATATACATCTATTCATAAAAATCTTAACAATCAAACAATAGTCATGAATACCATATAAATATATAAAAAATTGTTAAAATGAATTTAAGTTTTTTTAATACATAGAGTGGATTTATATTGATTAAGAGTCTTCTAAAATAAATATTTAAACTTATATAGACTTATTTGACATTAAAACACTAAAAAAACATGTTATTCACCTTGTTTCATATTTATAAACCTTTATTTTTCCTTCATACATACACAATAATGTGAAAACCTCACACAAGAAGTTGTTACACTAATTGTATACCTTTTTGAGGACTCAAGAATATATAAATAGATGAAATTACTTATTTTAATCTCGATAAATCCAAATACATATACCAATAGATTAAATATTATTATAAATTACCTTTTTCATGTTTATTTTGTCTCTATACACTAGGAACTATGTTCATTCTCTTTCATTAATAAGCCTACTTATATACACCATTCTATATTTTCCTCACTTAGTCTTATTTTTTATGACTTAAAGATACAAATATAAATATGTTAATATATAAATATATATATCACACATCATAGAGACACAAGGACATATTTATCATCAATAAACATATATTTATTAATTAAAAATTTACATAAAATATTGTAGTTAAACACATGATTGAAGGCCTTATTTCTTCTTAACCACTTAGGTATCTTTCAAGACTACTTCATTCCACCTTATATTTGTATATTGACTTTATTTAACACCTATCTACATGGTATAGGACTTATCTAAGACCAAGAATCTCTCAACTAGTCTTTATCCCTAATAACTATTCTTTCTTTGGCCTCTTCCAATGTAGCATATAGTTTCTAAATGAGGTATGAATCAAATTTATACTTACATAGAGAGAAAATATGTTTAAAACATATATCAATAGACCTTATAATTCCATATTACAAGGTTCATGCCTTCATAAAAGGTCATAATATCCTTACAAATCTATTCACAACATAATTTGAATTTTCAAACATAATATTTTAGAGGGAAACTTTCAAACACTACTAGTTGACCTCAAATAGACAATTTGAAGTCCTTATTGTCTCTTAAGACACTAATATGACCTCACTAAACTACAACTTAGATATTTACATCATTGACATAGTCACATTATGATGCTCTTACATCATAAACAATGGTTGTAAAGGGGTACAAACTAAAGTAAAATATGGTTTAGAATGGTTGTAAATTGGTAAGGTGAAATGGCCAAAAAAATGTGGATATATTAAAACTAAAGACATTAATTTTGATTCTAAAAAATTCTATATCTACACCAATTTATTTTTTATAGATAAATATTAAATAAGGATACACATAGATATATGAAAAATTCAATAAAAAGATCAATATATAGTTTACTAAGTAAAATAAAAGGTTTAGGGATATAAATGCTCACATTTGGTTGGACCCATGGACTCTTCAATCTCCCCCATGGCTCATGTGGATATTACAATAAACTTTTGTATCTTTAATACCTCAAATTATTATACGAAGACATAGATATCCTTATTTAGGAACTACTAATGACTCTTATTGATTTTTAATGACTCTAAAAGACATGATCTCCAAGATAAGGTTATAAAACACTAACTATACCCAATAATTCCTTAGGGAATAAATGCAAGATAAAATAGAGATTATTAATTTGATATGACATAATATGAACTAAATTTGGACTATATATACCTACATACATACATATGGTTCCAATACCCTAAACTATAGGTCAATTGTATCAAGTAAAACAATATAGTTTTAATATGTCATCTATCATAGTACGATATCAATCAAGATGAAACAAGAAAAATGTCAAAAAATACACTCATAAGTGTATCATGTTAGATAATATAATATAATAAGGATAAAGGCACAAAATAAATACTATCAGATAAGGTTATTGTAAGATATAATGATACTATATAATATGGATAAGAATTAGATGTATATAAACTCAAAGGAAATCATATTAATATTATAAATTTTATAATCAAGATATATTTCCAATATCTCTTTCAAAACACCATGAGTCATTCACACCCCATTCCTAGTGTAACTTTTAAGGCATGAACCTAGGGAGTTTGATGTGTCGACAAGTCACTACAAAAAAAGAGTAAAAAATTAATAAATTTAAAATTATTAGATGTATGTATGTATGTATGTATATATATATATATATATATATATATATATATATATATATATATATATATATTCCCAACTTTAAGTTCATCACATGTCATAATATGAAATGTGGGATGGTGATTTGGGGAATAACATAGTAATACTAATGTTATATCTAAAAATAAATGTTAAAAGAAACAAAAATAGTTTAAAGTAAATAAAATTAAAATATGTACATTCACTTACCTTATTTATTGAGCTAATTTTTCATATGCCATAGATGATGAAAGATGCTCAATGAGAATAACATGATGTAGACCTTAAAAAATAAAATAAAATATCATTTTTTTCCAAAAATAAATTATTCACACCTAAAATTCTCTATCTCTCAAGGATTTTGAGGCTTCTTTTAGTTTATTGAAAAAACCTATGAAAACAAATATATGCAAACATTATAACCTTATGTAAAATAATTGAAAGATTCAAAAAAATAAAACATTACCTATAAATAATTAAAAACCATTCATATGTGCATTTTCAATTTTTAGAAAACCATGTATCCAAATTAAGTAATTTTAGAGATGATATATTTTGGATGAAGAAGAAAATGTGTTGGGAGACAACGGTAGTTATAGTCCATTTAGTGAGACATATTTAGCTCATAGTGGATAGATGATGATGGAAGCAATAATGAGAATCATAATGAGAGTAATGAGGTGCATTGTTGTAAACCATGCCTTAGAGGTAACATAGAGATCTTATAGAAGATTAAATGTATAGATATATCATACATTGGTGAACATTTAGATTGACTTGACCGATTATATTGGTCTCATACAGGAGGTGGTAATCATTCACACTAGGATGCAACCATGGTAGAACACATGTCCTAGGTGGTCTTGTGATGGCACTACTAATGGTATGAATTTTTTTTGAGTTTATGTTATCAATTTCATTTCCTATAGGTAGAAATGTATATAATTGGTAACATGTGTGTGTGTGAGAGATATTTTATGTTGCTTTGGATTATGATTTTTTATATGTGATGATGGAGGAGACATAATGGAATCTATTTTAGGATACTCATCATGAGATTTTAGACCCTCTTCATCCTTATCATGATACCATGGGGGTGTAATATCCCATGGCACTAGAAGACAAATCACATGATAACTAGTTTGAATTAGGAGGAGAGGATCCTAGGGAACTTCAAAGATGTGAACGGGTTTCTACTCAAGTGGTATCACTATCAAGGATGGGATGAGGTGAGGTAATAGTGTGGAAAGCCTTTTCATTAGAGAGGACCACTCACCTAACTATAGCTAGAAGGTATGATATCTATAGGTGTAGGTTTCTTAGGTAAAGGGATAAGTTGATGTTATGTGGTCATAGACTTAGAAATTATAGACCATTTTATACATTTCCCAATATGGATACTCCATGGAAAGCATGACACCTCACCCTAAAAAGGGTGAAGCTGGTCTATATGCCTAAAACCTAATTTTTCAATTCACTGCATTTTCCATGTATATATGATGTATTATGATATTTTTATGTATAAAAATAATAGATTTGTATATAAATATATATTTATAAGAATGAAAATTAGTATCTCATTTATTATGTGATGTATGAATTTATTTTATTTGCAGTGTACATTTATTTTTAAATATCATGGTATAGGAAAATGTTATATATGGTTTACTATTTTTATAAAATTTGAGGAAATGTATGATTAAAAATTATGGAAATCTTAAGTAAGTAGATATATAAATTAACATAAAAAAGATAAAAATGATAAAATGTATGTAAAACACACCACATGAGATATGTAAAACATTTTGATAAATAAAATATCTAATGTATAGAAATGTATAACATAATCAAACAAGGATATGCATGAAAAAACATTTTCTACAATGTAAGACAAATAAATTATACTTGAGTCAAACATGAATAAAAATGCAAAAAATTGTAAAAATGTCATCTAAAATGTAAGATAAGTAAATTGAACTCAAATCCAACATCAAGAAAGATTTTCTTTTTTTTAAAAAGAAAAAAGAAAAAACTAAAAATGTCATCCAAAATATAAGATAAGCAAATTTAACTTAAATCAAATAACAAGAAGGATAAAATTGATTGTAGATAAATATCATTCAAAATGTAAAATAAGAAAATTTGACTTAAATTAAAAAGGAAGCCACAAATGATTTAAATAAATCTTGTCCAAAATGTAATAAAATTAAATTTAACTTAATCAAATATAATTAATGAATAAAATAATTTATATATATGTTGTTCAAAATTTGATACAAGTCAATTAAACTTAAATCAAACATAGAGAAAGATATAAATTATTGAAAAATATGTTAAAGACTCCTTATGAGTGAAAAATGAAATCAGTGCTTATTATATAACATGATGTAAGGAATAAAAACCATATTACATGATTATGATGAATAATATGGTGCATATATAATGGTGATAGGCATTTATGAGTAAGGATTGGTTATATTCCCCAAGTTCTTATAATTCAAATCAAAAATTAAAAATTTGAGTGGTGTCATAACTCATGGTGAAAAGTAGAATTTTAAATTAGATAATGAGTTTATATGATTAGGTAAATGTGATGTCCATGAAGGGTATATCAGGTAATAAATGATGAAATCAAGGATGGAAGGCACAAAATAGGTGATGTATAAATAATTGGTAGAGACAAGACACTCAAAATAAGTGGTAAAGGCTAATAGCTACCAACATCATCCCATGAAGTTTATATGAATGAAAATTAAAGGGTTACTACCTTATCACATCATGATCCTTGCTTCTCACGACCCATTAAAGAGTCATTGACCCACTACAAAGATTGGCAAGTTGTGTGACAAAGTAGGTGAAACTAAAATATAGGATGATATAATGAAATAATGAGACCTCATATCTAATTATACTATATGACCACACCCAAATAGATCTTGGATCTATTATGGGGATAACTGTGTAGCTTTACTTTTTAGAAAATAGGAGATGTTCTAAATAAATATCGCATATTTTAGTGTGATCTAAATTTTTAGATGTTGACTACAAATTTACAATTATGATATTTATCTCTTTTGTAATTTTATATTCCACTTCCATATAGATTTTGAAAAACCAAACATGGGTATTATTGATGACTTAACACATGAGAGTGTGTGCTTGGATACTATAAAGGAGAAACTAAATATCATGTGCCTAAAAGACTCTTAGACTTGATCCACATGAAAATATTCAATCTCAAAATTTAACTTTGTATTCCTCAAGTGAAAAAAAAAGGTAAATAGGAATATTATAAGATCTATCCATAGGGAAGACATGGTAAATGATTTTTAGGCTTTTAGTTGACCATAGGAAGGGAAAGATGCTCTTAAAAAGTGAGCATGATATGTTATGAAATGTGATAGTCATGTTACATGGGATATAGAACAAAAAATTATATGAAAAGTCATCCCAAAAGAGGGGGAATAAAACAAGCCTAGATAATCACAATGATACTAAGTCAAACTAAAAAAAATGGTAAAAATGTGATAAAAATAACTTGAGTGTGATACCTAAGATGCAATAGGGAAACAGATGCCCACTATAAATTGATTTTAAATGATAAAAATAAAGCCATATAGTGATTCATACAATACATAAGGGTAACAAAGTCCAAGTTTAAAGTGATAGTAAAAACAACACATATATGGTGAAATTGAATAAAGATGAAACAAAATAACAAATAATATATATGTTAATAACTATATCAAAAAAGAACATGTGAAATGCAAGTGTATTTGTATCGAAAACTTTATTAAATTGAAGTTTGTATGCTTATAACATGTGATAGGTTCTTGATTTCTATTTTATTATAAGGATGAGAGATCAATAATCTAAGGCAATGAATATGAGCACTGGAATATCCCCAAAATCATGTATATGGTTAAAAAAGAGAATCACAAGGTGCCCTGAAGGTTTAAGTAGGAGAAGTGTGGGTATCACAAGATTCCCTAATATATGTAGTAAGAAAAATATGGATATCCTAAGATTCCCCAACATGTGTGAGAAGAAGAGGCTAAGCATTATAATATGCCCCAAACTATGAGATGTAGGTGGATTTGAGTAACCTCAATATTGGCATGCTTAAGAATGATGTAAGATTTTTTGTAGATATTTGGGACAATAGGGAATGAGGCATCTAGAGCAATGTCAATATCTTTGTGAGATGATATAAAATTATGATTCATGGTATCAAACATGATAATATAGTATGAATTAACAAGATTGAAATGAATTGAATTATCCAAGTCAATACAATCTTGTGAAATGTGATAAAAAAAATAATTGTATTGTCTAGACTGATACATTCTAGTAATGCATGAATAAGATGACCTATATCATCCAGGTTGATATAGTTTGGATAAACTAAAGGAAATGTATTATCAAAATTGATATAGTTTATTAAAAAATGGATATAATGAACTATATTAGCTTGGAAAATATAGTCTAGTGAAGGAAAGGGAACTGTATTAGCAAATTATGTATCATAGATGATGTATTTGGGTGAAAGTGGTTAATTAAATGGAATAATGTTGGTCAATACCATTTGAAATAGGTGATTTTAGTGGTGATTTGGAAGAGGATGAAATTAAATTATGATAGGTTTAAATGATCATATAATATTGAGGATCAAAATCACATAAAATGTGTATTATGGTAAGCATGCTAGTTAAGAGTTCTTAATAAGTTAAAGAGGTCATAAAATTTGGTTAAATAGGAGTTAATGTTGGATGATCTATCTTTTTAAGGCTATATAAGGGTAGGGTAGATGGTTGTTAAATGTCAATGAATATATTCTCATCATTTATTGAGTTTTAGTGTTGATTTATAAATATGGGAAAATCATAAGAGACATTTTAGTTTATGTCATAAATGTCATTAATACGGGCATCCACTATCATGTTATGGTCTTCAACTCTATAAAATCATCATAGATCATTGAATCATGGTGTTAGTTTTTAACCATGTGGTAAGTGGTAAATGTGGGATGATTATAATATTCATATGGATCATCATAAAATAGGGAACCATATAGGAAATATTGATTCCCACTATAAGTGTCATCATTAGGGTGTTTACCTCAGTAATAAGGATTGTCATGATCATAGAGGGAAACATCATCATGATGATCTTAGTTAGTGTTAGGAGTGTCAAAATTGATGTCATTAGGATTTTAATATGAATGTTAATAAATGTAATGACCATATTGATAATCTTTGGTCTCAATAAAATATTCATCATAATTTCCAAAATCATTGGGACCATCATCCATGAAACATGATTTGTCTAGAATTTATTCTAGTGAAAAATAGAAAATATAAATTTTATTGAGATGGATGTTATAGTTGATTCCACATGAATGCTAAAAATAGATGGCATATTTCTAGAAGGTATAGTTGGGAATTAATATTATGAAAATAAAATAGTAACATATTGGTTGATACAATATGTTAATATAAAATAACTATGTCAAGATAGCTAATACATTTGGAAGGAAGATGGTAAGATTAGATTATATTGGGATAGGCAATATACATTGGAAACTAAATAAATATACCATATTGGTTTATGTATTTCACACACAACATAAACAAATATCAGGTTGGAAAATATAATTTTAAAATAAGTAATCTAAAATTTTACTATTTGTGAAAATAAAGATAGGGTGATAAACTAAGAAATGGTTTTTTTTTAATTAAAGGCTCTCAAATTTAATGATATTAATTCTTAAATAGTGAATAAAACCATGAAGGCACAAACCATGAATGATTCCATTATTATTGTGGCCACACTCTTCTATATTTAAAGCACATTGAGAGTAACATCCTCAATTTAACTATTTATAGGTACCCTAAAAAATTTAAAAAAATGGAAGGCTTCTTAAAGGATTGAAAGGGAACATACAAATTTATAATATATAATGAGTTACATAGAAACTAAAGTCCATAATAGTGTTATATAATGAATTTAGTACTGGGGTAGTACCCCTCACATCACCATGTTAGAAAATATAACAACCGTTCGGTCCAAAATAAAAAATCATATGAGTTTCAAAACTATCAAAACATAATTTATAATAAAAAATAAATAAAAATAAAGATATTAAATAATATATTAAAATTTAAATTTCTAGTATGAAATGAATTAAATGGAAAGATAAAACTATATCGAGGTAGTTGATATAGTCAAAAATTATAACTTATCAAAAAGCATGTATTAGGATGGTTGATATAATTTTAAACACACAAAAAATTATATTTTGCTATCCATTATAATTTGGAAACACATATAATGGTTCTACATTTACCCATATCGTTTTCAAATAGATAGATAAAAATATCAGGATGGATAATATATTTGGAATGTAAAACATATGAAGTATGAATATTTTTATAATAAATTAAAATGAAAAAAATTAAACTGGTCCAACCAAAGGAAGGATAAGATTCAAATGAGGTTCAATAGAATGTATGCACTAGATGGGATGACCTAAAACCATCCTCTTTATCTTGATTAAATAGGATTCAAATAAGGTCAATTTAATAGAGATTTTATATACTTGTACAATCACGTAAGGACCATTAAATTCTATACATATAGTATAAGGTAGCCTAAAAATCACATTCTAAGAGGAAAAGGTTACAAAGCCTATGCCTATGACACAAGAATATAACTCTCACTAAACTTGAACTAAATTAAATTTCTTTAAACAATGGTTTTAAACTAAATGGCTGTAAATGGGTACAAGATAAATCAAAATATAGGTTATAATGATTTTAAATGGGTATAGGGTAATGATCAATCAAATTTAGGTATATGCAACCTAAATTTATATATGGAAACTATAATAAATCATAAATATATGTAATTTTATTTGGTATATAGAAATATTAAATAAATATACACACACATCCATCACCAATGCAATAATAAATCAATATCTAATATAAAGGGTAAAGGAAAGAGTGTAGGGATATAAATACTTACCTTGCAGTGGACCTATTGATGCTTAAAAATACTCTTTATCTAAAGTGGAGATTTTGAAGAGAATTTTGCAGGTTGAATACCTAAACTAGTTGGATTAATACATATATATCCTCACTTATAAACTCATATTAACTCTTATTAATATTTAATGATATGACAACACAAGATCTCCAAGATAAGTTTGTAAGCCACTAACTTGCCAAAATAACTCCTTAGGATAGAAATTTGAACTCAATTAAAGAGTATTTATGTGATTTGATATGATATGAATGAAATGTGACCCTTGTATGTATGTATATATGTATGTATGTATGTATGTATGTACATATGTATATGTATGTATGTACGTATGTGTGTGTGTGTGTGTGTAGTTAAAATACCCAAAACTAACCCTAAAAACTACATTGATGGTATTAGCCAAGCTGATATAATTGGAATATGGTGGTTGGAAATGTATGGTAGTAGCTGGGCTAATATAGTACAAATGTTAAAAAACAAACTCATAACTATATCATGTTAGTGGATATAATATATTAAATATAATTCCATAAAATAAATGGTTTCAACTAGGCTAATACTATAGGATATATGTAGAGTATAAATTCTAAATAAGAAGTAGATGGAAAGGATAAATATATAGGGACTCAAAGAAGATAAGAATAATAGTAATAATGGTGTAATAAATATATAATTCCAACATCTACTTAAAATTTCCATGATTTATTCTCACCATATTTTAGGTGTAACATTTAAGGCACACACTCAAGGAGACAACGCATCGACAAGACACTGTAAGAGAAAGCATCAATAAACAATAAAATGAAAAATATTAGGTGTATATATTTATGACCATTTATTATTATATAATAGTTTGTATTAGTGTAATATCAAATTTAATTATTAGAATAAAAATATTTTATAGACCCCATAAATACTATGCACATAAGGAGGTTCTATACTTGAACCTTTTTTTTTCATATTTCCTTACTTTCCTTGGGAACAAATTTTAATTATGGTTTATGTTGGTTTTTATATTTTAAATTATTGATTGAATTTTTTATTTTTTATTTTTATTTTATTTAATTAAATTTAAAAATATATATTCAAGTTTTCAATGTTTTATGGTTGATCCTATGACTATGTGTTTCATAAGTTGATTGATTTATTTTCCCTTGAGGTTGCTTTGTTTCAAATTGTGTGGTTATTTTTATTATGAGTCTTGTAATTTTATATTACCCTTTTTATTCTCTATTTTGATTTGTAGATGTCCAAAATGACTTCTCAATGATGTAAAAAATGTTTTTAGTAAATAATATAGTATAATTTATTATGATAGAAATAGTGGATACTTAGTTTCCATCCTTTTTCCTATGTTACCATTTGTATTAGCTTGTGAATTTAAAAATTTATTCTCTCATGTGCTTATTATTTATTATTTCCACATAACCTATAAAATGATAATTGTTAAAAATATTTTTTAATCCATTTGAAATTTCAAATGATATGATAAATTAAATTATATTAGAATTATTTATGATTTATCATTCATATGGCATAATTATAATATAAAACATGTCATAATATGAGATTCCATGATTTATTTGACATACCTCTCCAATGAATTATTATGTTAGAATTTTACATTCAATAAATTTGTTTTCTTCATTTTCATAAAGTGATTTTCTAATGTTGTACTATGTTTTATTTATAAATAGACCACACACATTGTCACGTTCATGTCATGCATATGGACATATATAGAGCCACAAGTTAATTTGTTTTTCTTATTTGTTGTTAATGTGTTTGAAATGATAAATTTATAAATTTCATCATGTCATTGTTTAGGTTGATTTTATTTTTACACTAAATAAGGAATAATTGTTGCAATGAAAATATTTAATAACATATCTATGAAATTAAAAAATATAGAACTATCTTAAAGGATAAATAATAGTAACAAGATTAAGTGGTAAATGATTAATTTATGAAAAAGCAAGTAAAAAGGGATAACAAATGATTACACTTTCAATAACTTATAATATTTTATGATTTGAGAAGTGTAAAGATGATTGTGTAAACAAACTATTAACTATTATCGAACATTATTTTACTCCTAAATACTTTTAGATATATTTATCCCCTATATAAGTTAGACTTTATAAGATTCATTTTTTTAGAGTCACACTATTGGGTGTGTCTCTATTAAGTCAAACCTAACTTGGAACTCAAAACAAGCAAAAAATAAATGGATTTAGGAAACCTCTAAAATGAAATTTAAAACTATTGATCCCACCCACTAGAATAAGAAATTCATGTAGTAATGAGTGAGTGTAAATTGAATAGATCAAGCAATATTTTTGAACTTCCTCTTCTTTAACATGCATGATGTAGCTACATACAAGCTAAAACCTTCATCTTGGTATAAGGGGATAATAAGAGATAAATATTTAAAAAAAAATTCATAAGTGTGTAATATATTACTCAATGAAGCTCAAATTGGATTATAAGTAATAAATTAATTCAATGGTTGGCTCTACTCTAGGTTTGTACCTTGATACTCTATTTTATTTTTTGACCCCCTGATTTTCCTAAATGGTTTAGGATGAATTTTATATGTATCTAACTCTAAGATAATATGGCGTACATTATCCAAATTTGTAAAGGATAATATTATATATCAAAGGTGAAATATAAAATGCAATAGGAACAAATAGCCACAAAGGTAAAGGGGATAAACATGTTCAAAGTGTGGGTACACCCAAGGTAGAATTATTTAAGGCAAATGATTTATTTTAACAAATAGAGGATAAAATATTAATGAAGATAATGAAATCATGTGATATTTAGTCCAGTGATTCTAAAAATTAATTTTTGATAAGTCTTTAGATGTTCTTTAAGTCTTGATGACTAAATAGAGAACACTTTTTGGTCAAATAAGTCATATAAATATGAAAATATACATAATAATATAAACTATAGTAAATTGGAGATAAATCACCATGGAAATGGATATTTTACCAAATTTATGTGTCAACATAATTTCAACACTTTGACATGTGTATGCGAGTGAGATTGAATGCATGCATGCATGCTTAAAAGTATAAATGTGAATAATTTAAAACACATAACTTCACTTAACAAGGGATTAATGAATGGTTTTTTATGTTTTTTCTTGAGATAAGATTCCATTCACATGTATTTTTTAAATCCATGATATAATTTATATTTTATTCAAGTATTCAATGTACATGTTAAATATTTGAAGTTTAAATTTCAAATGTTTGAAAATTTTAATTTGAAAATAGATTATTGACATGAATAAACAAGGCTAGTATTTTTTCCAAATGTCACAATGAGTGATTATAAAACTATAATTATATAATTACTCAAAAATATCCAAAAATTCTCATGTATTTTCTAAGGCCCAATCTAAATTTTTATCAAGGACATAGATAACTTTTATCATGTTTGGTCAGTTTTGCTTAGGTTTAGTCAAATTTGATTTTTTTCCTAAAAATATGCTTTGATATATTCCAAATTTTGAGGTGAGGGATGAATAATTGTTTTTAAATCACTCATATGAAAATATAATGATAAATTCCTCATATTTTATGAAAATTATATACCTTAAGTATCAATATCTTGAAACACATGCAATGAAATTTAAAAATATCTACTACCAAGAAATAGTTTTTGAATAAATATATTACAATATAGCCATACCCAAAATTTATCATGTAAAAGTTTCATCTAACATACAAAATATAGTATCATATCTAACACATATAAAAATTTTATGATTCTCTTGAAGGAAAATAAATTTTTGAACAACTAGTATGCCCCAAGTATGATATAATATGTCCAAAATTAGGCTAGTTATAAAAATGAGAACACAAGTACGTAGTATGTCACTATAGATGAAAGGTATAAACCATGGATATGTAGGAAGAAAAAAATTATAGTAGTATGTAGGTAGACATCATGGATAAAATAATAGTACATAATGTACATGATGAACATCATGGTGAAAATAATAGTTTAGAATATACATAAACATCCTGGTTAAAAACAATGGACCATATAAGTTAGTCACCACACCAATTTTAGTGAATAGAAAAGTTGATAAGAAAACACATAAGAACATGACTCATAAAACATGATGAAAAATGGATTCCATATGGATAAGGATGCAAAATTAATAAAACACAAGCAGACATTCTACCATAATAGTCAATGTAAACATGTAACACTTAAAATTAAGACATCCACGTGATATATAAGATATAGTAACATAAAATGAAGTAGCCAATGTAATCTAGATCAATATGATGAATTAAAAACAAGGAAATATATCACTGTTAAAAATTAACTATATGGACATTATCAAAAGATATGACATGATGTATATGAAAATTCCCCCTCAAGGTGTGGGAAAATATTTGGTAGTATAGTATCATGTAACCTATAAATATTGTTTTATGTATTCTCTATCAACTAAAAAGCCAAACAATAGATTCCAAAGAGTTGATTCCTTTACTTTAGAAGCATGATACTTCTCCATGATGACATAACAAAGGGTTTTACTAACTATATGTTTTATTATGGAATAATGCTTAGTAGAAATAAAAGGTGACTGGATTAGAGAAAGAGAATGTCTCATAAAAACATAACTATTGATTTTTTTGTATTTAATTGGTGTTTATATGATAAAAATATAATATAATAGCATAGTGTAGAAGAGATCAAAATGAAGAGGATTATTAAGAGGTTATAGAGAAGACTAACATGTGTAATTTCTTAATGTGATATAGTGTAAAGAGATATATAAAAATTATATTCAATGGATTTTATATATATATATATATATATATATATAAGTTAGAGTAAAAAATATTGTGTACTATGAATTATATGATTTAATTTAAATATATGCACTAATTATTCTTTTAGTGAATGTTAAGGATTTTAACCAATACTAATCCTTGCATTACATTAGTCTAACTGAATTTAAGTTTTATCAACTAAGCTATTTATATCCAATAACTTTATATTTTATGTCTGCATTTTAATGGCACCCATGGACTTTATTTGACTAATTTTTGTGGGATGTATCCCTTGGATTTTTGGAAGCTTATGTTAATATAAATAGAAAATTGTTGGGAAGAAACATTGAAAATAATTTTTACACAAGCTAAAATGACAAGAAAAACATTACCATAAATAAAGGCATCATTTTTTAGACCTTAAGAAGAAGAATTATGGGCTATCTTTCCACAAATTTTTTAGCCTTAAATATTGTAGCAAGACCTATATTAATTTTTCACATTAAAGTACCTATTTATTGGAATGCAAAAAATATTAAGGCTCTCCAATAACTCAACCCCATAACTTATGTTATTGATCACTAGTTAAACACTACCCTCAATTCATTCATTAGAGCTTGGGCTATACAGAGTTGAACGAGATTCAATACTAATAAATCTAATTTTTTTGAATACAAAGGGAAATTTTTGTTTAAAAAAATATTTCACCTCATTCAGGAGTTATTTATAGATCGAGGGCTAGTAAAATAAGGTAAATTGTTCCTTTAGGGGACATGTACCTATGGGATGACACACAGAAAGAAGGGGGATCTTGCATATATGTTACCACTCAAAATCTATGGTCTAAAACATTGGCAGAGATAAAATAAGATGTATGGGGAAAGTATATTAAGTATCAAGTAAAATTGAGTTAATTAAGGGGAAATAAATTATATTAGGAGGATAAATTAAATATAGTTAAGATAAAATGGTGAATGAAGAGATGAGGAATTAGATTAAGAATGAGAGAATTCAATAAAATTTTAATAAATATGTAAAAAATAAATAAATATAATAAATAATGTTATGAATAAATTATATGGCTTCAAAAATTGATTTGGCATGTACTATCACATACCCTTATATTTAAAAAATTAATAATATCCCTCCACTAATAATAGATGACTTAATATTCACTGCATGGGAAGGAGAATATAAATATAATGACATAAATAAAATATAATAATAATTCTATAACACACCTTAAAAATTCATGAATGACATATGGTAAGGATTAACAAATTTAGCCACACTATCGAGAACACCCAAATTATTCAAAAGCTTGGGTGTAGAAGACCAATTGATCACACATAGTTTGGCCCATAATATATAAGGCATAAATAGTAGTGGAAGAACAACTAAGTATAATGTGATTAATATATGATATGTTAATTATATATTATAACTAATGGAGGAAATTTTATCAATATAAGGAAGTTAAATAATTAGTACTCAGGAAGAAAGTTTTATAGATAATATAGAAGAATAAATAAATGTGGAAAGAGTTATGAACCTTTAGGAGGAAGGTGATTCTGAGATAAGTGTTAGTAGTCATACTAGAGAAATACAACATAGAGATAAGAAGTAATATAACTTAATATAATTAATATTTCTAATGAAAACATTGGTGAAGATGTCTAATTAGATATAGAAGATGTTGAATAAGAGATTTGAAGTGATACACCCCCCCCCCAAACACCAATCGTAAGAGGCCCTGAGAGGAAAAGAACCCTTTGGACCAATATACATCCCCTGTGCAACTTCAAAATGACACATACATCCATAATTTAAAAAAATGGATATATTTATTGGTAAGGAAATAGAAAATTAATACAAAATTCATAAGGAAAAGATTGAGAAAAGAAGGGAATTTTTAAGGAATTAGGTAGAAGTGTTAGGAAGAAGATATTTTCAAGAAAAATTGGAAAGAAACAAAGGTCAAAACTATTTTTTTTTAGACACTAGAAAGGTAAACAACAACATGATCTTCATATAACTACACGAGTAAGTACATTAGGAAACAGGGCAAATAGTTAGAGCAATCCTAGTAGCAGGATTCATAGCTAACCTAAAAACACTAAAATAGCATAGAATCAAATGAAGTTACCACTTTTTGATAAAGATACAAAGGATATGTAAGAACATTTTTTTGTTCTAGACTCATACTAAAGGAGTCACGATATTTAAGATGAAAGGGTGATGTTATTTTATTTTTTTGGAACATTAAGGGATGATGCACTTAAATGGTACATGAAGACTTACTCATAACATGCCATTACATGGACCAATGTCCAAAAATATTTAAAGGGTTATTTTCACTATATAAACATATTGAAGGTAAGATTTATAAAAATGAGTGAGCTGATACAAAAGAAGAAGGAAATTTTAAAAGATTATAATTAATGGTTTAAATACATATCTCAAAACATAGAGGAGCATTTAAATTAAAAATAAATAATAGAATTGTTTATATTTTCATTAATTCCATGCCTTAGATCCAAATTAATGGGAAATATTTTTACATTTTTTAAAACACTAAAAATGGCATCATGGTTAGAATCGCAATCTTGGAGATGAGATAGAGACAAACACCTCACTAAAAGATAATGTTTAAATATTACAGTTAGATTTGGAAAAATTAAGATAAAAATAAGAGATATAAATTAAGGGCCATGAGCATGGAACACTACACAAGAATGATATTCCATCGTATGAAATGTTTTGGTGTAAAAATTGTTATAAGTAAGGACATTCTAGGACAATAGATCCCCACAATGATATGACAAAAAGAGTAGTTGAAATAAGATCAGCAAAATCATCGATAGGGATGAATCCACCAATTTAATAAGCTATATGAGGTGAGAGAAATTATTTTAGAATCTACCAAGTATATGATCAACATCCACAACACTTCTGCCTCATGTTAAAAGTGTTAAAACTTATAAATTAATTAATGTAATGTATTAATTATCTATAATTTAATCACTATAATCGAAGATTCTATGCTATATATTCACTCAAATACAAGATACCAATTGAATAAAAGTGGTAACAATACAATAAATGTTACTACCACAACCCCATGAACAATACTAGTATACCAGATCTTGATCAATAATATCAATCACCTCTTATAATTCAAAATTTTCAATCTCAAAATACCCAACCATAGTATTATAATAACAATCAAGGAGAGTATAGAGGATGTAATCATGGAAGTTATAGAGGAGGATAATGCATACAAGAAAATTACCAAGAAGTAAAATCATATAATCAAAATTATAACCATGATTATAATTAGGATATAAATCCACCAATAGACTAAATATGTAGATTAGCTAGGCACATTGATAGTAATTATTATGAATAACCCTAGATAGAGTGTGGATTAATCCAAGAAATATGAATACATGACTCATTCTCATGTCATAAAGAGGCACAATTATATACAAATGGTGGAATAAAAACTAGATAGTTGGAAGAATATCCCCCTAATAAAGGGGTTAAACACTTAAGAATAAATGGCAATAATAAATTAGACAATGTCAAGAAATAATAAGAGAAAAAAGGGATGTCATGGAAGATGGATTTTCATATTATGAAAAATTATTCACAACTAAGTGTCATGGTAACCACCAAAAGTGGAATGAAGATAGATAAAGGTAAATATTTAGCCACTAACTCTAACATAAAATTAGACACAAATATAGAAGGAAAAAAGATGATATTTATGAACATGAAAAAAGTGTAGATAAAAGTAGGAATATAATAATATGAAAATAAGATAAGGATCAACTCAAGATTACCTACTCTGACAAAGATGAGGTCAAGGATCTCAAAAGAATAATGAAATTAATGAATAAACAAAACCTAATAACTAAACTCACTCAATTTTGTAAATATTAGAACAAACAAGAGATATAAAATTGAGGGAGGAGGATGGGGAACACCAAAATAAAAATACAAAGAATGTATTCAAAATAAACCATAAATGGAAAAATACTACCATTCTACTAAATGTCAAAATCACTAGTTAGGAAATAAATAAAACACTCTTAGATCTTAGTGAAAATACAAATGTGTTTCTTTGGAACACATGGGACATATTAGAGAAACTAAAATTGCATGCATCATCATATGACATTACCATGGTTAATGGTATTCTACACTCACTAATTGGGAGTTTGTATAATGTTGAAGTTGATTTTATGGGAATAAATAAGAAGGTATATTTTTAATTAATCTATATGAATGATATTAGATATCTAGCATTGTTGAACCTAGAATGGTTTATGGATTGTAAAGAATCATTACATTTTTAAGAGAAAGAAATCACATTTGAAATAATAAACATATTATTCCATTATTTTAAAGGTAGGAATGGCAGTGACATGCATAGAATAACTATGTCCAAAATATGAGTACAGTGAACTCAATGACCTCTCTATAGTATATACTTTAGCTAAAATTATAGAAATAAAAGATGAATCCAAACCCAATGATGAGGGGGAACTTATAGTAGAATAAGAAGGAAAGACACAGTCAAGGGATTAGATTGAATATTTCATGCATTATGCTCCAAAAACCACAGTGTGGAAAGTATGTTATACAAGAAAAACACTTTGCAAAGGAAAAATCACAATCACACTACAAAATCCATACCATAGAGAATAAGAGATTATTGAATAGAATGTGTTTCACAAAAAAATTTACTAGAATTGGACTAGTCGATGAGTATTTACATCTAAAGATGAAATTATTTATATAAGAATAAATAGGGATGAAAGTTACTGATGGTACACTAATTATTCTTTTCATGAGATATTGGCACACTCATAAAGAAACTATCCACACCTGGAAATTTTTTTGCGTACTAATAAAAATAATATTTTAAAATAAAAAATCTACTTTCCATAGATTATAATTTATATGGGAAACCTAACCCAAGACTTTACCTTGACACATGTGAAAAGTTATGGATGGTAAGAGGAGAAACTGGTAGATGTTTATGGGCACAATTATTACTACACATCCAACACATTTACAAAAACATGGTATGTACATCAAGAGATACAAAAAGGAACCAACAGATAAGTGGATTTGAAAATGGATTTTTTCAAAAATTTAAACTTTTAGGATCTAGATATTAGAGTCTATCAAGTATTAAATAAAATATTAAAAAAATTCTTTTTGGATGAATTTACTAAAAAAAATAGTTTCCCATATTAAAAAAAAACAAGGTTAGTAAAATTAAGAATTGGGAGAAGATTGGTACAATTGTAAGATAAATACATAAAATAATACAAACACAAAAGAGATTGAGCATAAGGCATACTTCTAAAAAAATACAAAACAATATGAAGATAAGGAAGAAAAACTATTGAACATATAAATAGACATTGAAAAAGGAGAGATAAAACTCTTTGAAGCTATAAAATACAAAACACAATACTTCTACCAACCTAATAAAATTAGATAAGAGAGTATAGCCACATAAGGAAATTAAAACATGGAAAAGGTAGGTAACTACTCAAAATAATAATAGGTTGTGAAGATACTATAATTACTATGGTAATTTGAGTATTTATTCCCAATAACATTTAGTGAGATCAAATGAATCAATGAAAATGTAGGTACTATGAAAATCCAATTCAAAGAAGATATTAAACCATTGTGGAAATGATCATACAAACTAAATCCTAATGTTAAATTAAAATTCAATATTAAATTAGATAAAAGGCTAGCTAACATAATCATAACACCTATAGAAGGCAAAGAATGGATAACTACCATGGTGATTTATAATAAGAAAATTGGTAAGATATACATATGCACTAATTACAGATAATTGAATAAGGCCTACCTACATGATCCCTTCCAACAACATTCACTGAAGAAGTATTATAAATTATTATGAGAAGAGAAATATATTCCTTCACTAATAGATTTTTAGGATACCAATAGGTCAAATTAGTGCCATGGAATAGACCAACAACTACATTTGTTACATAATGGCAATCTTTTATTTATAGAGTGATACCCTTTATATTGAAGAATGCACCCATTGTGTTCAGCTGCATAATGATCAATGCACTTATGGATTTCATACATGAGTTCTTGGAAGTGTATCTTGATGACTAGAAGATATATGTATTAATCAAAGACCATGTTTATGAATTTTGGATGATGTTCCAAAGATGTAGATAACTAAACTTTTTGATAAAACTCAATACATGCATCTTTACTACACCTTTTGGTGCTTTATTGAGACACATAATATGTAAATAAGGTTTGATGGTATATCCACTTAAAATTACCATAATCATAAATCTAGCACCACCCAAAACATAGAATGAGGCTATAACTATATTATGGTATACCATATATCACTACATGTTCATAATAAATTACACAATTATAAGTGCACCCATAGAAGAATTTTTGAAGAATCAGAATAACTAACTACTAGATTGGTTAAGACAATGTCAATATTCATTCAATACATTGAAGAATAAGATTGAAAATACCCCAATATTAGTGTTTATAGATTAGAAAAGCCTATTCCATGTACCTATTGATGCCTCTAGAATTGTATTATAACTACTATATCAACCCCATGGAAATCATATGAGACTATGAAAGACCTATAGTCTTAGCTTAACTTCATATAAAAGGCTATAAAAAATAAAACATATACACATTTGATTTAATAAAGGAACCTTATTTCACACTGGCCCTAAATATCATAGCCATGAGAAGGGATAGCTTGCTAGAGTGCCATAATTAGATGCATCCCTAGTGCAACATTTTTTTAGACATGAGCAATGGGAATTGTATATTTTCATGGATTTGAGAGTCATTGGTATGTAAACACATCTAAGACAATTAATCATAAGGCCAAATTTTTAGAACATTATCTAGGAAACTACCAATAGTTTTTGGATTGGGATAGAAGGCTTTGTATATAAGAGCAATGATTAAATAATTTAGTTTATGACTTTAGTGAAATACAAGGTGGAAAAAATAGACACAAAAAATATATCATTCAAATCCTCTATGATCATCCATGTAAAATTGATGACCAAGCTTCCCTATGATCATTTAGAAGGTTCATCATCAGTTATGAGACAATCAAAATATATTTTGATTTAAGTTATTCTCTATATTAGAAGATGAAAGCACTAAATTGGAAATTATTCTAATAGGTACACCATTTGTCCCTTCCAAACCTTTTATTTTAAGTTTTTTAGGAACATAGTGGTGAAAACACCAAAGGGACTTGGTTTTTTCATACTTTCATTCATAATTCCACTAGTTCCCCCATTCACTACAATTACAATTCTAGTAGGGGCAAGTGTAATGATGACATCAACTCTAGTTATTAATGTTGTGGTAATGACCTAATATCTAAACATGTAAGCCTCATCTTTAAGTGGTGCCATATCAACACTATAGGTAGTTGTTAGCCAATTTTCACACCCAAGTTTGCATCTTTCATTTTGGCTAAGTGCATCATTCTTAATTTTTTTATCCACATAGCAAAGTGTCAAGTGTTTTTTTCCTTTAGAAGCCTTTATTCGATCTTTTTGAAGTGTTATTTTGGTCTTTTTTCACAAGTGTTATTTCTTTTGGAAAGTTTTTTCTTTGGGTTTTTTATTTAAGTCTCAAAGGAATTGTTTCAAAATTTTTGTCTGAAACAAAAAAATCCAAAGGAATTGGTCCATTTCAAGATTTATGAAGGGTCACAATATTGTCGAAGGGTCTTTTTCTCATAGAAGTTTCCTTTGCAAAAAGTTTGAAGGGTAAATTTTCAATATTTTTGAAGGGTCTTTTCGTAGGAATTAGTCCTTTACAATTTTTCCAAAGGAATTGGCTCTTTCAACTTTTCTTAAGGAATTGGCTCTTTCAACTTTTCTAAAGGAATTGGCTCTTTCAACTTTTCTAAAGGAATTGTTTCGGACATTTTGTCTAAAACAATCTTTTTGAAGGTTATTTTTTCTCATGGAAGTGTCCTTTGTAATATTTCTAAAGGGACATTTTCTATTTTGCCAAAGGGTCTTTTCTCTTGTGAAGGGAGATTTTTAAAAAAATTTAAGGGACACTTTCAAAAAGTTTGAAGGATTATTTCTCAACCAAAGGGACACTTTCAAAAAGTTTGAAGGATCATTTATCAAGAAAAGGGATGCTTCTTTATCTTTTGAAGGGAGATTTTCAATCTTTCTGAAGGGTCTTTTTCTTGAGAATTGGTCTTTTGCATTTTTTTGAAGGAATTATTTCAAACATTTTGTTTGAAACAATCTTTTCAAAGGAATTGGTGCTCTCATACAAAGTCTGAAAGGTCCTTTGCAAAAATCTCGAAGGGACACTTGTAAAAAGTCTGAAGGGTCTTTTCTTGAGAAAGTTTCTAATTTAAGATTTTTGAAGGGACATTTAAGGATTATTGAAGGGCATGTTTAATATTTTTTAAGGGTGGTAAGAGGAAAAGAGTTGGAGAGAAAATTGTCTAAGAAAATGCCTTGAAGGAATGATCCTAGTAAAATTATGGTTATATGGACATCAACTTCAAGGTGATGAGATAGTTATTGGTGTCTAAAAAGTGGGTCCTAGGTAGATCGATGGTCTTTTCTCAAATGCTCAAATATTCAAAGGCTCACATTCTTCATCCACCAAATCAGATCAGAGGGTTCATCTCACCATTGATTATATCAAGAGTCAAGTCATTTTTTGATTGCCAATAAAGGAACAAAAGGTTGAGGAGCTTTATAGGGTTTAAACATTTAACTTGGTTGAGCTAGAATGAGATTTGAATGGATGTTTGTGGGCATACACACATGGATATAACATTCAAACAAATGACATGAAGGCATACACGTAGGCTCCAAGTGATGCCTCTCTAAGGTGAACAGAATGAAAGTGACTCTTCTCTACACCATTGCACACCTCATCAAACTAGTGAGAATTTTTTAGCATCAATACAAATTGACAACAAGTGGACTCATTTGCATAACCACATTGATGTCATTAATTATCTTGAAAATATATTATTTTTGCTAATGCAACCATTAAGGAAGCATCTTTGAGAAAGCAAGCTAGTTGTGTAACCACTTGAGGTGACATGGATCAATAAAATGGCTTGAATGAGCATCATTTACAAGGATGATTGTATTTAAAGATGGAGAATCCCAATAGATTGGTTCCTATTTATGTCACCAAAGGCCTCCTCCTCTCACTTCTTTTCTATTATAAATATATCCCTTGGGCTAGTATAAATAAAAATACATAGTGTATGGTAAAGCCCTATTAGATTGATGTTATATTATACCTTTAAGCATTAGTACAAGTCTACTTATTTCAAGTTTTTGAATAATTTTATGAGTGTGTAAGATATATATAGTGATATTAAGTGATGGTTTTCCATCCTTCTATCCTTTATCCTTCATGCCTGAGAAAAATTTATTAGTCTAACAAGTCATATAGAGTGTGTTAGTGTTAAATTAATGTAAGTGTATAACTATTTTTGAAATGTGTAAAGTTTACCTTTCAGTTCATTTTCCTTGTGTCATTTTACAAATCTTTCCTTTGTACTAAAATACTTGTGTTAGAACCCCTGAGATATTGAAAATGGTCTATGTGTTTTTTTGTATTGTGCATTAGAATATGATATTCACATGAAAGATAATCTCGGTGCATCACTAATCCTAGAGTATGTTTTCTTTGAGCAATTTCTAACTCTTTTCATTTAAATCAAGTTGGTTTAAATAGAGATTATTATGTAGAGATATATTCATGTACTAACCCCTTTAAATATAAAGGTTCATTTCCTCTATAGGTATACCCACATGCCTGAAAATGTTCCAACATTACCCAAATCTAGAAGAGTATTGAACACTCTCTTCTAGGGTGTAATATTTAGAGACAATAGTAGTCTTTATATATCATTTCATGCCTGAGTTTTAACTCAACTCTTTTGGTTATTTTTGAATATGAAAGTTCTTTTTATCAAAGGAGTATTATTTATATTGTATATTTTAAACATGCATGGGATGTATGAATTTTTTAAATGATATTATTTTAGGATTTATAAATTTATACTTTTATTAAAGAAGGAGACATCCCCATCCCAATCTACATATACTTGTACACTCTCCATTCCAAAGGAAGGATAATTTTGTAATTGAAATAAATAATAAATTATGAGGATTGTTCTATAATTTTGTCTCTATGTTCTTGTCTCTTTAAAATATTGTCTCCTTGAGAAATTTCCATCACATTGGTATTTTTTAGTTAATTGGGTTGTGTAGAATTCATTTTAATACGATTATTCATATTGTTCTATTTGCTAGTTTGAATTATCTTTATTTATTAATTATAATCTCCCACTAAGAGAGGATGTGTGATATCAATATATTATTGGAAATAACCTTTAATTATGAACATTAAATTTAATGTATCTATTTTATTTGATTATTAATTATGTTTGTGTGTCTTGTGTGCTAATAAAAACTTATAGTAGACATTATTTCTCAATCACTTGTTCAAACCCTAAAAGAAATACCAATTTAGAAGGGTTTCATTGATATTTGAGTCATAAACCTTATTTTCTACCCTACATTTCCCTTTTTTTATAAATTTTTGGTCTAGACCACCTTAAGTTATAATCCATAAATCCACCTCTAGTATACTTTTTTGGATTCTTATAGACTTAATTTCATCTAAACCATCCAAGGTAAATAACCCATTGCTCACTATTATTTCACCACATATTTATTTAAAAAATAGAATACCCTAAAACTCATTCCTTGGACTCAAATTCTTTACTAATCCTAGAATATTAGAGGCTACCTAATAGGATTCTATGGTGTGAATTAAAACCACATCAACATAACATATTTTTCATTTTATAAAGAGGTCCTCTTTCATTTTGTAATAAAAATCACTTGAGTTGTACTGGATATATCAATAAGATTAACAAGGTCAAATTTTGGCATTAGTATACTATCTTCACTCCTACATATCCTTTTAAGATATAGATCATATAAATGCACCTCAAAGGGACCCTAGAATTAGTCTTAAAACCTAATTATAAGAGGTTGGCTTCCTATACATATGATGGACCTAGCCAGGTTAGTTGGTTATGCTATTAATATACCCAGAGTTGTCTATGATTTGCCTAGAAACCCAATAAAATATTTTCCTTCCTTTTCTCCCTTTGAAATAGATACTATAGAAGAACATATAAAAGATTTAAATACTAACTTTGAGTTATTGAATATGGTCTATGAATACATGTCATGTAGGCTCTACCCTTATACATTATAGGGTGTTGTTTATGACTCATTCTTATTTAACCCTCGAATATATATTAAGGGATCTAGGGTTAAAGGGGTAGAGATAGCCTAGGGAATAAGGTATAGATGAACCATATCTATAGTAGTCCAATTATTTTAAAAACTTAGATAAACATATACTATATTTATTATACTAAGATAATAAGATTAGAAAGTATATCTATACTATATATTACAATGTAACACTATATTTATCTAGTTATAATTCTAATATAGATCTATATCTAGAGAAGGTATAAAGTGGATTAGATATGTATTCTAGAATAGTTATTTGATTCTATAAATTTGACCTCTATAGTTATGGACACTTGTATTTCCTAGGATGGTTATGTCAATGTTATTAGCTTACCTCAATGTAGGTGTCTAGTACAAAATACCTATTGAAACTAGATTTGATCACCTAGATGCTTCTAGGTTTCGCATTGTCTTCACACTAATTATTATAGATATGGTTCATGGACTGTTGTTCCTTGTCAAATAACAAAACCATAGTTTTTCATCTTCATATTGGTTTTCATAAAATGTATTACTAGGCACACAATGTCAAGCTACCCCAAATAACCCCTTCTTAATGAGCATTGCCTACATAGCCAATACTCTAAATATGGCCTTAGACTTATGTATTTGTCCCCTATGTGTTGGATTGTATATGAATCATTAAATGTATGATAAACAAGTATAAAAATTACCTAGATTGTAGAATGAAAAATATAGATTTTAGGCTACTCCTTCAATACTTCAAATTTGTATATGAAAAATATAGATTTTGGGCTACTCCTTTAATACTTAGAATATGTATATGTGTAATCCATATGATTGATATGGTAATATAAGAAAATAAGTAAGTTTTTTTTCACTTGAGTTCTTGATATAATTATTTTGGTAAGTTTCCTTTCTCTCTTTAAGTATCTTATAGGTTTTTCCTAGGTGAATAATGAATGAGGACTGATATTTTATTTATATGAATCCCCTTGGATAATATATCACATTAAATCACTTGTGTTAACCTTTAAGATATGTTTCATTCAAAATTTCAATGACTTTAAGGCACTAGACACTTATGTTGGGGTAGGAAACTTGCATTAGTACAAGTATGTGACTACAACGTAAGTGTTCATGTAGTTGTAAAATAAGTTTAGGTATATAACTCGTAGATATGGAATATGAGTAGGTTTATAACATTATAGAAAAGATATAAGGTTTGTGTCATTAGAATACATAGGTAAGAGTAAGAGATAAGTAATTAGGTAGATAGATATAGTGTACATGAGCCTTTTAGAAATGAGAAAAGCCTCAAATTTGAAGGTATATCCATGATACGTAATTTATAAGTGTACAATACTAAGGTGATATATAATTCATAAATAGTGTCTACATTTACCCCCATTTTTTAATAAGGGTAAAATAGGTTTTTTTTACTAGGGACCTAACCCTATATAAGAAATAATAGCAAAGGCCTAAAAACTCCTAGATATCATCGTAATATGCTACCAAAATAAGAAATTACATAATAGAGGAAAGACAACAAAAAGATAGAAAAAATGGTAAAAACAAATAGTTAGTTTAATCTAGTAATGAAATTGATAGTTTAAAGGAGAATAAATGTGCACCTAGATGTGTATAACACACCTTGTCTTTTCTTGACTATAACTTGAATTGTTTATTAGTGACTGGCCTACAACTAATATCATGTTATAGTGTATAATTAGTGCATATAATCTAAAATTTAAAGAATTTAAATTATATAAATTGAAATAAAGTAAGGTTTAGGAGTAGACCTATGTATTGTTATAATTATCTAACCTTATGGAAATTTCATTATAAATATACATCATTATGAAACATTAGAACTAATATTAGGATAAATCTAAATCTATAAATTGCATATATCTAAAGAGATAAAGAGAGATTTTGGAGGTCACTTGACCCAATATTGGAGAAAAGATGAGTTTCTACCTAGCAGTTGAGATTAACCCAACTATGCAACCCAATCATAATTATAACCTAGTGATTGTGAGTGAACCAAGTCAACTCACACTATCAAACTAGTGAATCTAGATTATTCAATCAAGTCCAACATATCAAATTGTTAATATTCAATGATTTAATCACCTTCACCATGAAAAAATTAAACTAACTACTACAGTATATTAGCTTAATATAGTCCACAAAGTCCAACCTTATGGGTGGTGATAGTCCCTAAAAGTGTTTGGAATATGAAATTAATTTGATTTTGGAATATTATGCACAAATTACATAGCATATTCACCTTAGATATGTCTCATGCTAAAACTATGTCTAATAATGGGACAATGTATATAATTTTTCCATAACTGAGTATATGAATCATATAACTATGTTATTTGGCCAATTTTAAATTATGTAAGCATGGAGAACATGATTCTAAAGCATTCCTCTCTATATATGGATAAATATAAAAATTGATATAAGTGCCAATGTGAAGGACATGTTTCCAAAACATGCCCCTATTATAATATAGATACACTTAATACTATGTAAGTATGGAGATCATGTTTTCAAAACATTCCCCTATTGAATTTCCATTCACCTTGTTTTAGGACATTATATACACTTGATCTCCCTTTTGTCAAGGATGTCATTGACCAATAATTGGTGGATCTTGAGATTGTATCAAATTTTTCCTAAGTGATCATTTGCATTTCATGACCATGGCTGCATTGTCGAACCCTTTTATATTGATTCTTATCATTTGTGATTTATTTGTATAGGTTAGCAAAAGGAGAAAAATAGAGATTTGTGTTTGGTAGTAATTTTGTGTCTATCAACTTATATTTATACGTATCTAAAAACCTCTAATAAGGCATGTGAAAGGTGGTTAAGTCCCAACAATGCATTTTTTTGGGGTTTATCAAGTCAAGGAGTAGAGGAGTAGAGGAGAGAAGTGTGTGGAATATATTTTAAACTAGTATTTTCCCACCTAGTTGGGGCCCCTGAGTGTGATAGGTGGGACCACAGATCCAATAGAGGTCACTGTGGGTAGCAGTACCTCTGGGGATCTATCCAAGAATCTATTAGGGGATAGTCCATCTAATGGATGGAAGAAGGCACTCATAGGTGAAAAGATGTGTCCATCAAAAGGCATGTTGAGCCTCCCTATTCTCTCAAAGGGCAAGGCATTGAGTATCCCAGATGATCTAGTGGAGGAAATAATGGCATCCATGGACCTTACCCTGGTTGGTAAGTTTTTTCTTTTCGTCCTAATATCAAAATGCTTAGAAGATGGATTTTGTCTAGGTGGAAAGTCAAAAGTAGTGTTTCAATCATAGCCATGGCTAGAGGTATATTCCTTTTTAGATTTACAAATAGGGAGGACATGATTGCTACCCTTGCTAGAGGTCCCTGGCTATATGGACCACATTCTCTAGAATATGCTCATGGAAACCAAGATTTGATCCTAACTTAGACCTCAATAAGATAGTGCCTACTTGGGTAAGATTGCTAGGATTCCCTTTGGAATTCTAGGATGAAAAAATCTTCACAGCCCTTGGCAATTCTATTGGTCAATATGTCACCTCAGATCATATAACTAGAACTAAGTCTAGATGTGTGTTTTCTAGACTCTATGTTAATGTCGAAATAAATAAGACTCTCCCTACGTCCATTGAGCTTAACTCTAAATATGGAACCTGGACTCAACTAATTACTTATGAGAATGCTACCACTTTCTGTCAAATATGTAAGAGGAAGGGACATCTAATGACACAATGCAAAGTGAAGCAAAGGGAGATGAAAGAAGATTCCCAGAATGTAGAGGAGGAGTAAGTGAATAGCAAGTAGGAAATAGAGAATAATGTGGAAATTCTTGACAATATAGGAAAAGGAGAGGGGAAGGGAAAGGAGGCTACCCCTAGCAGTGAAGGTGATGTTGTCCCAAAGAAAAATATAAGATTAGATTATAGTCGAAAGGCTACAGAAGAAGGAGAAGAGGAGAAGAGAAAGGAGGATATCATCAATAGTGAGGGAAAAGAGATCCTAAAGGAGAATATAGTATCTAATGACAGTCACAAGGCCACATTTAACATAGTTTACACTTTAGAAAAATAGACTAATATGTTTAAGGAAGGGGCAGGAGGGGACCTTTTGCTAAAGGAAGTCAATGAAGATGACACAATTTCAAGGATTGGATAGGAAGAAGTAACACCTAAAAGTCACACTTAATGAGTACCAGATCCATAGTCAAATACAAACATTTTCTATGATCTGGAAGATGGAGGCCAGGTAGGAAACTACTTGGCAATAGGGGTAGTACTACAAGATGGTAAAAATGAACATGAATAATGGGATACCCCAAAGAAAAAGATTTGAAAAGGTAAAAAATATGCAAATGTTGGTACTGCGCCCAAACAAGGGAGGCCAACCCTAAGGGAAATAAGACAAAAAGAGATTACTAGGGAGATTGATAGTGGAAAATAGAAAACACTGGAGTCCCAACCCTCCAAACTCTCTAAATGAGAATATTATCATGGAATTTGAGGGGCTTTAATAGTCCCTCAAATCAGTTTGAGGTTAAAAACTACATTTTAGATAATAAACTAGATATTTTATTCCTCCAAGAAGTCAAGATGAAAGAGGAGAATTTTGCAAAAATTGCTGACTATATATGGCCTAAGTTAGCTTTTTGTATTAGTCCTACTGAAGGGGCTTTAGGAGGGATTTTCATTATGTGTAATAGTGCTAATATCCAAGGATCTCTTATGGCCCATCATAAGCACTTTTTGATTTCCAATTTTTCCATGAATTCCTTGAACTAGACATTGGTAAATGTTTATGCACCGAATAACAGAGCTTTCAGACAAAAATTATAGATATATTTGAGTATCTATAGGAATAATCCTCAAAATTCTAAATGGATGTTAGCCAAATATTTTAACATGCCTTTATACCCTTCTGAAAAATAGGGTGGAATTATTTATTACTCGATCATGTTTGACTTTGCTGAATTCATCAATGATTGGGGATTATTGGACATAGAGATGTAGAACCAAAATTTTACTTGGACCAATAGAATAAGATGAGATCAAATGATTCAAGTTACATTAGATAGATTTCTTATATCAAACAATTGGAATGATTATCAGAATATGCAAGCGCAGGCTCTACCCAGAACCATATCTGACCACTGCCCGATTATCCTCAATTAGAGAGATCAGGGACATCACAGACCTCCTCCATTCCATTTTGAAGCTATGTGGATTAAACAAAAAGGTTTTAGACAAACGGTGACTCAATGGTGGAATATTCCCATTCAAGGTACTCCCATGTTTAGAATAGTCAAGAAACTCTAACACATTAAAAAAGAAGTTTATGGTTGGAATAGATATAGTTTTGGGTAGGTTTTCTAGCAGAAGAAAAATTGAATGGGAAAAATCAAGGCTATTTAGCAATTGATTGATCAAGGGGATGACTCTGAGGGCACCTTAGAAGAAGAGAATAGTTTGTCTTTAGAATGGAAGAATCTAATGGAAAGGGAAGAGGTTTTCTAGAAACAAAAATCCCATGTTCAATGGCTCAAAGAGGGTGATAGGAACACTACTTTTTTTCATCTCTCAGCTATGAAACATAGAAAATCCAACTCAATAACTAAGCTTGTCCTAGATAATGGAGACATTATTACTGAGGATAAAAAAATAAGGGACCAAGCCAGGCTATTCTTTTAGAATCTGCTTACGGAAGAAAATAATAATGATAGAATTGATAGATCTATGAGTCAATTCATTGATAAAATCCCCTATTTGATAATAGAAGAAGACAATCTAGAAATGTTAAAGCCTATATCCGATAAAGAAGTACATGTTTTATTCTCCATGGATGCTTTTAAAGCCCCGAGTCCTGATGGCTTTCCTCATATTCTTTTAGGAATATTGGGAGATTATTGGAGTGGACCTCACGGCTGTAGTTCATGATTTTTTTAGATCTAGAAAACTTTTGAAACAAGTCAATAATACCTTCATTGTACTTGTTCCTAAAAAATCTCAACCTTTACACCTTGCTGATTGTAGACCCATTAGCTTATGCAACATTGTGTATAAGATATGTACTAAACTGCTAGTTTTGAGAATTCAACCCTTGGTTGACAAAATTATCTCTCCTACTTAAAAAGATTTCATCTCAGGCAGACAGATTCTTGATGCTATGATCACCACACATGAGACTATCCACTCCATGGATAAGAGCAGAATCCCTGGGATGGCCCTCAAGCTTGATATATCCAAAGCTTATGATAGAGTCTCATGGACTTTTCTATTCCAAGTGATTAGAAAATTTGGGTTTAATGATAAATTGTCTTGCTTATTATGGAATGCGGTCTCTTTTGCTAAATTCTCAGTGCTAGTTAATGGTGTTCCTAGAGGGTTTTTCTCCTCCTCAAGATGAATTCATCAAGGAGACCCTCTCTCCCCGTACCTATTCATCATTATGGCTGAGGCATTGGGAAGATACATACAAGCTGATATAGTTTCAAAAAAGCTAGTAGGCATCAAACCTGCCTCTTCCCTTCATCCTATGGTTCTACAGTAGTTTGTGGATGATACCATCTTATTTGGTATCTCATCGGTGATCAAAGCTATAAGATGGAAGAATATACTTAATGATTATGCCAGAGACTCGGGACAAAGAATAAATTTCTAGAAAAGCAATGTGTATTTATTCAACACTCCCAATGAACTTAGACATATAATCATTGATATCTTAGATTGCACTGCAGCTGGCCTACTAGCTACCTACCTAGGTCTCCCACTCTCGGTCAAAGAGGTATCTTTAGGTTTTTGGAATGGTATTGTGGAATGCAAATAGAGGAAACTTCTTGGGTGGAAGGGGAAACTACTCAGTAGTGCGGGTAAGCTACAACTTCTTCAGACATCCTTGCAAGGTATTCCTACTTACTTCATGTCTCTTTTTAAAATTCCTACGTATTTTTCTAAAAATCTAGAAAAGATCCAAAGTAAATTTTAATGGATGGGAGTGGAAGACAAATAGAGAATGTCTTTAGTTAGATGGGAAAAAGTGTGTCTCCCAAAATCTCATGGTGGACTTAATATAAGATCCATTAGGAATATGAATAAAGCCCTCCTCTCAAAATTTAGTTGGAATCTGATTCACAACAATAGTGAGTGGGGGCTAATAATGTATGCTAGGTACATGTATAGCATTGATGATTCTAACTTTCTTCAATAGGCAGGATTACCCTAGGGGTTTGTGATATGGAATAAAATGCTAAAAAGTAGAAGTCTTCTCAAATAAGGAATTAGGTGGAAGCTTGGAAATGGCTGGTAGATTAAATTTTGGGAGGATAATTGGTTAAGGGATAAGCCTATCATCTCCCAAGGAAACTATGGAGAAATTATAGGCCTGACTACTCAATTTTTTGGTGATAGGGTTAGTTATTATATGGAAAATGACAATGGGATAAGGAGCTAGAAAAACCTTTTGGATTGTTGTGTGTACAGGCTTGAGCTTATCCCAAGAATTTGAGAGATCCAACAATGGGTTCAGGAGATTATAATCCCACTCTTCCCTCAGGAGGATGAACAATACTGGTGGTTGGATAAGAATGGATCATTCTCTATCAAATATGCCTATCATCTGCTTACACCTAAAGATTAGAATAAGGAGGTATGGAAAAAGGTTTGGAATCATAAACTCATTCTAAAGATTAACTTGTTTTGGTGGGCTACTATCCATAAAAAAATCCTTACTCAGGACAACCTTCAAAAGAGGGGGTTTACTTTGGTCAACAAATGTTTTTTGTGTGGTTCTAGAGAGGAATCAATTTCACACCTATTCTTACACTGTGAGGTTACTCGAGATATATGGGGAAAAATACATAACAACTTTGGCATTGAATGGGTTTTCAATTCTAACCTTAAAGAAGTAATTCTCAGCTAGAACTCAACCTTCACACATCCCTGGATTAAGGAACTATGGAAGCAAGCTCTACCATGCTTGAGCTAAACTTTATAGAAAGAGCGAAATTAGAGAATTTTTAGGGACACTGCTAGAAATGTTGCTTAGGTGTTTAACTCCTTTGCTAGGACCATTTTGGAAAGTGTTACAATAGCTCATATTAGTGTTATGGAGAAACCCCTATCTAAATTTGAAAGTCAAATTGTTTCCAAATGGAAGGTTTTAAACCTTATCCCTAGGCATGATAATTCCAAAATTCTTTAGAGACTTCATACTAAATGGATACCACCTAAACCCAATTAGATGAAACTTAATTTTGATGGGGCATCCAAGTTGAGTGGTAAAGCAAGTGGAGGAGGAATAATAAGAAATGAAAAAGTAGGGATGTCTATTGTCTATGCTAGTGGCATGGGTTACCAGAGCAATAACTATGCTAAAGCTATGGCCTTACTTTAGGGATTAAAGTTAGTTATATCCCTAGGAATTAGAAATTTGAATATTTAGGGAGATTCTAAGTTGATCATAGATGTTGTTAATAAAGCATATAACATTGGTATCCATCTAAAAGACATCATTATGGACATCTAGTTTCTTTTACAAAAATTTTCCGAAGTTGAGATTACCCACACCTACAGAGAAGGTAACAGGGTCACTGATGCTTATGCCAACCTTGGTCAGCAATTTTTAGGATGGAGGGTATGGTGACAAGGGCCTCATATACCCCCAAACATTAGAGAGATCATTCAGAAGGAGATGATGGAGCATGAATGATGCACATTGATGACAGAGATAGCTTTCAAAGGTGGTCCACATGGAGAAGGCCATTGTGGATCATGGAAGCAGTGGGTAATCCAAGGAATGTTGACAATGCAGACAATGAGAATCTTAAAGATCTTTCTAATTCTATAGTTATGTAGTTTCATCCTTTCTGACTTTGGTCTTTCTAGTGTTTTGTTTTTCTTTTGACTTTATTTCTTGATTGTGTCGTTAGTTCAGTGCTGGCATCTTTTGGTTGCCAGCCTTCCTATCTTGTTTGACTGTATAGGGTTCGGCCCCTGGTTTGCTGCCTTAAATAATCAAAAACATTCCCCTATTGAATATGAATCCAAAAACTAGTGTAAGTGCCAATACAAAGAACATGTTTCCAAAATATTCCCCCACATTAATTTTAATTTATGAGGAAATATTAAATTCATCCCTTTATGGTATGTCCCCATTGATATGCCCCACCTTTTTCAGGTGAGGGAAGTAGAAACTAGTAGTTACCTAACTTTAAAAGGATATGATAACCATGTAAACTATGAAATTAATATGTAACATATATATGGAACATGTTTATGTAAATATAACATTAAAACATGAATAATGTGATCACACTAATTCTTAATATGCAGAATGTGAATCATGGTAGCGTATAGATAGTAATAGTACAAGCTCAATAAGAAATTAAGCACACACACTAGATCACTCAAAATAAAATAAAAATATATTAGTCCAATGAGACTTCAAACAAGGGTCATGTTTAAATGATGCATAATCTAAGGTACATGACTTAGTCAAATGTCCACAAATCAAGAATTACATATTCAAATTTTTACATACAACACACAATAACATATTCAAATTTTAAAGAGGCAAACAAAGGCATAGGGGTCATAAATGATGTAACATATTCAAATGTTCAAAAAATCAAGACAATATCAAGGAAATACACTTAGGGAAGTGGATAAATGAAATCATAATAACTAGCATAAACATAACATACTAGTCCCTAAGTATATGTGTTATCAAAATATGTAAAGTACATAGCACATCAAATACACTACAAAAGATATAATCATGGATAAATACATGTGTAAGTATATATATTATCTCAAACATGATAATGTAAGATGACCATAGAATTATAAAACATTAATGTATTGTTATCATAGAGGTGTATGTCCCCAATGTCCTAGTGATGTGAGTATATGTAAATCCCAACATCTAAAAGTACATAGATTATGTATCTATGTATGTTTGAATCACACTAAAAAGATGTTTAAAACATGTGTATATGGTGAATAATAATATTACATATACAAAAATGGAACATAAAACATGTATTCAAAGGAGATAATAGGATGTATAAATGCTAAAAATATTTTTGGATTTTTAAATTTTTGTTTTGGTATATTTTTTTTAATTATTTTTTTAGCACATGGGAAAAGACTAATCAGGGAAGTCCTCATTGTAGAAAGGTGTAGCATCACTTGATTCATTTTTAATTATTGGTTTGTATCAATTCATGTCCACCTCCTCAATGCTTTTGTATAATGGTATTACTATAGTCATTAGTGGGTAGGGTGTCTATATCCATCATTGCATAATCAAATATCCATATCCCTAAAGGTTAAGGTGGTACACATAACTTCATTATTAAGTTCTAAATTCAAATTAGTGAACAAAAGTTTTCCAAACTTGAATGTCAAATGTGGATAATAATATAATATCCATATGATCATGTGGATCACTTGCAGTCCATATGCTACTATCCAATTGATGTAACCAAGAGATTCTCTCATCGATAGAGAGGATGCTAATTTAGCTATATTATGCCCCATTTTTTGAATTAATGTATTAATACACATTATATTCTAATTTTTCTTATCAAAATTTAGATGTTAGTTATGAAATATATCAACATTAGTAGTAAAAGTTAGATATTTAGGACTTTATCACTTTTTAAGATGGCTTTCATGTGAATCTTTAAAAGTGGATTTTCTTTTTGTTTTGTCGATCATAATTTGTATGTGACCTTAATTTTTATATTTATGAATTTGGTTTTACAATGTTTGAAAGTGAATTTTATGATGGCCATTTATCTTATGATAGTTATAATATGGAAACCCTTACTTAGGAATAATTATATTACTTAATCTATGTTTGTTAGAAGGTAAATATATCATGATATATTAATGTAACATGGAAAGTATTATATCTATAGTATCCTAGTTTACTTTGATCAGTATAATATGTTGTGTTATCTTATGAGATACCTCCACATTATTTACATAACATATCTACATTTGACACTTGTATAATTGACTTAATGTGTGAAGCCAACAGGGGTGTATAGTATAACAAGAATTTACTTATTCATATACCATTTTTATTTTCCTATATCTTAGTTTGTTTTCTTATCCTCTATAGGTGATTTATTTAATATGTACTGAGACCTATAGGTTTAAATACATTGTGTAAAATATGCACAAGTATATACAAATTAAGTTTTTGTATTGTCTTGTATGTCATATCATTGGATAGACCATCATCACTATAATAATAATATGAAAAATGACCATCTTGTTGCTTAGTGTTGACCAATAAAATAATCTTGAATATTGGAGGTACTTGTGATTTTTGTAGAATAGTCACATTTAGTATTGGTTCTTTTTCTTGAGGTACATCTATATGTACTTTAGTGTTTGGTGTGTTATCTAGTTTTAGAGATAAAGAATCCATTATACTTTAATCACCCATTGCATAAGTTTGGATATTATCCAGAGTAATACATTATATAGGTGGTACTATTGTAGGAATGTCCTCTTTATTAGAATGTATCATTTTGCATAGTTTAAAGGGTTTATCATTAACATGCATTCTCAATAAAATCCCATCATGTATGAATTCTACACATCAATGTAATGTAGATGGGACAACCTCCATTGTGTGTATCGAGTGCATACCCAAAAATAAATTATAATATAATTATTATAACATTACTTGGAAAGTGGTTGGAATCATTTTTGGCCCCAATGTTGCATCCAAAGTTATTACATCTTGATTATCCTCTTACTTAATTCACTAATCTATTAATTTTTTGATTATGTGGTTTAATAATTGGTTAAATTATTATTTTAAGTAGATGGATTAGTAATATGTTGATTTGTGGATAGTCATATATTACTTATGATCACAATCATTAACTTGTTGTTATATGTTCATATTCTATTATGGTACATTATGATCATGATTATTCATTTTATTTAGCTATAGTATCTTATTATGATTATTTCATGATATGATCAAACTATTATTTATTGCATTGAGGTGGATGCAGGATAGAGTCCACCCTCCTGACTATGACTGAGGGAGGGTATCATTAGAGAGGATGGAGTAGATGGAGATGAGAAAGGGATGAGAGAAAAAATATAAAAGTCTACACACACTACTTAGAAATATCTATGTGTTTATGATTATTTAATAATTATTATTTGCATCATGTATCATATTAATAATGATTTACTTGATTTGGTAATATTTGATTATTGGTTATGTATATATGTCACCATACTTGCATTCATAATATATTATGATGGTTGAGATGCTTTTATAATTGTTTATTATGTTGTCTTTGTATTGATTAAAAATTCACTGTGAATTTAGAATTTGAACACCATAGGGGTTAAATGTGTGGCATGTGTATGCAATGGTAATTAAAATACTTGATATTTTTAGGATTGGATGGTTTAATTGTGTGTGTGTGTGTGTGTGTGTGTGTGTGTGTGTTTGTGTGTGTGTGTGTGTGTGTCTGTGTGTGTGTGTGTGTGTGTGTGTGTGTGTGTGTGTGTGTGTGTGTGTGTGTGTGTGTGTGTGTGTGTGTGTGTGTGTGTGTGTGTGTGTGTGTGTGTGTGTGTGTGTTGATATTTATTTAAAATGGTTGATTAATTAACTAAAGGCATGTTGATTTGTAATGGGTTGATGGCTAATATTATACCTTGTTTGATTAAATAAATGGCATGATGATTATTTGGAAATCAAACTCAATATTTTAATAATGATGTTAATATGACTATTTAGTTTGGAATATTCAAGGGGTATCTAGGGATTTGAACTATTTTGGGGTTATAGAATTTTCAAAGACATAATTTGGATTCAAAATGTAGAATTTTAGGAGCTACATGTTTTTTATATTATTTTGTTTATGTTGGATCAACTAGACTATAGATAGGTTATGACCAGCCACCATGCCAAAAATTTAGAAAATAATTATGAAATTGGAGATTCATTTTTTTAAGACCTAATTTTATGGGATTTTTTTAGGATTTTATCATGCACATTACAAATAGATAGAGATATATGGAGGTAGATGTTTTAGAGAAGACACATAGTGGGTGAAAAGAGCTTTGGAAAATAAAGAGCTTGGTTTTACATTACCTATTCTGCATATTCAGGTAGGGTTTTTCGAAATTATATTTATAGTTTATCATTTTTAAGTGATATATGAAAATCATTATTTTTTTCCACTAATTTATTGAAATGGGTTTTTGAAATTTTAATTTTCTATTTTTTTTAAAGGCAATATATGTTGTCAACCTTAGGGATGGGTATGGCCCATCTATAAGGCTAAACAAATATAAACCCTAACCTTTCATAAATGGATGTGTATTATGGTTTAATTTACCTATAGATAAATGGAATTAGGGTTTACATTTTTTCTTAATAAAAAGAAAATAATGGAAGTTGGGTTAAGACTAGTTATAGAATTGGATGTTGATGTTTTTATTTGCTTGAATCATTCATTAATAATTTTTAGAATTTTTATTTGATGAGATATTAATGGGGTTGACTCTATTTTCACCCTAATACATTTTTATACATTTTAGTTTGAAACATAGATTTCAAGTATTTGAGGAAATGTTATATTTGATTATATTTTTAATATATCTTGGAATAATTTTTTATGTTATTTTCAAGATAAAAATAATGTATAGTCAAGTCATTTTTAAATGACCACGGAGATGGGTTTGTCCCATCCATAAGGTTACGCATAAATGAGCCAAAAATCCTTGTCATTTAATGGTTTTGCATGTTGAGTAGCCAAGAACAAACTATATAAAGGTTTTTATAATTATTTTGATTGAAAATGAATTTTTGTTATAATATTTTGGGTTGTGTAAACATTCAATCTATAATGGGTTTATTCAAGATAGATTTTCTTACAAATTATTTAAATAATTTAAAACTATTTGAGTTATTTTCATTTGCTAATGTGAACATAATTCAAGTCAAAACTATTTGATTAATACAAACCTCTAGTTGGATGAGTTAGATGGTTATGAGCATTTTATTTTAGTTTAAATATTTCCATGATGATTATATGACTGAATTTTTATCAAAATAAAATGTATTATGGAATAAATATTCTATGATTATTATAATAGTTAGGGGATCAACTAAGACATGGAAATATTGTGTTGATATAGTAAAACCTGTAGTTTTTATGAGTGTGATATGTTTGGTAATTATGTTCTTTATTAGATAGATAAGTTGGAGCATTAATTTTGTGATTGGTGTCTTAAGGTATTTGAATGATTTTTTTTAAACTTGTAGTTTTCACTGAATTACTTAAATGGATTTCTCAACTCAAAATGTGCAATTATATATAGATACACACACCAAGGGTCAACGGAATAATTACATAAATACCATATTATATGTGTGTGTAGCTATTAAATATATTAATTTTGAGGTTGTATACTATCTGATGTTTTATTGGGTTTGTATACTCTTATATTTGCATATGAATCTTACCTGGATTTAAATTCCTATTTGATGTATTTTGTATAAATACTTGTATCATGTTAATTATTGTATGAGTATTTAAATAATATTTATTACTAGGGATTTATAATGTAAAAGGTACATTTTTTAACATAATAAATTATAAAGATTTTGTGATGTGTGGATAGGTTTTTATCTAGTCAATGCATTGAACTAAACTTGGTATGTGCATAAATAACATTTCAGGATTACTCTAAGTATTATGTAGATTTTGTTTTTAGTGTGAGACCATTGTTATCAAATAATATTAGACTATTACAGTTGTGCTTATGTTGAGAATAATTAGTTGAATAAATAGATGTGATTTTAATTGGTTAGTTGTTTTACACTATTATGATGCATATAAAGCAATATATGTGATTATATAACTTCTTTGGCATTAATTATGGGAATTTATATATTTGAATTCTATGTATTTTAGAATTACTATGCTTATCTAATATTATTGACATTAAATAAGTAGGCAAAATGGACTTCACATACTTACTTAGTGCCACTAATAGACATACAGAGGATATTGAAATGATTTGTGTGTAAATTTAACTGATCTTGAGATATTTAAAACTATATTAAAACTTTGGTCAAAGTAATGTTTATGGTTTGAAAATTGTCATTTCACTCATTTTATTTATCTGCATCTTTTGTATGATATCATGTTAGAATATATTTCTTTATGGTATGTAGGATGTGATAATTATCTTATAGTACATAGGTTCTAGTTGACATTCTCAATTTAAACACAATCATTATTTGCCCATTTATAAAGGGAGGGCCATTCCCTTATTGGGATATTTTGAGAGGGATCAATGGTCCATACTTTGTGTAAAATCACTCAGATGATATTCTCCCTCCCCTTCTATTAGTCAACTAGTAAAGACTTTACTCATGATTATTTATGGATATTAACAAATTCATTTTGACTCATTATATGAAACATTATATATTTGTAATTTGATATTTAGATATGTATTATTGTATACTTATACTATTTCATGATAATTATATAAAATCAATAGTTTGTTGTTTATATATGCACCTATTGTGATATTTAAACCAATATTGGTTGATTTGTTAATTTGGGTTATTTAAGACTATGTTATGTTTTACTTTTGAAATCAAATTAGTAGTTTTATATAGTGATAATTAGTTAAATGTATCATATGGTTAACTTAATGGTTAATAGAATAGTTTTCATAAACAATTCATTTATTTAAAGATCATTAGTCCTTATAATTAGTTAATGTAATTTTTTTTTAGTTTTAAAAAATTAACAATTCTAATTTAACCCTGAGGGGTTGTTACATTATGGCATCAGATCTTAGGCTCAAACTCTTAGACTTAATGAGTCAAATAACACATTTTTATTATTTTATTATCATAAAAAATAATATTACATCAAATAATCGATGAAGAGTATATCAAATCCAAATAATACTAACCCTCTAGTTGGCCCAAATTGATTTATCACTAAACAAGCTACAAAGCTTGATCAGATTCTCATAGCCTTGAATAAGACCAGGGACCAGATAGTTGCCATTGAATAGGAAGTTCATGGACATGTAAAGGAAAATAATTAGAATGAACCTAAATATCATCCTATAGATAAATAAGTTTCTCATGATCCTATCAAAGAGGAGGTGTCACAAGATCGAGAGCACATGTAACTATAGAACTTGCATGAGACATGAAGAAATTTAATACACCCTAGTTTGATGGAACCATTTTGGGAGATGGAGTAGAAGTATGACTAACTAAGATGGAAAAGTATTTTGAGATATGAAATTACTCTAAAGTCAAAAAATAAGTTTGGGGAGCTTAGTAGTTGTGGATGAAATAGCAATATAATGGGAAAACAAGAAATTAGAGATGAATCTTAACTCTTTTATAACCATGAGGAAATAGTTTGTGATCTTGTTTAGATCATGATGGTTATCTCAACTCTATTTCCATTAGAATATTACATATTCTTATAATATAAATCAAAGAGACTTTTCAGTGAAATAATATTAGGACTAATTTACCAAGCCCCTAATTTATGTTCCTCATTATGAGGCAAATGAGAGATTTCACATTAGAGAACTAATTATGGGATTAAAACCCCAAATTTAATATGAGGTGGACGTGCATGGGCCATCAAATATAGATCAAGTATTTTGACAATAAATTAAATAAGAGAAGAAATTGAATTCACTTGCTCAGGTCAAAGATTTAAAAAAAAAAATTGGAGGTCCTTAAATGACTTTCAAAAATAATAATTGGAAAGGAGTGGAAACTCTAAAAATCAATTAAAGAATTAGAATGAAAAGTTTAGTAGTGATTCAAAAAATAGGAAACCAAAAAATGGTTTCAAGGAAGGTTTCAATGTAAATCAATAGTCTGATAGGAAAGGACCACCTGGTGGATGTTTCAATTGTGAAGGTGATCATTATACTAGGGAATGTACTCAAGGAAAATCAGATGGTAAGAATAAGGGTTCCACTCCACAACAATGATATTTTCAATAAAGAATTCATACAAATGTTGACAACCATTAAACTAAATTTTAGGATTCCCTTATTAAGCTATCAAGTAATTTATTTGGTCATCCAATTTTAATTTTTATTGACATAGGAGATTAAAAAATTATTACTCCTAAAATGCTTAACAAGTTATCTGGAAAAGCTAGAGTTATGGAAAATGCATGGTCAGTTTAATACAGGAATGAATCTAATGTTAAGGTCAATAATTATTGATTGAAGATGAGATCAAACTACACAAATTGACTACATTAGTGGATCTATTTGTAATACCATTAAGGTAATATGATGTGATCCTAGGAGTAAACTAGTTAGATCAACATAAAGCTAAAGTATATTGTTTTCTTAAAAAGGTTGAATATCTAGATGATTTGGTAAAACAAACCCAAATCTAGGGATCAAAAAGGGAGATAAAAATTTGACATATTTCTAAAATTTATTTAAATAAATCACAAATAAAAGGGTATCGATAATTTATTGTCAGGATAAATGAGATGTATAAATCAAAAGAACCTTCCATCAAAGATTTTCCTCTTCTCCAAGATTTTTGAGATGTTTTACCTCAAAAATTTCTAAGATAGAAAATCCTATTACCTCTTTTAAGTAAAAAAATTAGAAATATATGGGGTCAAGAAAGTGAGAAGAATATTTTCAAAACCTAAAATATGGCTTACCTCAACACTAGTGTTGGGAGTTCCCGATCTAAATTGCCAATTCTTAGTAGAAATTTATGCTCTAGGAGATGATCTTAGAGGAGTTCTCATGCAAGAAGGTTTTATTTTAGCTTATGAGTCTAGAGAGTTGAATCCATATGAGGAAAATTATGCCTCACATGATATATAATTGGTTATAATAGTTCATGCCTTGTAAGTTTAGAAGCATTATCTATTAGGAAAATCATTTGAACTTGATACTGACAACTTGGGGCTTAATTATATCTTCACCCAACCTAACTTGAATGCATGCTAGAGGTGATGGTTAGATTTTTTTTTTAGATTATGTTTTTAACATTAACTACATAAAAGGCAAGTAAAATAAGGTTAAAAAATCCCTTTGTCATAAAAGGTATATAATAGCTTTGGTTACCATCAAGGTGTAGTCATATAAAATTCAAAAATTGGTAACTTGAGCATGGATAATGACACCCAACCTATAGGTCCCTCTTTCTTGATCTCATGACCCTATTAGGCTTGTTTAATTTACTCCCAATCATTCGTAGCCTTCTAGACTTGGTCCCAACTGAGCCAGACTCTTCTTTCCATGACTAATTCATCCCTTAGATCCTATATGCTCGAGACAATATTTCCACACTAGGACTATAGTGACAAAACTTCACAAAATAAATAATCTATTCTACAAGGATCTCTATAGACTTCTAGCTACCAAAACTTCATAGATAGGGTCACACAGACCTATGAAACAAAAGCTAGAAAGCTCATAGCCTCAAGACAATAGTGGTAGAGGTGGACTACAACTCTAGTGCCACTCTTATCCAGTTCTATCACTCCTATCCAATCAAAAAATGAAATCCATATCTCAGTTTTTGATAGTGTCCCAATCTTGCATAGTCAATATTAGCCTTTATCTTAGTTGGGTCAACATAGTTTTAAGCTAAGTCATATTTCTCTTTACTCATTTACTATTTTTAGAAATTCTAAACAAAAATCAAAGTTAACAAAATAGTAGGTTAATTATAGCATAATTATTGATTGATTTTACTACTAAGACCTTTTAATTAAATTAGGAATAATACACCAATATTTACAAAATTGTTAAATCATTTAGTGAACTTGACTTAATTCATTTGTGCATAGAAGCTTAGAAACCCTAGGGTAAATTTCCTACTAATTTTTTAATCTATTTTTCTTTTTTTTTAGTTGCATAATAAAATCATAAATTAGAATTAAATTTTAAAATTTTGTAATAATTTTAAAATAATTTTCTTTCAACCCCTAATTGCCCATACTAGGTCTCAATAATTTTATAATCATTTTATAAATTTTTCCTAACACATTTAAATCAAAAAATCCATTTAAAAGTCAAAAATCAATAGTAATTGTCAAAATATTTATTTGTTTCCAATCCCTAGTTGCATCTACTAGGTCCTATTAAATCACTAATTTTCTAATAAAGTTTTTATTTTTTATTTGCATATCTAACTTAAATATTCACTTTCATTTTCCAAATTTCATAGTAATTATTCAAATAATTATCTCCAGAACCCTAGTTACATATATTACATCTCATTGCTTCTTAAGGTATCACCTTACATGTTTTCAAAATTTGTATCCTTTTAATGCATATTCCAGTTCCTTATTTAGATTATATCCATTTAATATTTTCTATTATTATCCAAGTTATTTTCCTTATTCCACCTAAATTACTTGCATCTCTTTCTTCAAGATGAAGTGCAATAATTAGTATCAACCCTCCTAAATTCACCCAAATTCCTTCAACTCAACAATATACCATGGATAAACAACTAGCTCAAGTTTTTGTTATAGATTCTACATATCTAGATTACACTATTTTCAATGAGGATAATTTCAATGATGAGCAGTATGAGAATAATAATGGTGATACAAACATTGATATTCATGATCCACCACATTAGACACTTGATCAGCTTCCACTAATTATTAATAATAAAGTTGTCCTCAATAAATATATGATCTTACAAAATTTTTGAGAAAGACTCTAGGATCAGCCCCAAGATATTACTCTTATTTTACAATCTATAATGGAAATCAAAAAGTCTAAACAAGTAGTGTCTTCTATTCCCATAGATAAACTAGTTGTAAATGACACTATGGGGGCAACTATGTCTCAACAACCCCTTATAGTAGCCCAACCTGCCTATATGCCACCAGTTATAGCTATTACATCCTTATCTCCTGATGTGGCAGCCCTTGTGTAAGAGATAAGACCTCTTTAATATAAGGTGCTACATCTTGACCAAGGTGCTTCTAGACCCACACAAGCTTTGGATTATTTTTCCCTATTCCATACACCATTGGCATGTCACATTACTTTTACACCCTTTCCATATGGTTTTATTTAGCCCAAGCTTAGTCTATATGATGGAAAGGGTCATCTAGAGACACATTTAAGAGATTTTCACATATCATGCTTGCATTATATACCAAATTATTGGTTATTTATGAAGCTATTTCCATAGAGCCTAAAATATTATGATTTAAAATGGCTATATGGTCTACCAAATTACTTAGTTAATGCATTCAATCCTTTAGCTAACATGTTCCTATCATATTTTAGCATCAACATTAGTGATAAGGTCTCATATGCATAAATTGCATAATAGAAACAACGGTCAAATGAGCATCTTACAGATTATGTTCTTCGATATAAGACTATTTTGGCTAAGATGACTAGCCCCATGGTTGATCAAGATTTATAGGATCTCTTCAAATAGTGTCTTCTACCAACTTTTCATGAATCAATTATGCTCAAAATATTCTCTTCCTTCACTAAATTATGTCACACACTAAAGGAAAGAGAAGTCAAGTTAATTTCAATGGGTAAACTCAAGTACACAAGTATCTCAAACATAACATACAAGAGTAACAACAAAGTCACATACAAAGTAAAAGTCAATGATAACAAGATTATGAATCAACCTAAAATTAATGTGGCTTCAGATCCCCATTAGTGAGTGGTTTTATCAGCACCTCCTTGACATACCTTTACCAATCTACCAATTTCTCTAGATAGAGTTTTAGAGTAGCAATTGGAATGTAGCATCATATCTCTTTCTCCTATTTGGGAGGTTGACCTAACAAAGAATCCTCTATGGAGATATGATTAGAATGAATTTTGTGATTTTCATAGGTCACTAGACCATACAACAAAAATATGGATCAGTTTAAGGCACAAGATACAAGATTTAATAGATGGAAATCATATTGATCTTGGCACTTTAGATGAGCCTCCTCAGGCCAAGCCAGCATAGGACAAAACATTATAAATATTTTTAGATCCTTTTCCATGGCATTCCAAATAGGATATAAGGGTTACATTAGGTTTCATTATGCATATCATGCACATATTCAACTAGATACATATAGGGCACCCTCAATTGAGTTACATCCTTTGAGAAACATGATTGGTGTATACAATTATAGAATTCTAGCTAGACCTTCCATCTCCTTTTCAGATCAAGAGATCATTGAGGATGATATAGATTATCATGCACTCTTTATTAGAAATCACATTCATAATCATCCTATTCATAGTATTCTCATAGATAATGGATCTAATTTTTTATTGTTCTTAGTCTAAGAGTTTTTGATATGTTACTTGGTCAACCATAGATTCAAAAACTTTGAGTAGTACCTTATACAATTCATATATGTATGAAATTCATTCACATTAATTAGGTTATTACAATTGGTGGAGTTCTATATGAGTTACCACTCCCCACTTCAGAGCTATCTTCTATAATATAGTCACTATTTTTAGTTTAGATTCTAGTTCTAGTTTTTCCACCAATTATAGTTCCTCCTTCGATTCTAATTCAACCATAGTTAAGGAATCCATCACCAACATAGAGAGTTAATACAACTCCATAGTTTTCAGATTCTAAATAATTTATAGCTATATTTTTCACACCCATATAAATATCATTGAAATCTCATGCATCTACTTAGCACATGCTCAAAGAGCTTCTCCTACTACTAGATTGGCCTTTAAGAGCCCTATAGTTGCATCTACTTCTAAGTCATAGGGGGACCCCATACTTGGTTTCTACCTCAGAGATTTTAGATCATTTATAGTATATACATCTTTTAGAGCCATAGTCTTAGAATTTACATCATTCTTCATGGTCATGCATGATTCCTTTCCTTGATACATAACATCATGATATGGAGTCTCCCATGAGACTAATTGGTTATTATCATCCTTTCCCTACTTACCTGTACATAGTCTCTTATTCTTGATTGTACATAACTTATATCAAAAGTATGAAAAACTATACAACATTCAAAAATTTAAAATCATTCAAATATTTTAAAATAAAAAAACATTCAAATAATTCAAAAATACCAAAAATACTTTGATTGTATGTGTTATCCATGCTTTACATTTCTACTATCATGATAGACTTACATTTGCTACTCTATGTTATTGTTCTTCAATTATCTACATTATCTTGCTTCACTCTACCTATTGAGGGGGAATCCTACTTCTACATTCAAGACACACATAGATATAAATACCCACTTGGGGCATCTTCTACATGACTACACCATCCAGGTTATGTTATTCTTACACCACACACTCTAATTATCATGTTGATGTACATTACTTACTTGATTATACATATTACTCTATCAATACTCATTATTATATATCCCTTACGTATTTATTATTATATACTTATTATTATACTACACATGCCATACATACTTTCCCTCTTTTTTTAATTAGTTAGATGTGATTGTACTTCCAATTCCTTATATGCTTTCTTTTCTTGCTTAGCATAGCTAGATTGTTTGCATTTCTTAGTTCCTTTTTGTCTCATGTATGTGCCTTAGGAAATTTTTCAATGTCCTTTGCTTATATTAATGTGTGTACCTTAGGATATTTTCTAATATCGTTTGCTTATACTCATTTATATGATTGTCGCTCCCATGCCAATTTTGATTGTTTTAATTATATGTGTATGTGTCATTTGAACATGCTTTGTATGAATTATTTCTAGTGTTATTGTAATGTGCCCATGTCCCTTGATTTATTGGCCCCTTGGCCACTCTTTTATGCTTATTTATTCTTTCCTTATATGTTTGTTGATTATTTGATTCTCATTGTTTACAATGCTATGATTCATGTCATACATTATTCATGCTTTCTAAGATGTCATGATGGACATCATGCTCCATCCATGAAAATAACAACTCAAAACTCATAAATAACAACTAACCAAACTTAAAATTTTAATTTAGTACTTTTCACAGGCTATTAAATTATTATTCTATCTAGGCATACCCCTATTGATCTAATAATCTCTAAATACATCCCTTGTTATATCTTGAGATATCTTGTCAATTATCATTGATATATCATGTATCTATATAGCATAGAAAACTTTTAGGGATATTTGTTATGAGGGTAGTAATTATCGGATCCTCATTCCTACCATCAGAAGAGGAGGCAAAAAATAGGGGTTTTGTCATAGGGATTAGAGCTCCCAACAATTGAGAAAGCAACATTCAGAACACCCAGAACAACAACCAGATAGAACAGACCAAGAAAATGGTCAAAAATATAGAAGACTTATCAAAATTGGCCTTATAAAATAGCACCCAAAATGGACTACAGTGATAATACCACTAGTGTCCATTTTTGGCACTCTTATCTAAATATAAAAAAAACTAGATTTTCTAGAAATAGATAGAAATGTAAGTTTAGTTCTAGTTTTATCAGCTATAGTTCAAACCATATTCAATAGTTTCAATACATTTTTTTCTTAGATAATCTAGATATAGGGGGAATCATTCATATCATGATGGCTCTTGCTTCTAGTTTTAGATAAGGCAATCGGTATAACTTCTAGATTAGAATCCATGTTTTAGATACAAGTGATTGGGGGTAATGTGCATGGCACATTTATTTTCTTTATTTATAATTTTAGTATTACCCAAGAATTCTCAATAATTACATGCCTTATTCCATATATAGGTGGTTGAAATAATTTTATAATGTATTTCATATAAGCCTAACTTCTTCAGTTCTTGAATGGCTTTCACATAAGCCTAGTGCACTAGTTTTAAGTGGATTTCATACAAGCCTAATCTTCATATTTTAGAGTGGCCAAGAGTGGCCTAATTTCCAACATACATTTTAATATCCATGCCAACATTATCATATCATAGTACATTTGTGGTCTTTAGGATCCATCTCATATGACATACATTTTATATCGATATCAATTTATAACTTCACTTCATGGGGAAATGATGGAGCCAAAGGACTATTTATCCTTTGTATTCTTGAGCCACCTATCTAGAGGGATTGGACACATAGTAAAAATATTTATCAACACATGTAGGATAATCTAGCTTCACTTAGCAGGCAATAATGGATCCAAAAGACCAACCTTTGCATTCTTGAGCCACTTTTGGGAAATTGAGCACTTAGCTCCATTCATGATATTACTCTTGGTTCAACACACATCCAACATCACTTGGTACATCTAACATCACTTAGTATCACAATAATTTTTGTATTGGTTCACATACCTGGTGAGGTGTATTCATTCTTCTCTCTCTCTCTCTCTCTCTCTCTCTCTCTCTCTCTCTCTCTCTCTCTCTCTCTCTCTCTCTCTCTCTCTCTCTCTCTCTCTCTCTCTCTCTCTCTCTCTCTCTCTCTCTCTCTCTCTCTCTCTCTCTCTCTCTCTCTCTCTCTCTCACACACACACACACACACCCAACTTTGTATGTTCTTATTTTAGATATAGTGTATCTAGTAAGAATTGATATACTCTTTATTTTCACTTGTATATTTACACTTCACAACATACTCTCTTTATGCACACCAAGCATCACACAGCTTCATGAACTTCAACCTTTTAGGTAAGTTCAAGTATGCTTTCTATTTTTCCTTTATCCTAGTATTTTGCTTTGCTTCATCACAAGAATAAAGGAAGGGTAAATATAATCATATAAAATGAAAAAATTGGTAACTTGAGCATGGATAATGACACCCAACCCATAAGTCCCTCTTGATTTCTCTCATAACCCTCTTAGTCTTATTTTCATTGATTCCGTATCATTTTTAGCCTTTTAGACTTGGTTCCAACTGAGTTGGACTCCTCTTGTCATGACTAATCCATCCCCCCAAGTCTTATCTGCTCAGGACAATAGCACCACACTAGGAATATAGAACTAATGCCACTCATAATTGTATTTAGTGTTAATTTCCAAGTCTATTTTTGGCCCTAATGGTAAATTCCTTCCATTTACCCATCCTTATCCTTGTCAGCCTATCATGAGTACATTCAACCCATGACTAATAGATCCCTATAAAAGCCCATTCAAAGATCGTTTGGAAAGGGTTGGCAACTATCACTAAGTAATCAAGAATAAAAGAAACACAATTAAAAAAATATTTCCTATTCTTTGCATATAGACAAAAAATACACTTACAAGCTTATTCAAATTCTTACACCAGTCCCTAGCTTTCTCAAATACATCCAATTTAGCATTCTGCATATTCATACACTAAATTACATAAAGCACATCAAATGAGAGAATTAAATATGGCTTGATCCCTCTTCAAAGTATTGGTATGTAGGTAGTGTGCCCACATATAGGGTGTGAAGCACATCTAGTGCATCTTACACACACTAAACCTCTCCCTCTTACTCAAAATTAGTCAAAGCATAATGGAAGATAGGGTTTGAAGAAAGAATCCTTCTCTACAGGGAGCTCTATAGACTTCTAGATAATGAAACCTCATAGGTAGGGTCACATATACCTGCCAAACAAAACCCAAAAATCTTAAATCCTCAAGGCAATAGTGGTAGAGGTAGACTATAGCAATGCCACTCCTATCCAGTTTTGACACTCCTATCCAATCAAAAAATAGAGTCTAGATCTCAATTTGTGATAGTATCCTAGTCTTACAAGTCAATATTAGCCTCTGTCTCAGTTAGGTCAATACAATTTTAAGTTAAGTCATATTTCTCTTTACTCATTTTCTATTTTTAGAAAGTCTAAATAGCAATCAAAGTTAATAAATTAGTAGGTTAATTATATCATAAGTATAAATTAGTAAGTTAATTATAGCATAATAATTAGTAAGAATAATACACTTATAATTCCAAAATTATTAAATCATAGGGGTACCTTTCATGATCAGGTAGTTAAATTCTTTCTAAGAGAAGAAATTTATGAATAGGTAAAGTTGTCATTGGCTTAGAATTCTCAATATCCTAAGTATGTGGATTCAAGATTAAAGATGATGGTTTGCTTAGGTATAAAGGAAGGATTTATGTACCATATAGGGAAAATTTGAGTTTAGTACTCAAATAAATACATAATGATTGTTATTTGGGTCATCCAAGTGTGAATAATCTTTTATCAAAGTTAAGGCCATTATATTTTTGAAAGGGAATTAAGAAAGATGCAATAGATTTTGTTTCATGATGTTTAGAATGTTAGCGAGTTAAAGCTAAGCATCTACATCCTAGTGGGTTGCTATACCTAGATACTATACTAAAATGGAAGTGGATGATCATTATCATGGACTTTATCTAAGGTTTATCGATGTCTTGAAATTGACATGACATGATTTTGGTGATTGTTGATAAACTCACCAAGGTAGATCACTTCATTCCTACTAATATTTTAGATGATGCACCTATGCTTGTGAAAAGATTTTTGAAATAAGTATATAGATTGCATAGGTTTTAAAAAAAAATTGAGATAGGGACCCAAAAATGACTTATAGATTATAGTTGACTCTCTATTCAGCTTTGGGTACACATTTGAGATTTAGTGTGGCATACCATCTGGAAATATATGGATAAACAGAGAGGATGAATCAAAACTTATAATATATTCTAAGAATGTATTGTATGGAACAACAATATAGATGGGAATAATATCTTATATTGGTTAATTTTT